>JABBOT010000021.1:2161694-2221472 GCA_016165875.1 Acanthopleura granulata | reverse complement strand
TATTTCATATATCTTTTATCGCAGTGTTAGTTAAAGAGTGTTATTATTCAGTAGGAAAATATAATAATTGGTTTCAATTATTTTATTTCAGAAAAGCGGAAGCTCTCGTTTTCATCCCATGTATTCTGCTCATTTTAGAATGCCTCACATAGCTAGCAACCATTTTGTATTTGCATTTTTTGGAATTTTTCTCTGCCTCTTCCACAATACAGTAGGTGTGTAATAACTCAAAATACGATGTTACGTCGGTATGTCTGAATGACGTACTTAATTGTAAATATGAATACGTGTTATTTAGCCATTTATTTGAAAAGCATCAAAATGAGTAGAAAATTATTGAGAACGGCTTAGACAACAACAATGAGTCGAACCAAGAAAACATTGTGAAAAAATGTGGACATAGATACAGTTACTGTGTACTTGTGTTGTGGTTTTGTGCATGATCCACTCAAACTCCATGCAGGATCTTTGAGGTGTCCATGTCGGATCCACTTAAAGTCTCATCCAGAATCTACCAAGTGTCTGTGAGTCTGTGATGTCCCGCGTAAATAGAATCTAGTAAAGGTCAACACAGAATCAGCGGAAGTTCCGTGAAGATCTATTGAAGAACCATGCAGGATCTGTTATTGGTCAATGTAGGATCTTCCGAAGGTCAGAAAATCTATACCGAATTTAACTTCGTTCATGTCGTGAGCGGGATTTCTGTCCTTTCTGATTCCTTATAGCTTTTGGAGAATTTATTGAACACCACAATCAAATGTCAGATTATTCAACTCAACGTGAAATATATACCAAATTGTTGAGATCTAGAACAGTTCCAGATCTACAATCACAGTATTCCCGGGCAAGTTTGCATCAAACACGATGTAAATGTACAGTTGAGAAGTAGATCCGTATAGTTGCAATAAAGTGTGGCGTGCTCCAGATTTGGACCAGATCGGATTAACCTTAACACCTTGTAATGCCAGAATGTGATACATGGTAACTTTTGTAGTAGGTATTTTTGTTTCTTTTTTGCTTTACCTTTATTCCATTATTTCACGTTTTTCTGTTTACAGTCATAAGAATAAATAATCTCTGTCATTGCTTTTGTGTTATGTTACGCTGCTTTGTTTTTTCTGTTGGGGATGTGGTGTGTTCTATGTAATACTGGTATTGTACCTGGTAAAGGATATTCCAACATGAGCATGAAAAGATCATGGGATATGTTATTCTGTTTCGTGTGACTGCATGATCTATTTGTACGCATGTCGTTTTGTTGCCACGACTCCATGCACATTAACACGGCATGACGTTTGAGATTCCTTGGTAAATCTTGACATTCAACACTTGTAACATAGGGTTAACGTTTTTTCTTACACAAGTCAACAGGTTTGTAAAAAAGAGTATTTTCCTGAGCATTTTTATCAGTCTTGTTTGCCAACTTGTACACATAAGTTTCATTTAGCAAGGCTGCTTTATCAGATACCATATAATAATTGTGAAAATTCATGAAAATTTTGCCACATAACCAATGACTGATCCGATTGCTTAAAAGCAAAGACAACACCGGACCAATGCATGTAAAGTATCCCAAATAAGGTCACTTTTTTATTTTTTGTATTTTTTTAACCGAAATATCGCAGTTCAAAGCAATTTTCATGAGCAAAGTGACGCTAATTCACAAAATCAAAAACTCCGCCATGCTTTCGATTTCAACTAATAAGACACGAGTTATTTGTATTTGTGTTGGCTGTGCAAAGATCTGTTCTGAAATAATTAAGTTTGTATTATTTATTTCAATTTCTTTCAATTTTTATTACAACATGACATAAAATATATTCTGAGTGTAAGACTTGGCAGTTTATTGGGACATTTAATTATCCTGTCCACACAAATCCCGAGGTTTTTTATTATAATCTTGCATACATATCTGAAACTGGTTGCTGAGAAAACGATAAAAGAAGAAAAAACAGAAAATGTTTCTCCTATTGATATAAATTATTTGCATAACGAAAAAGAATTCAGATCGCCAAGGAACACGAAGTAGTTAAGTCTTACTCATTGCAAATCGTTGTAAGTAGATCAAAAGCATCACAACATCAGATCAATCCAGGCATTAATGATTGACAACATCTAGCATGTAAATGTTACATCATGTGGTGTGATGAATCAGTTTTGACATCTTACTTCTGTTTTGTAATTTTCGCCTATGATTAACAGTACAAATTTTTTTGTTCACAGGTCTGCTTGTTTAAAAGTAATATGTCCGCAAATTGTTGCATAATATAAAGAGAAATCACAAAGAATTTTATCTTTCAGTAATGGACAGAAGAATCCCAACACAGAGACGTGCTGGGGCGTACGTCTGGAGACGTCTTGCTCCCAAGTGAATGAAGAGGGACGAGTTTAGCCTACACCAGGCTACACGAGTTTATGCCCCACACGACTGGATTCTTACAAATTTTCTAAACATCATAAGGATTTCTGTGTCATTACTTGTAAAATATTTGTTTGATCCAATAAACTCTGAATCATATGCAGACACAGAAATCCAATATTTTTTACGCCTAATACGATTAGAGATTTGTTGAGAAAAACTGTGACCGTGATCATATGTAACGTACTATCCGAACCGCAGTTTTAATCCAAGAAGCACATTGTAAATACGATTTATTATCCATATAATTGTTATAATTAAATAAAACGACATTTTGTGAGAGATTTTTTGGCTAAGGAAAATCTCTTACCAACTCCTTAAACTTCTGGATCAAAATACAGTTTTAAATGTGATACGACCAGTCACAATTCTTACTGACAGATGAATCCAGGATGGCCATCAGGTTGAAATATCCAAAAATACGAATCGTTCCGTTTTCAACTTATTTGTAAAAAGAAACGTAAAAAATATATCTCTCTTATCTTTGTGTGGCCGGGGGAGGGGGGATGGGGGAGAATTGATGATGGGAGGTGTATACTGTTTTATTACATACCGCAAGTCAAATGTTCAATTTAGAGGATACCGTCATCAACAAGTCAAATGTTCAATTTAGAGGATACCGTCATCAACAAGTCAAATGTTCAATTTACAGGATATCAACAAGGCAGCCTATTAGTCAGTTCACGGGGGAAAATCTCTTATTTTCACAAATTTATATCACAAATTCTCCAGAATTTAAATATCATAAGAAACAAGATAAAAAAAATCCAAAACCCTGGTTTGACCTGTGTTGAACATAAGCGATTTCTTGCCCAGTTGTGTTCCTTCACTGTTCGGCAAGATTCTGTGCACAAATGTTTGTCTTAGTCAGTTGCGAAAGTCAGACAGACGCTGCCCTTCTTTACGAATATCAGCGAGATATTTTATTAATATTTTTATTCTGCGGTCAAAAAAGTTTCTTCATCATTAACAGATCGCTCATTTGTGCTCGGTAGGAAACTTTATTGATGGTTTGTGGGATTTCTATTAATAGTTATTTCACATATTTACATTATGTAAAGCAGGAAATGACTGCCAATATGTGTATATAGTTGTGATGGAGTGAATACTTGGGATTGTTTTCCTTCGTTAAAAGTTCGAGATGTTTTCTATATTATACGTCCTGAAGATGAAACACCGAGTAAACAACGGAAATATCTTAAAATTAACTGCAGATTTCTACCTCCGCAAATACACTGGTAAACAGTTCAATGGAAAGTTCTGTTAAGTATTAAGCATTTATTCTAGTGACAACGGGGAAATCGAAGTTAACTCATGATTTATTCATTTATTTATTTATTTCGGGGTCGGGCGGTTCATGATCAATTCCGTGTCGGATCATACCAAAGACTTTAAAAATGGTACTTGTTTCTGCCTTTTGGCCATCAGAATTAAGGTATCATAGCAATGAAACAGGACTGGTCGGCCAGTATAATGTGACTGGTTCGGATGTCCAAGTCTGACCTCTCTGGCATGATCTTCCGGTGGCGGCAGAACATCGGCGGAGTGGTCATATGACGTAAAAACCCAAGCATTACATACATACTCAAGTTATTCATTTATTTATATTTGGTGTTAAAAGTTGTGGTTAAGAAGGCGGCAGTCTAGTTTATATGTACAAAATCATCCGTAGTGACCAGCATACTGAAGGCATCGACGTTTACAAGCCAGTTGACAAACCTCCTGACAGCGACAACGGGAGCGTACGTTTGAACGTAGGTCTTCGGCGATCAGTGGCCTCGTGGTTGTCAGCACGTTAACCACCTGAGTCATCAACCGCGGCCCAAGAAATCATCATGAATTTATTATTTATTTGTCAGTGATGTACGCCGCACTCAAAAATGTTTTTGTTATTTATTTTATTTACTTATTTATGAATTTGGTGTTTAACGCGATACTCAAGAATATTTCTCTGTTTTATTTGTTTGGTGGGTTACATCGTACTGAAGAATGTTTCACTTGTACGAGCACGGCAAGCATTATGGTGGGAGAAAAACTGGGCGGAGCCCGGAGGAAAGCACGGCCATCCACATGTTGTTACCAGACATTTCAAGGCAAGACCAGAGAGGAAGATAGCCAGAACGGGTCTAGGGCCCGTCTTACAAAGCTGTAGTAGCTTACGTCAGACGTAGACGCAGTCTCGATACAAATAGCTAGCATCTAACGACAGTTCAGATCCACAGCAGCTAGAAAACCACAAAGACAGTGGTCTTACCTTCCTCCCTTACCCTTCAGCCACCCTCAACGTACAAAACTCCATGTTAAACATCTAAATACGACACAATGATCGTTACACTCTCCACGTCCGTGTCGTGGCGAGAGAGCGATCGCTTTGTCACTTCTGCTTCCTAAACCAGTGAAATAAACGAGTTTTTCTAATCGCACCAGCTGTTTTTTCCATAACTTATGGATAACATAATAAGCAATATATTATGCCATCTCCTTCATCGACTTTTTGCAAATTTTTTGATTCATCGATGTATTAATTGATTTGCTGACATTTAATTTTGTTTTCAAATTGACCCCATTTGTCTAGATATTTGAACACTCATACACTTAACCGCTGATGTAGATTGTTGGAACCTTGCTCCAGCTGCTTTATCTGCGGTTAAAAATACAGGATCTGAAAACGTCGTATAAAAGAAGTATTCCACAGAACGAAACTAAGCACTATTTAAAACTTCACTCTGTGACAACGTCGATTCGTTTCTCCTGGGTCTATAATACTTCTGCTAAGGTAGTGACTCCACAAGGGCTGACCTTAAGGGCACTTTGTGACCTTGAATCATGTCATCTTGGTCATCAGCCATCGATCATCATAGTTATTAAACTGATGCAAAGGCAGTTTGCAGAAGACTAAAAAGAGACATTCTTAGGAAAACAGTAATGTGACGTCACATCACGTAGGTATTGCGGGAAAAGACCACCATATTTTATCTTGTCTTAAATGCTTACTATGAGTGCAGACGGAAATGAACTGACGATTGAATTTTACGAAAATTGTTGGGTATAACTTCTGTCTGCTAACCTTAGCTACTGTATTTCACCCAAAGTTTAGAGTGTACAAACGCCCGCTCGTATGCACATAAAAGCCTTAACTATGATACTTCTGATGCCGACAAGTCAAACTTTACAAAAAAAACCTCTTAAGTGGTGCCATAAAGTGGATGAATCAACCGAAATCAAGTAAAATATATCATTTAAAAATGCTAAACTCCAGGCGAAGTATAGTATTTCGAAATGAGGCCGCACACCGACCTAAGCGTACATATTTTGACGTGCGTGATAACGCTATGTATCAAATTTTAATTTGGAAATCTTAAAGGACATGGGATACGCCATGATAGAGAAACCGGAAGTACGATGTCGCGTCACTCACCTCACACAAAATCGAGTTGTCTTCTTCCTTGCAGAATAGAGTACCACGATTGATTTCTTTCGTTTATGTGACTGGTGTTTTGGGTTAAGAATATTTCACTCATATAGCCCGGCGGCCGGCATTATTACGGAATGAAACGTAAAACCACGACCATCCGCAGGTTACTGACAGATCCACATCCGACTGGATTCGAGCTCACAGGGACCCTACTGGTGAACATAGTCAGCGGCTTTGAGTCATTGTTCTGCGATAGCACGATAACCACTCGGTTACGGACAAAACCACTCTAATATGAAATGGAACCATGTAATGCGGGGATCAAGAAAATATAGAGGTTCAACAAACATTCACATGAAATAAAGAAAGGTTTTATTTTATTAACCAAGTACACCCATAGTACATTTTTCAATTTATTTATTTACCTGATTGGTGTTTTAAGCCGTACTCAAGAATATTTCACTTATACGACGGCGACCAGCAGTATGGTGGGAGAAAGACCGGGCACGGGGGAAACCCACGACCATCCGCAAGTTATGTTTTTCAATACAGCCTGTATGTCCATATGCATTCTTAAATAACACATAAAATAGGAAGTCTAAAATGAAAATTATGATTTTATGAGAAATAAAGAAAGTTATGATAAGAATGAAAAACAAATCCTTTTTGAGGTGTGTTTTATATCTCCTACTAAAAGATTATCTTATTTATATTTCCCGTCAATGGTCGGAAAATTTCGGAAATGGCGTCATCAATGAACTTACTGGGAACGCATTACGGCAGGGTTACAGGTTACTTAATTTCCGGACTGACCTCTTTGGGTCTTCGGCAAACTGTAGTTTAAATCATGTCTGCGCCCGAAGAAGAATGGTGAGAAGCTTTTCTGTACTGTTTTATGTTGGATCCTAAAGATGCGTATAAAGAAATTAAAAACCAATTTGTTTCCTGTATTCATTTAAGACACATTCGAAATGTTTTATTTGGTATATGCTATGTTCATCTCCGTCGACTCCTGTACACCTGGCTTCATACGTGGAATGGTTCCGTGATCGTCATGCACAAAGACGATCCGGATCAACAACGGCAGCCGACGTTAGGGATGCAGTTTTCTCCAGGCGTACAACACTCTACCTTCCCCGGCAGAAACTCACAGCGCTTGGTCCCACTCTTACAGGTATCCCCAACAGATCTCTGCAATATAAAGGCCGTGTATGGTGGATTTGCATTTCTCTTTCATGTATTAGTGATAATTTTGTTGCTATCATTCATTGTTTGGAATTAAATGGTTCTTTATATCGAGAGTCTATGGACGTTTTAATTTCCGTTTCTATCACCATACAGCTGAAATATTACTTATGTGCTATATAACTATAACCAAGCATTTACGATTTACGAGTTTATAATTTCACAGGTGTGGTAAGTAAATCAATCATCACACAGACATTGTGACTGTTTGTTTGTGCTGAAATAGGCTGAATAAATGATCACACAGGTTAGTAACTCGTGAGTAAATGATAACGCTGGCATGGTAAGTAAATTAAGGGTTACATATTTGTATTGCATAAATGTTTACGCCGGTATGGTGAATATATGATTATACAGGTGAATGTTTAAGCAGCATGGTGAGAAATTGGTTATAGAGGTATGGTGAGCAATTGGTTATAAAGGTATGGTAAGCAATTGGTTATAGAGGTATGGTGAGTGAATGTTTACGAAGTTAAATGGTTGCATGCACATATGGAGAGTGAGAAAATAAATCCACAGGAGGGGGGGGGGGAGAAGAGCAAATGAGTACAAAGGTAAGACAAAGATTTTCCTCCTCCACAAAGTCACATTATTGGCCAAAATATTGGTTCTATAGAAAGCGTTTGAGATTACGCCCGGTCATCATATCGAAAATCATCAAAATTTTTTTAACTTTCAGCACTCATTTCGTCACAGGTATCTAAAACTATATAGTACATATTATTTATTCTTCTTTCAATCCTTATCACTTTACAGCACACATTATTTTCAACGCAGCCATGCACATTTTTACACGGCCATGCACAATTTATTCACAACGCCATATGCATTTATTCACACACCCTTATAGGTATACTCATGACGTCAACCACTGACTCAAACAATGAATGGTAGACGGCTTTACTCTTACTGTATGGAGCCTTCCTCTAGGGAATGGTTGTCGTTTGTCTCTAACCGTTTACATTTGCACAGGAAAGGAATAGCAGGGTACAAAGCAAAGTCGTAGAAGAAGAATGCGATGTATAGGGTGTTCTGGAAGGAGCGGAAGAGGTTTTTGGGTGCGAATGAAGACTTCCGGTTTTCTGAAAGGAAATGACAGACGATGATTACAGACAGTACATATATTTGGTGGTTGATTTATCAAGTGTGCTCTATACCACAAGATCCGGAGCCGTGGTTGAATGAAGCAGTTTGTTCAGCAAATTGTAATGTCTGACAAAACACTTCGGTGCCACGGTATGCGAATAATTGGAACAATAAAAATTTCCCCTTAATACAAACTGGCAATATTTTAAACCACTACAAAATGACTTTTATAAACTTTTAAACATCCTTTCCTTGCAAAATGGTACTGTTCACGCTGTTGCAATGTTTCGAGTGGTACACTTAAGAAAGGAACAAACGCTTCCAACCGTGAAAAAAACACGCGGGCATACACACAGAAATGTACAATCATGTCTTCTTTGAAGTTCCTTGCTAATGGGGAAGGAGTCAGTGACTGACAAAAGCAGAGAGAATCAAACTGTACCTTAAGTTGTCATGGATACATGACTGTCAAGGGTGACAGATTTTAACACCGCGTCCCCACAACATGGCTGCTTTATTGCCGAAGTGGAGTTCAGATAAAATCATTCATTCAGTGTAATTCATTCATTACCAATGATGATCACACTGTCGCTACTATTCCTGTTTATCCACCACCCTGTTGTCTTTTGTATTGCTTGCTTGCATAAACCGGGATTCTGTTGGTCGACTAAGCAAATGACGATTACACAGCATTTTGACTCTTTCTATAGACCAGTGAGTCAAACAGGACCGACACTAGCAACTAACAGGGGCATGTAAGTGATATATCATGGGTAATAATCAACCGTGAATCAACCGTGGCAGGAATGGTAAGACGTATATAAGCGATACGTCGTCAGTGTCCAATTTGTGATGTGAATCAAGCAGGACAGCAGTTAGTCGTGGACAGAAATCTGCAAGAGATTTGCCATGGGTAATAGTGCCTAATACTGAGGATTTGTTCAAGAAGGGTAACCAATAGTCATAGGCAGAAATGTGTAAGCGATATGCCATGGGTAATATGGCCTAATACTGAGAATTTGTTTAAGCAGAGTAAGCAGTAGTCATGGACTGTGACTTGTAAGCAATATGTTTCGGTTCAGTGCTTTTGGACATCCAGGTGTCATGGACAGAGAAATGTGTAAGCCTGTGGTCTTGGGCAGCAGGCTTCAAATGCGTGTGCTCACGCAAATTGTGTTGTGGCCATTTATACTGTATTCCTGTCTTATTTCATGGTAAGTAATGTGTTATTAATTTATCATTAATCTGGTAAATAAACAAATATAAATATGCATTTGTAGTTTGGCAATGTGGCCACGTACTGCGTAAGGATGTGTGATTTGCGTCCCTTAATCTGAAGACCAGCTGGCTAAGATAGAGGAAGAGGGATGGAATCAATCAACCATTTATTTTAATAAATCTGTGTTAACCAAGTAACATCGCTTTCAGTCAAGAACATTGCTCACTCTGTGTGTGTAATGCTTTTGGGCGAGCAAAGGGTCGATGACTTTCATCCAATCACTGGCGCTCCAACTAGCGTCTGCAGGCACGGGAACTCCGTTTATCGTGAACCAAGGCGTCCCTGCAACACCTCCTGTGGACAGAAAAAGAGCGGCGTTTTGGCCGACATTTTTTTGCAACAAACGGTATATTGTTTGTCCTCTCTGATAATGAACCGCATGCGTTCACACATGGGCAAGACGAGTTGTTTCTCTCTCTTTTTTTTCACATAAAGTCATGTCATTTCAAGTCCAACTGTTTTAAGAGCATGTTTCTGCGGAAAGCAATATCAATATTTCTGTTCAATGAAAGTCCTATGTGTCCGCATTCAGCGAGTGTTATGTTCCAAAAGGATCCCTTGCAACTACAGGTAGATGGGAAATTCCCCAGAATGTTGGTCACTGTGAGCAGGTTGACAATCCGCCAGCGCGGCAAGTGGAGGGCTTTCCATCGACTTGCAAGGGGTATTTTCCAAAGACTGAAATGGGTCACCTGTTTCTTTCTTTCTCCAGGGTTCTACAAAGTTTTCATCCTTTTTGCAAAACTCGGTGAATGGTCAACTCAAATTCGTCAGCACAAGTTCGCGAAACGAGAATGAATGGATGAGGATGTTTTCCTACGATGAACTAATGGTGGACACGGGTTATTTTCCAATACCGAACTTTTATTCGCGATTTTACGTGTATATGGACATTCACAGACGTACGTATTTCCACTCATACTAGTGACATACACAAACTTACGTGCACAGGCGTACATGTATTTCCTCTCATAGTTGTGTTATATGCACAAAATTTAGGTGTGCAGGCGTAGTTCCACTCAAAATTTATATAACACGCACAAACTTACTTATACAGGGGTACATGTATTTCCACTCATACTTGTGTTACATACACAAAATTTAGGCGTGTAGGTGTATTTCCACTCAAAATTTGTATATCATGCACAAACTTACGTGTACAGGGGTACATGTATTTCCACTCTTACTTGTGCTACATACACAAAATTTAGGTGTACAGGTGTATTTCCACTCAAAATTTGTGTTACATACACAAAACTTACGTGTACAGGCGTATTTCCATTCAATCCTGGTATTAAAATCCAGCTGTGAGTCGTTGGTAAGCAAATCTTCAAATGTAGCACTGGAGAGACCCATTGTTGTGGCAATGGCGGAAAACTGCCTACACCAGAAAACAATAAATATGATAAAATAAAAATACGCAGGTAGGATTTCAAATGGTATTTATTTATTTATTTATTTATTTCATTGGTGTTTTACGCCGTACTCAAGAATATTTCTTTTATACGACGGCAACCAGCATTATCGTGGGAGAACATCGGGCAGAGCCCGGGGGAAACCCACAACCATCCGCAGCTTGCTTGTAGTCCTTCCCACGGACGGCCGGACAGGAAGCTAGCATGAGCCGGAGTTGAACTCATAGCGAACGCATTGGTTGGAGGCTTCTTAGTTATTACGCTGCCCTAGCACGCTAACCAACTGACCCAAGGAAGCCCCCATCATAGTAAGAGGAAACTGAGCAGAGACCGGGGGATTTCCACGACCATCTGCAGGTTGCCGGCAGACCTTCCCATGTACGGCCGCAGAGGAAGCCACCATGAGCTGGACTTGAACTCACAGCAACCGTATTGGTGGGAGGCTTCTAGGTCAAATGGTGTGTAAACATTGTAGATATGAACATGTCTTTACATAAAATGTGTTACAAATAACATTTAATTTCTTCATCTTTTAGAATTTTGGCTAGTCCTTAAACCTTGTTAAGAAATACCGGCTAGCTACAACAGCGAACTTTTGAGCGCAAGTGTGACGTTGAGTTTATATGTCATTTGCACTAGTTCTCAACCACTTTTCAACAAATTGTAAATGTCGAGGTGGATATCTGATCCTTAGGGAATTACCACCACAACCATGTGTTTGGATGAATACAGTATGTGACTAACGAAAACGAATCCGAAACAAAGGTGAGTTACTGTGTACAAGCCGAAACTAACAGAAACCAAGTGAAATGACTGTGTACAAACCAAAACTAACAAAAACCAAGTGGAGTTACTATGTAGAAACCAAAACTAAGAGAAACCAAGGTGAGCGACTGTACACAAACCTAAACTGAAGAAAATCAAGTGGAGTCACTGTGTACAAACCGAAGCTAACAGAAATCAAGAGGAGTTACTGAGGACGTCTTACCCTACAGTATCATTCTCGGGAACGTTGTAATTCAAGGCCTCGCCAAACTTGGCCTGATACTGGAACACGTTCGCCATCCACAGGTACACCTTATCCACGTCTCCATTCATCAGGTTGTTCACGACGTGGATACCCTGGTCGAAAATACAAATATACAACACATGCACGACCCTTTAGCATTCGTGCACAAGAGAATGGAATTCCTGAGATTTTTATAGCCATTAAATAGTTATAGCATCGTTCTAGTGCAGACTCACCCTTTCCCTTTAAAAAAATTGCTTAATACCGGTCCTTTTCACTGCCTATTAAGTCCTACTTAAAGAGAAAAGACAACAAAAAACTGAAGCTGTCATTATTACATCACACATTCAAATAAAATAAATTAAAATCACATTCAGAATTTATCATAGCTAAACTTTACTTGGGGGCAGGTTTTGGGACAGCGGTTCACGTGTTGATCATACTGATACCAGAGATGTGGTGTCAAGTCATGGACCTGAAATGCGATGTCCCCACATGCACTATTCTGACGGCAACGAGTGTCCAACAGCGTCAGTAAGACAAGTTTAATATGAGGTTTTACTTGCCAAACGTACGTGGTTTACTCCCAGCACCCTGATACAGTCATACTAGAAGCAACGAAACTAAGGTGAACACTTTTTGATCAGTGGCATTTTCTTATCTTTAACTGTGCGCTTATATATATAGCCTAAAAAGCTGTTTTAGATGTATGCCAAAATAAATATCACTATGAAAAAACTATAAAAGCTTGCGACATCATCTGCGCCCATTAGTGTTAATACAGTCCATTAAACCCAGCGTATTTGATACAGAGTATACACTCATGTGTTTCGTCACAATGTATTTTTCACAACAGAACTACAGAGACACATTATCGAAAATACAAACCACACATGGTCTGCATAAAGGGCCAAAAAGATCAGTGATCAAGTCATTGAAAAGTTGGCAAACACCCGGGGAATCATGTACTCAGTTTTTCAGCTTGAATACCAAGGGCGCGTGTAGATCTGTTACAACATGGCATCACAGAAGCAGTTTTTGCACAGTAAATCACATGTAGTTATGACTTGACTATGCTGTGTTTATAAATGTCATCACAAACTAACGCAAATGATCGCACCCGCCAGCACTGACTGGAGTTTAGTCGTCGTGTCTCTATACTTATGCTACATACATGCCATTTAACATCAGACGAGAGGCCATGCGGGTACATTGGTGTGTCTTCGTCATATGGAAATTAGAACTGGTGTACTTTTGTTGTCATGTCTCAATAAAGACTCGCATCCGAGGAATTTGTTACTAAGACACGATATCATTGCCATGCCCACCAGACACTGATATGGTCAGAGATACATGCACCACGCAGCTGACCAGTTTTATTGTAGCACTTGAATACAGGTCTGTATACACGACAGCCTTAGACGCGGCTCAACTCAACTCAAAATGGCGTAAGGAGTTACGACTCTTGTTACAATTGAAGTACGACTTCAACATTGACTGGCGTCACACTGACATGTAACAACTACAGGGTTCAATGGGAAACTCGTAAAACTCCTTCCCACCTATAACAAAGGGGTCCAAAGTCGTGTGCTCCTTTTTTCTTTCTTGGATTACGTCACACTTAGACTGTTCCCACGAGCACTTAAGTAGTACACAAACATTGCAACGTCACTGCGGAAAACGATGTGTTTCTCAGCGATCTGGACCCTTTTGTGTAGCCCATCAGAGTCTTATTCGTCGCATCCTTATTTCGCATACACCTACGCTCTTATAGGACCCGACGCAACGTTTGAGTTGAGTTGAGATTAAAGAATCATGCGAATGATATCACTGCATTTCATACAAACAGATCCAGCATACCATTCTTTGACCCACAAAACACAAACATGACCACCAGGAAGGGCTGGAGTCCATAGTAAACCATATTTGTTCAAACAATAAGAAAGACGGTTGTTTGCACACTCAACATTATACCCGTGCTACAAAGAACAGACCACGTTTGAACAACGCATTCATCATCGTGCTGATTCCAGTTATAACCTTTATTATTTTTTGGCCTTTTTTTATAGTGATTAAAACGGAAATAAAAAGTGAGATGGTACCATGAACCCTTTTCTTTGAACCGTATTGAACAGACTGATGCACAGTGACGTCACAGATGCACAGTGACGTCACAGATTCTTTTGAGCAGCTGAACATCATACAATTGGTATATGTCTACGTTCTGCATGAATGGACCTGTAGTTAATGTGAAAATAGAACAGATACAGCGTGTTTAGCTGCAAAAAGAGAATCTGTCGCATCACTTTGCTTTAGCCTTTAGTTAAATATATGTCCGCCGCAGAACCTGAGTCTTTATTCCCCGCCCCCGAAATGCCAAAAAGTCACCAGCACGAAATGGCCTTTTAGATGGTGCTTACAATGTTTAAATGTGGTAAAATGTACCACTGACACGGTCGAGTTGCTACACAGTCCATTTCGTGACTCAGTGTTAGGTGATAAGCCAAGCATTGTCCGGTCCAGTGTCAGTTCATGTATTTATTTATTTATTTCTTTGATTGCTTGTTGCTTAACGCCAAACCGTGTCAGTATCAGTACATAATGTGATAGTGTAAAGCGTGTAGTGTCTGGTGTCTTCTTGTGTCTTCATTACAATGAGTCAGCATTATCCAGATATTATCGAGAATATCAACGGTCTGTTACTTCTACCCGATGACATTGTCTTTATGTGACCCAAAATATTGGAAATGACTTTTAACACCAAGCCTAAAAACAGAACAAAACAAAAAAGGCAACAAACAAAACAAAAAAGGAACAGTTGAATTTACACCTCGTGCAGGCTTAAAATGACTCACCTTGGCTGCCAGGAAGGCGTTTCTGTGGTAAGGCAGTGGGAAGGGAATGGCGGCAATCCTAACGGAACTTCCATAGTGGTCCCCCACAGCCTTTAACACCGGGAAAGCCGCCTTACTGTCCGGGCAGATCAGGTCTAGGTAGAATTCAATGTTGACTGGGGCGGAAGGGGCCACGCCTTTATATACGTATCCCAGGGGCCGGCTAGGGATGGGGACTTGACCCCAGGTCAGAGAAACGCTCACCAATAAAACAGCTAGTCGTAATACGCCCATAATGCTGACTACACAGTAATCGTTTCGTCCTTTTCTTTCTTTCTTTCTTTCTCGTGAGATCAGAGATATGTATCTGACCCCTGAACAGGTGCGAGGATAAGCCCTTCGCTGTGACACCTGGATAGGGGGTCACAAGACGTTCCTGAGATCTTGGATCAACGCAACTGACCCCTGCCACCGGGCTGAACACGTGATATGTACATTCAGTGCCGTAGTCCATGTGGTCTTGTGATGTGGGTGGTGCACTGCTGAGGACGGTGTGAGGGTTGGGCCACTCACAGTAGGCTGTCTGGTGTAACGTTGTATATTAAATATATAACTGTATTGTAGTGGTTTTAAAAACGACGATATACACATGTAGACAATTACGCGTAAATTGGACAACATAATTAAAAGCAGAAAGCATGAAAGATCATTGTAATTACAATCATCATATTATACACCCCCTCTCCCCCACTCCTTGATGGATAATTAAATCAAAATGCGTGGTAATTATGAGTTGTGTGGCGTTCATCATGCAGTACTACAGGAAACATACATATAGCGTTTGCATCTGACGTATTATTTAGTTGAACAGTGTCAAAAGGCCACACCTTGCCATGCGGACTTAATGTGCGACGACGTGATGTGGACGTCATGGACTCCTGTCTCACCCGTATTTTTTTTAATTGGTGTTTTACGCTGCTCTCAAGAATATTTCACTTATAACACGACTGTCAGCATTGTGGCTGGAGGAAGCCGCTCACGACCATCCGCTGGTTGCTGGCAGACCTTGCCACTCTGCATACATGCACATGTATGAGGGCAGAGGGAGCCAACCACGTAGATCAAGGCCAGGCCATGAGGTCTTGCAGTGTTTGCTGGTTTGTCATCAACCTTTCATAAAGCAGTTTCTCAGTTATCTGCCCAATTGTATGGGGTTTTCAGCACTCTACAGTCGGTTGTATCGTCAAGTGTGGTATTATTCAGCAAGCAGTGCGTTTAACACTGGCCAATATACATTTATTATTAGTTTTATTTGATTGATGTGCGTATATGACTTAGGTCAGGTTAATGGGTGGACAAAAACAAGAGTATTTGTATAGTAAAACCACCGCTCATCACCAGGCTCCTAAAAAAAACCTCCTGCCCAAAAGCCGCAGCCAAATCGGCTAGAACCGGGATTCGAACTCACGGCCTTCTTGGCCGAGGACTGATCGTTCACCGTAAATATCGATGTCCAGCCCATGCTGATTTGCTGATTGCGCGGAAGGTCCACCAGCATCAATGTGGATGGTCGTGGGTTTCCGCCAGACTCTGCCCGCGGTTTCCTCGCACCTTAATGCTGGCCGCCATCGTATGAGTGAAAAATTCTGAGAACGGCGTAAAACACCTATCATCTAAACAAACAAATAAATAAATAAATAAATAGGGTGGGGAACACGTCCGTCACGTCCACGTCATGTCCATAGACATAAAGTTTACGCGTAAGTAATACAGACGTAAAAGTGAAATACTCAGTGCGGCGTAAAATCCCATTCTAATAAATAAATACATAAATACATGTAGGGCTACACGTACATGTATAAACAATATACCTGATACTTACTGTATTACGCCAAATTCTGTAGTCACCAATGACCAGTACGTAAGCACTCAAGTTACCAATGACCAGTACGTAAACACTCAAGTTACCAATGACCAGTACGTAAACACTCTAGTAAGTAAACAAATTAGGAATGAAGGTCTTTTCCGAGGTGCTGACGGGTGGATTCAGGTCGCAAATGCGCTGAGAAAGAATCAGGATAACTATAAAAATAAACTATATGTATGAGATACTTGACCCTGCCATGATGACAGAAAAGGGAACTAAACTATAGGAACCTGTACTGCTAAATTCAGTCTTGCAGAAGGACTATAAAGTTTAGGCCCACGTATATTGTATGGCTCTTGTTATGATAGTTTTGGAAATGTTGGCATGCTCAGATGATTCTGAATGCGAAAACAATGTCAAAATCTTCAAATGTTGCATACCATGGCATACAGGCTTAAGTCTCCATCCCCTGTGAACCATATACATGGCCTAGGCCAACTGCGAGAATGTTACGGAGTGAACTGTCAGCCTTGTCAGATCATTCTGCAACATGCCTCATCAGGCTGACCTGGATGGCTGTAACGTTGTAATGTACAGCTTATAAGTAGTTCAAATTGCATGTACATTGTTAGTTTTGGATTGGGAAGGTCGGGCCCTTACCCATACATACAATGAGGTCGCGTGTTCGAATCCACCTCTCGCTGTTTCTATACACTGCGGTACGGAGAGGGTCGCTAGATTGTCACGTACCTACAATTCAGGGTGGTGGTTTAATCAAGGCGTGCACCTCTATTTTCTCACCCGTAAACCCGACCATTGTCGTGTATAATTGAACAACGCTTGAGTACCGAGGTAAACGCCAGTGGAATAAATAAACAACGAAACCAAACTCACTTAGCCATTCGTGTTCTGTTTTACATAATCATTCATCCGTTTGTTTTAATCAACCAATGAGTTTAGAGTGTTCAGTGACGCTGGATCCTCTCGCCAATTCATGCCGTCGCTGAGATTTCAGTTCTGGCTCAAAATGGCTTCCTCTCCGGCAAGTGTCTGCCACCAGCCTGCAGATGGTCGTGGGTTTTTCCAGGGCTCAACCAAGTTTCCTCCAACCATAAAGCTGGCACCATCGTATAGGGGAAATATTACTGAATACAGGGTACCAACACCAATCAAATAAGCAAATTCAATACGGTAATTTGTGTATACATGTAGATATGTGCATGTGAATTGGTTTTTGTGCGTATGTGTGCATGTATGTATTTATCGGCATAGATAAGGCATCCATAGATATCAATGAATATAACAGGTATTAATGGTTTCGATAATTCAGGCTGAGAGGACAGTCAGGTGAATCTCACCCTCTAAATGTAGCTCGCCCTACAAAACAAATGACTGTGGGAGAGAAATAAATCTGTACACTTATTTCAAAATCCAACTTAATTTATTACACATATTTCTACATCTCAAACTTTGGTATTTCGTGCTGATTATATGAATACTGATGTATTTTAATATACATGTAGCAGTGTGCGATTGTGTAAACCATGTGGTGACACGAACAAGCACGCTGTTCAAGGGAGATAATCGCCAGCGACAGTGCCCGCGTTGTTCCCAAGCAACCGAAAGGCGCCATCTTTCAACAATTTCTATCGATTGCACATCATAAAAGTCAAGTTCGGTCTTGCCTCTGTGATACAACGCAAAATGGTTCTTGTCGGAGAAGATGCGGCGACAGCCTACGTTCAAGAGGCCCCAAAGCTGATTCAGGTATGTTTGTGCCTGATACAAACGACACTTAGAATGGAAGACTATAAATGAATGGGAAAAGCAGCGAACAACAACAACGTTTTGCCTCGTAGAGTTGTATGCGTCGGTGAACGTGTTTTGTTTTGTTTTATAGTTCGTATGTGGATATACCTGCAACAGTTAGCGCTAATAGTTTCCGCTTTTTAAATTTTTTTGTAACAAATAATCAATGTTTAGTGTTTGTGGTATTTTAGGCCATGTAGAAGAAATGCACTCTGCAAGAATAAAATCTCTTTTGCCAGATGCATATTTGTAAAAATTAATTTATAAATATTTGTTCATATTTTATGGTGTTTCACTGTGTCGGTAATCACTAATCCCGATTGAGGGTTTCAATATGGCAGACATATTTTCCGTTCGTATCAGTTCAATATACATTTTGTATAATTTCTGTTACTCTGTTTCGTTTCAGCCTCGGTCTCACACAGCTAAAATATGCATCTGGTATGTGCATCACCACTTCATAATCATCAGTAGTAGATACATCTGCGTATGAAACTGCATATGTAGGTCATAATATTTATATGTCAGGGAGTGAACATTTTATTGGTGACTTTCAACCTAAAAACCTGATCAGTAGTAAAATAAATTAAAAAATGAGTAACTTTCTATGTCAATAAATTAAAATTTGCTTCAGTTAAGCAGATGACTTAAAATTCGCAAAAATTATGCTTCTCATAATTTTGAAAGTGTACATTTTTCACAAATTTATTTTTGAAACATTGCAGATATGTATCAATATTTTTGGGCCGACATCATCATATGGATGTTTTATACCTATATCACTAGCGTAATCATGCAGTGTTGTGTAATTTCTCTCCATGTTCTTTATCATGTTTTTTCCAGGGCAGATTTGTCTGTGGATGACACTGACAGATTGAATGAATCCCAGAATGCCGACCATATCAAAAAGTAATGCATCATAAGTTGGTTAAAAGACATTGTAATTTCCACTAGAGCTTTAATATACTTAATATGACCTGCACTGTCATGGTCCATCATGAAATACATCATCAGCTGAGTAGACCATATCACTGAAGACTTCAATAAGAAAAAGAAAACATCTCACAGACACAGAGGTCTGGTCATTCAGATCAGACAAACACTTCCCTGTCCTGTTTAGATCCAATCAGCATTCTGTGTTGTAGTACTTCATTTTTGTAGACACTAATGCATGTTTCTTTGAATATGGCAGATTAAAATAATAGTCCTGAAAATGTGTGTAAGAAAGTGAAAATAAGTACAGTATCATACAATACAGTATTTCATTTGCAGTGGTTGAAGTTTTAAACAATAAGCTCAGTATTTACCTGGCCTTGTTTCTCTTTCAGAGTTCTGGCAGAAATATTTCATCTGGACGATTACCAGCAGAATCTAAAAACTGGTGTACTCCTTGACCTCTACTATTACACAGTTCAGTTTGCACGTGATCATGCCTTCAGCAAGGAGCAGACGTCCACGTTATTCTCCATTGTCAAACAGACACATGAGGTCTGCGTGGGTAAGGGCCTCCGAGGTTTGAAACACAAGCAAAAACAAAATGACCACTTTCACTGACAACATTGTTGATTATATCAAAATTTAATTCCACATTCAGAATGCTCAGTAAAGTTTTCACAGTCTGTCTGCCTGTCCATGTGCCAGTCTGTGTGTGTATCTGTATAGGGTTGCTTTCCTTTGTGAGTCTTTATCACATGAAATCTTAATACAAGTAACTAACCAGCTGTGTATTAAAGCATCTTTTCCTTGCCATGGTGGCAGGATTGAATTTGAAGTTAATATGTTGGTCCATCAACTTCATCAAGATACCTTCTGGAAGCTGAGAGGCTTCTACACTGGCAGCATGCCTCATCACATTTATTTGCAGTTAGTAGCCACCATTTATCTTTAGTTGGCCGTCTTAATTTAACAGGGGATGACCTAGTTTTCAATAATAACACCCTTCGGGACATCATCTTAGTGGTAAAATGTTCTTCAGTTATTTACACATACATGTAGTCTCTGATTTGCATTGATTTCTTTCTTCGATATATGTATGCCTTTCTGTTTTCACCAGAAACACCATTTGGAAATGTGGATCAGACATTTGCCTATTTCAAAGAGTTGATTCTGTGTCATGCTGTCAATGTAAGTATAAACTATAAGCTATTACTGTGCTTCTTATATTAGTTTTCAGACAGCATGAAATTTCAGAAAGTTCAAACAAGCTCTTGCCTCTAAAGTTTGATAAAAGCATACTTCAAGTTCATTCTGTTGTCAAGGCGAGGCAACCTCATGCTGTTGAAAACGCAAGTACCTAAGCAGTATGTAACGCGACAGCTTAAGCACTTCAAAATAAATGGATGGGATTTTTTAGTGTTATTTTGTCTTTATCACCAGCGTCCACCCCACAGTATTCAACTGTTCAGCGCAGACGACGTGAAGAACATCACAGAATATATGATCAACACATACTTCAGACATTTCAAGATGTACAAGTATGCATTCACACCCTTGGTAAGTTTTACTTGAGTTTACAAAGTAACAGATGTACATGGCTGGATTAAAATGCCTCTCTTATTTGGAAGTGAGCATCAGCATGAAAGGGTTAACTTCATGGGCTGACTGTTTTAGGCCAGATTACATTACTGCTAGCGAGTTTCATTTGGACAGTTCACACAGTAATCTTATTGACTTACACCCATACCTTATCTGCTGACAGGTGAGGTTAGATCTGAGTGTCAACTACATTGGGATGCCCGATCCGCCTCCAGAGCCTGAAGGTCAGTATAACACGGAATGCCTGTATTGACAATGGTGAGATGAGCTTGATGGAAAACATGCCCTTTCAATCATGGCAAAAAGCCTACTTCACCGAAAATTTTGTGTTGTTAGAGGCATATAAATATCATAATTAAGAAATAATGGCTTCTTTCACTGCGTATGCACTGTGATAACTGCAGTAAAATAGGAAGTGACTCTTCCTTTTTTTACTGCAGTTATCACAGCATATACACAGTTAATGAAGCCATTATTTCTATTCCAACACATCACCCGATCATATACATTTTATGCGAGGTAGCACTTTCATCACTGAAAGAAATCCTGATATTTCTCTGTTATATAAAGTACAAAGAACAATAAAAGTAATTTACCAAGTAAACAAGTTCAAATCCCTTCATTTGGGGAAGTAAACAGTGTGACAGAATATTATTCTATGAGATAAAGGTGCAAGCCAATATGTTGTGTTACACATGCACTTGATGCTGTTTCAAAGGTCATCACTATTTTCAAAATATGTATATTTGCACACAGGCCACAATTATCCACATGATAGAATTGCATTTCTTTCACTTTAAGGCTGCCCGTAGAATTAAATTCATAACCCCATCACTGATTCTTTGATCCTGTTTCTTACCGAATGCCACACTCCTGCTTCGTACCCAAAAATTTAACAGTTTTACGTACATATGTGGCCCGGGTGTTTGCGATTAACCATGGGTTAAATCTGCTAACCTTGGATTAACTTTTACCCTGGGTTAGATTAGCCCTAACCCTCAGTTAATGTTAACCCATAGATGAAGGTCGGTTAAATGACAGACTTCTCACTTATTTTATATTATTCACAACTTTAGTAACATCCACGAATTTTTTTTTAATATGAATTATACCGATTTTGGAAAATAGAATCATATATGTTTATATATGCACATGTAATGCCAGGTACATGTATAAACAGTGTAAAGCATAAGGCTAATGAAACTTGCCTGCTTGCTTCCCGTCATGAAAATTTTTCAAGAGGATGCGGGCGCGGTCCCAGGTTTCATTAATTATATACTAGTACCGGCCTAGGTGTATTTATAGATAAGGATTTTTATTATAAATGCTGCAAGGAAGGATGGTGGAAGTCAAGAATTTGCCCATTACAATCAAGTGGAATTGTTTGACATTTTAGTTGTAATAATACACAGTGAAGCCTACTAAATGGCAGTCATAACATCTTTTCACAACTTTTTCTGCCCTGCCCCCCCCCCCCGCAAAAAGATGGAACAAAAACATACTGACTGCAGATGAAATTATCTCCCTTTATGTACGAAATGATTTAATGTTACAGTTATGCGCCCTGAGTTCTAGACCTTTTTCAAACAAAGTTACACCCTATGGAGTCCATCCAGATGGGCACAGGATTTTATTGTGAAATTCTGATATCCATCGTAACCCTGCTTCAACTCAGTCAAAACACAGCATTTCTCCGAAATCGAGGTCGATGGAATTGCTCTCTGTGAGGTCCACGCTCGTGTCACGCAAATCCATGTGTATTCAAAATTGACAAAAATGAAATTTCTTTATGCCCTTCTTGGTTTTATATTGTGAGCATTGACATGGAGCCCACAGACAATGAAAACGTCATAGTTTTCGAGAATGTTTTCGATGCCAGATACTTTTCAGGACCCAAAGTACGTTACGAGATTTTTCAAAATGGCTGCCAACAGTGAACTGTTTGGAGTTTGGAGGTTAAAAAAGAGAAAAGCTCAACACTGTATATGTGTTACTAAAAAAGGGGTAAATAATGAAAAAAATCAGAAATAATGACCAAATGATGCTGGTAGTAAAACCGCTTGCGGACGGTGACAGGGTATCTAGGGATAAAGTTTCATTGGCCTAAAGGTGAAGCAGCTGGCATGGCAACAGTTCTTAGCAATTGTTGCAGTTGGTATATGGCAACAATGCTGTCAGATTCTTTGCACAGGAAAGACAGGAGACACAAAAATGAGTGTGGTTTTGAGGACTTTTATAAGATGCACTAGCTACACAGGCATAAACAATCTGTTACACTGTACATGTATTTTCCCCATTATTGTCATGGCACACACTGGAACTCTACCTATGCCTACAACCCTTCACATCCAGACTCTTTAAAACTGACCAAGCATAACTACTGACATGAAAAATGTAACCATGTAACCCTGGGTTAGCTAACACTGTCTAACCCACGGTTCAGCAATGCAGATTTAACCTGGTGTTAGCTAACTTTGGGATAAGCCATTTAACCTAGTATTAGCGTTGTCCCTGGGATTAAGTTCACCCTTCATCGAACAACTGGGCGATGGATTGCATCGCAGTTGGTGACGTCATATTTGTTTTCATATGGACAGGTGGCATGTGCTGCACTAATGTATCTCCCCTTTCAATGTCTGGGGTTGAAGCAATCCGGTGAATGCAGTGACGTTACTCGAAGACACCAGTGTTCTGTCACACGAAAAAATTCACTGCGTATACGCTGTGGTATATGCAGTGGACGTCTCTATGCTTTATGCAGTACAGATATCGCAGATGCGTTAGAACACGTAACTTTCAGTGCTGAAATTATTTGTCCAACAGGATATCCGACCTTCCAAACATATCTCAGAAGACCTTTCTGTAAATTCAGATATGTGTAACTCACTCAAGGCAAAAAGTCAGTTCATTCTAGTTGAATGCTACATACATGTACTTGTACATGAATTATTCCGAACTCAGAAATCCTGCCGCCTGAAGTTAATACAAAGCCATACATGTACATCTGTAGATGTTGTGATAAGCCTCTCTACAGCAGGATTTAAGGCATAGCTTAAGAACAGAGCCAATGTCAACACAGTTGGGAGAGAAGTATATGAGAGCAGCAAGAGTGGTGTAGAGCGTGGACATCAGATCTTCAGGTAAATCATTACATTGTTACTGTAAATTAGACCTTTCTCTGCAGAGTCTGGAGTTGTCTCCCCTGAATCAGGTGCCCCAGAAGAGGGGGTTGAGGGACATGAGACACCAGCTACCGACAGAGAAAAGAGTGATCTGACAGAGGAACCCGAACCCAAACGTAAGTTACTTTAATACTGCTCCTGAGTTTACTACATGTAAAATCAGTCTGTGGAACCATGGAAATGGCAGTCAGGGTTACAGGCTTGATGGGCGAGTGGAGGAGCCAGTGCCCAGAGTAAATCCTGGGGCTTCTCCAATAGCTTGAAAAAATAGCTTTGGTACTGATCAAGACGATATTCTGTTGTGAGAGACTGGGCTTAAAAAATTTTGGTTTCAAAGAACTTGGTGTCGTCATAATGAGTTCCAATGAATTGAAGTTGCTCGTCTGTTTAGACCAGGAACCAGTCATTCAGAGCCATTCCGTGATGATACAAAGGACCTGTGAATGGAAGCAGAGTGAGGTTTTCCAGCCCAAGAATGTTTTACCATAGCTTGTATGACCTCACTGGTCAGAGTCTGATGGCTGGGACAAGACCGACACTTGAACTGACGGAACTTGTTAAACAGGTTCTATGATGGCGGTCACTGTTTTCCTCTGACCTTTTGTTACTGACAAGCTTTCCCACGTGTGACATACGTCTACATGGATGTATGCTATATTGGTGGAAGGCGAGCTGTCTTCCTTGGACAAGCAAACAAACATAGAATCGTTGCTGACCAGTTGTCACCAAGGCCTCACAAACAGCGAGAGCGAGGTTGTTGTGAATTGTAATGGATTAGGTACTTGTATACACGTACATGTAAAGGTATATGAATAATGGACCCGGGAGCCTCTCACCCATGCCGTCGCTGTGAGTCCAGCTCAACCTGGCTTCCCCATGTGTCGTATGTGGGAAGGTCCGCCAGCAACCTGCGGATGGTTGTGGGTTTGCCATGGGTTCTGGGCGATTTCCTCCCACCTTATTGCTGGCCTCCATGGTGTAAGTAAAATATTCTTGATTATGGCACAAAACTCCAATCGGTCAAATAAACCTAAAGGAAACATAGACCTGTAAAGTCTTCAGTGTCACATTTCCATGGCCAGATCCAAACAGTTATCACTAGTGAATCACTCCTTTTGTTTTACTCCCCCAACAGCTGAAGAATCTGCAGCCAAGAAGGAGCTGCGTTCAATGATCAAGAACTACCTGAGTGAGGAGATGAAGAAGATGAGGATGTCAGTAGAGGAACAGCTGAAGACCACAGAAGATGCACTGAACAAGAAGTTAGAGGTGGTGGAAGGGGCCACGGCCAAGAAAGGGGGAAAAGGATCAGCCAAGGGCAAGAGAAAATAAAGTATTGATTAGCATAATCCTGAATACTAACAGGAACTGCTGCAGCTAATTCACTTTCTGCAAGAAAGCATTGTTGTGGACAAGCAGATTATTTGTGAGTTGTAAAGTTTAAGATGACGCCATTGTATGTCGACCAGACATTTTTAAATGAACTGACAATACATCCTCTACAGTGTGGCCCCCCAAAAAGCGAAACTAAACTTTACATCTCCTGGTGATTTCATTGACGAACTGCAATGTCACCCACTTTTGTGTGTGTAGTTGCTACACACTCACTCGTGGCTTATCAGACATGAAGTCAGATCTATGATCCTTCTATGGGCATGAAATTCATGTAAGGCCACATCACACTTCTGATAGACTGGTTTATGCGTCTGTCTTGAAGAAAATTGTATTTTGAAGAAAATTCAAGATAAGAGGCAGGACTTCACACTACACAAATTCAGAATACAAATTCCAAATGAAGGAAGAAGTGAAAATTCCTCTTCCATGTCCCAGAATATAGAAGCAAGAATTCATTTCTGCGCAACAGGATGTGGTGTTACTTCAAAGCTAGGAAGTCACCGAATGGGGTGGGTACTAGATTACGCTTTGGCTGTGGTCAGGCAATGTTAGCTAAGAGGTTGTCCATGAAGTACCCGCGTTCATAAGAGGCTGGGGGTCGTCTGTGTATTATGAACAAGAGACATACAGTGGGGAGGGTGGATCATCAATCGGTGAACATATGAACCCAAAATCCGCATTCTAAGTGCAGAAATAGGATATGTGCTGAATAAATTAGGAATTTGAGCGTATGTATTTTATGGATGGCCCCTAAATGAACAGGTGAGGTTATTGTTATGAAAGGCTGGTACATACTACCTGTAGGTACACCATCCTCTTTGTGGAAATTATTATAATTGGTCATTAAGTCAGCACCAGCTTTTATAGCAGCGTGTGTGAAATACCTCACATTCAGATTTTTCCAACCATATTCTGGCCAATGGCAGGCTCTAAACAGTGTTGTTGACTGTACTTCAGGTATAAATGAATCTTGTTAGCTAAGTGTCATCTGTTGGAACCTTTAAGGGGAGTGTCACTGAGAAATGTAACATTTGTTGCTGTTTTTGTACATCTGAAAATGTATATCAAACTAAACATGTTAACTATGTTTACCCTTTAAGTCTTGTTTGTTCTTTAATAACAAACAGTTTATTGTATCATATGTACATTATTTACATTTCTGTTAAACAGATATTTTGTGTACATGTCTCTAAACGTGTTTCATATCCATGAAGCTTTGCTATTCTTCAAGATTTTCCCCTTACAAATGGTGTGGCAGGAACAAGTGTTCGGAAGGTTTCCTCCACACATGGGGGCAAGTACAGGTTTTCACCCTGTACATTACAAGGAGGTGAACTTGGGGCATTTGGACTCCCGAAATGCTCCCGAACCCCCCCCCCCCCCCCCGCCATTCACCACACCTCTGAAAGACGTATTCCACCTGTGACCTTTCGGCAAAAGGTTGGTAAGTACATGTATGTTTTTCCTCTGTGTACAGGTGATATTTAGGCACATGTATTTGGGAGGTTTCCTACAAAACTGGTGACATTTTCCTCAGCAAGAACTACGTCATTTTTGTACATGATGAGCTATTCTTGCACACGCTGGTGAACAGGGTTCCACTGTGTACATGTGTGGACTTCTCCATTCAGTGCATAATGTGGTCTTTGGGCAGATGCACCAGCGGGCTTTTCCTCTGCAAATGCTGTCCCCTTGGTGTTTTCTATCTGTACAAATGATCTTCAGGAAGATCCACAAATGGTGACAAGCAAGTTTTTCCTATGCAAATGAGACACGTATGGCCGATGAGTAGTTTCCCTGTGCACATGTCATCACCTTAAGACAATCAGATTCTTTCTTTTTACAAATGACGAGGCCTTTTGGCAGGTGGGTGTTCCTCTGGGCTAGAGTCCTTCACTCTCTCAGTGTCATCACAAACATCTCGTATCCCACCAACCTAACAATGAAACATACAGCACACATTTGCATTTCAAAAAGTTTAATACAACCACTTTGCCTTGAAGTCCCCAAGTACAATGAAAACAAGGTATTTCAAAAAATTCCAACATTGGGATTAAACACACATCACTTGTGACAGTGGTTAAAATACAAGCACTGTAATCAGCTGGCCAAGGCCTGCTCCCTGTATTTCTACACAATAAAACTATTAAATACTATCACCAAAATGTTGTTGAAATTCCATCAATGTGATGTTATTCATTTAATTTAATTCCATTTATTTAGCTGACTGGTGTTTCACTTCGTACTCAATATTTCACCTAAAGACGACAGCCAGCATTATGATGGGAGGAAAACTGAGCAGAGGAAACTTTTAATGTTTAATTTAAACGTTTAAGTAATAGGAAATGAAACGCGTAACAAATTCAGACTTACCGTGACCTGGTACTGAACCACTGTCTCTTGTCTAGATGGAGACTTGTACAGCAGAGCATACCTCTGCTTATTTTCCCAGTACAGGATCACACGGACAGTGCTGGAGTGACCCCAACTCTCTCCCAATGCGGGAACCAGGTGTGATCTCCCGTGAGCCTCCTTGCTGATCTTTGTTGTCATCTGGTTAGTCAAAACAACCTGCCAATCAAACAAGAGGGCTGATCATTTCGAGGTATAACCTGTAGGTGTAACAACCATGGCTCCCACCACGACAAGCAGTAAGCACATCATGGCTCCCACCACGACAAGCAGTAAGCACATCATGGTTCCCACCACGACAAGCAGTAAGCACATCATGGCTCCCACCACGACAAGCAGTAAGCACATCATGGCTCCCACCACGACAAGCAGTAAGCACAAAGCACATCATGGACATCTTATTCTGATGGACAAAAAAACTGATTATTCTTCTTCTATTTCTTTCCTTACTGATTAGTTTGTTGTTTCGGGTTTGTTTTTTAAAACCCCATACTCAAGAAGCCAGGATAAACCACCGATCTTTGGCAAGTAACTAACTTTCCACTACTCATGTGCCACTGTACTGGTGGAGGACAAGCAGTCTTCAAACATTAACACGCACCAACAGCCACAGGAGTGTAGTAAACTGTCTTTATCGTCACCAAGGCTTCACAAATCGTGAGAACAGGAGAATCAAAAATTCCCTGTCCACGACCAAGACTGAATCTACGCTTCATGTGTCCTAGTCAACTAAAGACCCGTCTCTACACTGATTATGGTTTCTGGAATTCTGAAAATAAAGTTTTCACTATTTGGTAGTTTCTGAATATCAAAAAACACTACTGAATAACACTGTTTTAAAACACTACTGAATAACACTGTTTTAAAATGAAACTGTTCAATATTTAACACCAGTCACTGGTCTTTTCAGTACGGTACACACAAACACTCTCACCGCCAGCCTGTTGGCTGTGGCCATGGTGATGAAGCTCTGGGCGAGTCCTGCAAGTAGGCGTGTCCTCAGTGCTAAGTCCTCAAAG
Organism: Acanthopleura granulata; assembly: GCA_016165875.1. Taxonomy (NCBI): domain Eukaryota; kingdom Metazoa; phylum Mollusca; class Polyplacophora; order Chitonida; family Chitonidae; genus Acanthopleura; species Acanthopleura granulata. The sequence continues at coordinate 2,192,551 of JABBOT010000021.1, read as the reverse complement.
TCGTGACGGAAGTGAAATGCAATGCTGTCAATGACAATCAACTTGACCTGCAAAACCAGGCACATTTAATTTAGTCAGTATATATGTATGTGATGCAAAAGCCACTAGACTCACACACAAGTATGTGTGCCTTGTGTTCATATGTAATGTGAATGCTTCATGGCATCTGTTTTGTCAAATTTATTTATTTATTTCACTGGTGTTTTGCGCGGTAGTCAAGAATAATTCACTTACACGATGGGCTGCCAGCATTATGGTGGGAGTGCTGTGCACTGGGGAAGCCCACGGCCAGTATTATGGTGGGAGTGCTGTGCACAGGGAAGCCCACGGCCAGTATTATGGTGGGAGTGCTGTGCACAGGGAAGCCCACGGCCAGTATTATGGTGGGAGTGCTGTGCACTGGGAAGCCCACGGCCAGTATTATGGTGGGAGTGCTGTGCACAGGGAAGCCCACGGCCAGTATTATGGTGGGAGTGCTGTGCACTGGGAAGCCCACGGCCAGTATTATGGTGGGAGTGCTGTGCACTGGGAAGCCCACAGCCAACCGCACGTTTCTGGCAGATCTTTCCATGCTGTTTATTAAAATTATCATAATGTTGCATCCAAAAAGGTCAAATTAAGACTGCAGTGCTCAAGCCTTGGAGACATGTTTATAGAGCTAGATGTGCCGCTACCTCACTTTAGAGAAACTTGAATAAACATTTTTAAACTTCATTTTGGAAACCTTTATAGCTTTCTTCGAAAGTGTTCGTAATGTAAACAGCCCATTTCACAGGTGTGAATTGAACTAATAAGAAATTATGACATCTTGTCATTATCCTGCATTAACTATAAGCTAAATGGTCAACCCATAGCTCTGGGTACATGAGCCTACCTTCGGGTGTTCTTTGATGAAGTCGGGTAGAAGATGTACAGTGGCTAAAAGCTGGACATAATCATGGCACCGGTAGTAGTGAACACCTGATAATACAGACTCTAGGCTGAATGTCTGCAGGGCCTCAGTCTGCTCTGAGAAAATCAACAACAGTCATGATGACAGAACAACAAGCCTGCAAATAGGTGTCGGACATTTTTGAAAACACCCCTTTGGACCAAGTTGTATGACCAAGTTTTACACTGTGACCATGTTATACTGTACTGGACAAAGTTCACTTCAGGTCAGAATCCTCTGCCTTTGAAAAATTTTAAAAATCTTTTTTGTAAAAATCTATACCATGCAGCAGATGCTATATGTGTCTGATGACTCAAGAGTAGGGAGAATGCCATTACATAACAGTTATAATGTGACACAACAATGACACCAACGATGCAACGTTGCAAACAAATGTTGACACAAAGACATCATAATTCCCAGATCACTGCTTGGTATTTCAAAGCTCCTCAAGGCAAGGAAATTACTGTTGAAGCTTCTTTTGTTTTCAAGAAAAAAATTTTAGTGTAGCTTTCAGGGTCGTCCACGGGATAAATTCATCCCATGGTTACTCAGTGAAAGGATACAAAACAATATGGGGTCAATAAGCCTCATACTGGGATTGGCTGACGCCTCACCCAATATGAGGCTTAGAGAATCCATATAGTTTTGTATCCTTTAACTCAGTAACCATGTACCTAATAATATTCTAAATGAACCATAACATCTCTTCACAAATACCTTACTGTGGTTGCAGTCACCAGACCTCATAAGGTGAGAATGCTTTCCTGTACTCTGACACTATATACATGTACTTCAAACCATTTATGGCAATTCATACTTAGCACATGATAATCCCCTTATTTTCTCTCTATCCTAAAAGGCCCAACAGCTTATGGAGAACATGATTAAATATCAGAACTGGTGAGATTGTTTTAAATTTTTTTTTCTTTTGCCATACTTCCACGGCTGTATATTGTGATCCTTGTTAAAATTTCACAGGTAAGAATCCATCATGTCACAAGGACTCAACACCAGTGTCACAAGGACTCAACACCTGTGTCACAAGGACTCAACACCTGTGTCACAAGGACTCAACACCTGTGTCACAAGGACTCAACACCGGTGTCACAAGGCCTCAACACCGGTGTCACAAGGACTCAACACTGGTGTCACCAGACAGGATTGAGAACTCATTGAGAATTCAGTGGATTTAAATCACAGTATCATTGTTATATCTACAAAAAAGCAATAATACCAATGTAGAGTACAAGATAGAGTAACAATTCGTTAATGGAACGGCATCTTGTATAAGTATACCTGTGCTGTCACTGATGGCCGCTATCTGCTGACAGTGCTCTACAGTGGCTGATGCAATGTCCACTAGACGCTCCACCATAAAACTGCCTTCTGTATCCACATACACCGCCTCACCCTTGAGTCCACCGAACGCCTCTGGGATCTGCACATCCACAGACAACTGAAGACTGAAGAGAATTACATTGTTAACCACATGTCGTATTCATCCTGAAAATTCGCCTGGAAAAATGATCTGTTCGAACATCATGAACATTGTTAGCATCTTTGTGTTAAGCAATGTCCTTATGTTGTTTTTTTTGACCATCAACATTTGTATGTTTGACAAGCTCACATTTGCCGTAAAATTCACGTTATTTTTCTCCTTGCAAGCTTCACAAAGTAACCTTTTCACTTATAAGTCTTAAAAACTTAAAAGCTTCTTGGGCTAACTTTGGATTTGGCTTAGAAAAAAAACATGATTATCCATGTGTCTGCCATGATTGCATTTCACACCAAGAATTAACATTGTCACAATAACGATAAGAGTAGTTGCCCCTTGCAAACTTTTGCCTGTGCAAGGTTATTTCCCATATTCAAAGGTGTACATGTGCCTTTAGAAGCTAATGTGCACCTTAATTTTTGTAGGTGTTTTTGGTACGTTTATGTTTTAAAGTATATGCATACTGGGCATTTTCAGAAGTGTAAATTGCACCAATATGCTTGGGGGTCAGCTCAACTCTAGCGGAGTTCATAGAAGCAAAGTGTACAGAAGCATTTCTCACCTGACTTGTGTCTTGCCGACCCCTGGGGCCCCGCAGAACTCCGTGATCTTACACAGTGGGACTCCCCCACCCAGTATCTCGTCCAGCTGCTCAGAGAACGTGATGATGCCCCGGGAGGCATCTTCCTGTCTGAGGACATCCAGGGCGGTGCGGGTCTGGCTGGTGCTGACCTGGCCGGATCCTTGCACCGTGGTCAGGATATCAAGGGCCTCTTCCGCGGATACCTGCAGGTCTAAAACAAGCGCTGACGTGGCTGAGTCTTTTACAGACAATAAACGATATTAATGATTCACTGATGAACTCTTGACTTAAAATTGATACAGAACCGCCACGTCCAGGATATGCCTTTAGCCTCAGATTATTTTTATGTATGGAAGACGTATTCAAGAGTGACCAAGATTGGAAGGCTTACCCCAGAAAATCATATCTCCACTCTCAGCTAATCAGAGTTCATTCAGTGTCCCTTTAAAAAAGGATAAAAGTAAGGCACATCTTTCAGCTACTGTAGAATGTTGTTATTCTACTAATAAACATGTTGTAACGGACACATATTATGTTCACCTCAATACTTTCTTAAACTAAGGCTGATCATGCTAATTCACTTAAAAATAAATTCAAGTTTTCTCACCCTTAGCCAGTTCTGATGGTCGCACATCCTTCAAATCCTCAACTGTTAAAAATCCAGCCGAGGACAATTTCACTTTGTGGGCGGAGGATAAAGGGAAACTACTCAGTTCTCTCTGACTTTGCATTATCTGCCTTCATTACTCAAACACAAGACATATGTGGAACCATATTCTGGTCTACCTGAAAGACAAAATGCTGAAAAAAAAAATAAAAAATAACATGTACCCTAATTCTTCAACCTTTTCAACCACCAATGAAAGCATTAAATATCAGTATTTTCTTGGAGAACTGTAGGGTCTATAGAAACAATTCTATTATTAGAATTATGTAGTATTATGCTTTTATGTAGCTTATACCTATGGTGACACAAACAGATCTTTTTGGCTTTATTTTTACAATAATTGTATGCATAAATTGCCCTTTAAACACTGCTTTAATGATTGAAAAGGTTGAAGATTTACATTATGAATGGAACCTTATCTCTCTTTCTCTCTGATACTCAACCAATGATCCATGGCTAACTGGTAAATTAATTGCCCAATTTGGCTGTCATTTCGTTCATCTGTATAGACTGGCAAAGAAGCTAGCAAGGATTTATTTATCTGATTGGTATTTTACGCCATACCCAAGAATATTTCACTTATAAGATCTGCAACCATCAGAGTGTTAATGTTAATGGTCTTTCTCACATACGATCAGAGAGGAAGCCAGTGTGAGCTGGGCTTGAACTCACAGTGATTGCATTGATGAGAGGGACCTGGGTCATTACACTGCACTAGCAGGCTAAACCCCTCTGCCACAGAGGCCCCAGCTCTAGCAAAGCTACCGTAGCAAAGTTATTTATTTATTTATGTGATTGGTGTTTTATGCTGCACTCAAGAGTATTTCACTTACACAATGGGGGCCAGCCTTATGATAAGAGGACACCGGGCAGAGCCCGGGGGAAACCCTCAACCATCTACTGGTTCCTGGCAGACATTCCCAGACAGGAAGCAAGCATGAGCTGGACTTGAACTCAAAGTGATCGCTAGCTACCTTGGCCATGGAAGTCCCCTGAAGCAACTAAAGTTGCATAATGAATTTTGCATTGTATGTACACCATGTGCATGCATTGTTCTTTTTCATATATAATCTTTACTACATGGTAAGGCTTCTACACAACGCGTGGCTGATTTGAATGGGGATGTTTCGATCTAGTAGTACAGCCTATTAGGCTAATGAAACTTGACTGCTTGTTTTCCCACTTTTCATTATTTATTATTTATGTACTAGTACCGGTGTATTTACAGACAAGCCTTTCGATGATAATGCTGCAAGGAAGGATGGTCGAAGTCAAGAATTTGCCCACTACAATCACGCGGAATTATTTGACATTGTAGGTGTATATAATACACAAGAAAGTCTATTAAACAACAGAGATCACATCTTTTCATACCTTTTTCTGCCCCCCCCCCCAAAAAAAAAGAAGAACTGAAAACGCGCCTACTACAGATGAAATTATCCTAATTTAAGTATAACTGATTTGGTGTTACAGTTATGCACTGCAAAAAGTTCTAGACCTTGATCGAACAAAGCTACATCCCATGGAGTCCATCTAGATGGGCGCAGGATTTATTTTAAATTCTGACATTCATCTCAACCCTGATTCAACACCCAAACTCAATAAAATCGCCGCAGATCTCACATCCCACTGCTGTGGGTGAGGTCCACACTTGTGTCATGCAAACTCACGTGTATTCAAAATTGACAAAATTGACAGTTTTATATTATGAGGATTAAAGAAGAGCCCACAGACGACAATAAAAATGTCATAGTTTTCCAAAATGTTTTCGATTCCAGAACTCCATTACATTTCTGGACCAAAAGTAGGTTACAAGATTTTTCAAAATGATTGCCAATGGAGAGCCGTTTGGAGTGGAGTGCCGACTTCGAGTTTGGAGATATCTGCGCCGCTTTTGTTGAGTTCGGGGGATGGACACGGGGTTGCGATGAATGAGAATGGACTACATCCTATGTAACGGACCCGAGGCGCATGGGTTCAGGACCAGTCACCTAATTCTTGCCATTGTTATCCAGGGATTTAGCTGTCATTTCTTAATCCAGTCACCCAGGCCCTTGAAACTTACTGGTCATCAAGACTAATACATGGGGAAAGTTTTACAACAAAAATCAGTGGTATAGCTCAAAAAACAACAGAATTACAAAATTCTCAACATATTTTTTGTGGCCACACAGCTCCATTCACATCCTCATCCTTAAATAGCGGTAAGAATGTACTTCATATATGCAATGGTACTAATATTTACACTCAGCGACAGATCTAACCTCTCAAATTCACAAACAGTTTAACACCTATTTTCGCTGGCAGCCATATCATTCCCCGAAGTCGTTAAAACAACAACAGCACGCCAGAAATATGTCGGTAACATAGTATAGACAGTTTTCCAAGGAATGTTTCCAGTACATTTATACTGTTGCTGAAGCTAAGGCCTCTGAAAGAACTGTGTAGCACCAAAAGGTAAGTTGAACATCAGACAAATGTGTTTGTGTATTGCCAATACTGTTGATTAGTACGGCAAAAGGGAGTTGTAAAGATAAGGGTTGGGCTTTTGTTAGTCGGTGATCAACTTTTCTGATGTTCATTGTGAAAAGTGGATTCTCCAATAAATTCACGTCACTGAACCATGTGAAAGCACCCTGGTTTTTACCTGCTAAATACTCTCCAAAGACTGTTGTATTTGTACCCCCAAATTCAAGGTCATATGTGCCCTGGTTCCAAAATGACGGCAAAATCAGCGAGAAGGCCTGTCCGATGGCAGAAGTTTGCACAACTGGTATGATTCCCCCTTAAAAAAGTAGCAAAGTTCCACAGCATATTGTGTAAATGAGGCTGTCGGTTATTTTTTAAAAAAAGGGAAAATAATGAAAAAAATCGAAAATAATGACAAAATGATGCGGGTAGTAAAAAGTGCATTAAGGCGATGACGAGGAGACTAGCAATCAAGTTTCATTGGCCTTAAATCCCTTATCAAACCCATAAAGGGCAGAGATTTCGCCATGCATGCTCGTTGGAGAACCATCGGCTCGTTATATTTGCGATGAAATCTACCGCAAATAATTCCACAATACATATATATATATACAGGTACCATTCTGACATATTCAAAGCCCATTTACCAGCCTAAAATTTATGTAGACAGTCGTGCTTCCCGCGCCGACCTCTGCTCCCGGGCACCCGCTTCTCCTGTCAAATCACCGCGAGAGTTGATGACGTCAAGGAAACATGGGTGGACATTTGTTATGTTAGTGTTTCGTGATGGGGGAAGCGCACAAAAATAATGTTCCGGCTTTCAAACGATTCCTAGAGAAATTCTGCGAAGTTATCGAGAAGCGAACAGACGGAGAAGATGACCTGCCTATAAGGCTTATTCCGTCTTATGTGGTCGAATCCGAAATAGAGGGCGAATGTTTGGATTGGTTCCTTCAGTATCTGACTTCAAAGTAAGTATCAGCATTACCACTACAACAACAACAGCGGTGAACAGCTGACTTAAACTTAGCGTAAATGATACGGATGCTTGGATCGCATGTACCTGTCATCTTGCTGCACTGTTGTGTTTTGGCAGAAACTCGCCATGAACTGCCATGATTTATCCTGAAATTAACACATCGGCATGATATAATTTATTCATGTGATCTATTGACTGATATGTTGATCACACCGATATCTGACTAGACACACAGTGTGCGCCATCCACACCTCCAGGCATGATGCTGGGGAAACTGTCAATGCAGCGCCTTGCCTTAAACACTGTGTGAGTTTTACTCCCAGGATATGAGTCAAAAAAAAAAAAATTGTGGTTGGTTAACTTATTCCGTCGTCTTGTCCACAGAGAGCACATGTGCATATCTAGATATAGATTTAAGTTTTATCATGGATTTGGAATATTCCAACTCAGTGGTTGTACAAAAGAGATTTAGTTAGAATCATATTGCAGCATTTCGCGGTGTCTTGACAGACAGGTCATTCTAGGCTATTTTCAAGGTTTTTCACAGTGTGAGAACTGAATTTTCACTCCCAGTAGTTTTAGACAGTTTTATATGCAGTCTGTCAGCAAAATGGCTTCTGACAATTTTTAACTATGAATATTAAAGTTTGATTTCGTTTATTTTATGACGTGAATGTACATCATGGCATGCATACTTGGGATTGTAAAAATTTGCTGTATGGACAAGGATTATTATTATCATGTATTTACAGAGTAGCTTGTTAAAATCTCACAATATTTTGTACAGGTATTTGTTTCAAGAAAACAACTCTAATAAAACAGACAGAACCCTGGCATTTATGTGTGCACGTGTCGAACTCATTGCACCACCTAAAACAGCCCAACTCCTACATGTACACCAAACAATATAACAAATGGCAGTGTATTAAATAACTACTTGGTTCCTGTGTTAATGAGAGCTTACCTGTGTGTATCACTCATGAGGCTCAATAGTACAATAGTAAGAAGAGATACATGAACATTTATGGCGTTTGGACAGGAAGTTTGTGCACTGTCAGTACGTCTGAATCTCTGCATCTGTGAATATATATGTATAGGGTTGAGTGGCTTGCATGTGGGTTGAAGAGACTAACATAATAAGGAAATACAAAATTATATTAAATGTAAAGAGATCATCATCAGTGGATAGGCTGTGATTAGTCTGTGTCTGTGTGGGCTGGATACTGGTACCTGTATTAGGAAAATCTCGTCGTCCATGTACAGATTTGGCAGTTCTCGTCGGCGCATGCATGGCATATTTGAACCTCCTCACTGTTGTGTTTGTGATGTTATTAAATTGCTGTCACTTGACTGTATACTAGCTCCATACATGTACATGTATATTTACTGTACATCTGTGCAAACTGTGCTGTCACTTGAGACTTTGTATTAACTTTTTAATACAATTGAGTATATTTGCATTTTTTTTTCTTTTTTTTCTTTTTTTATCAGTAACACTTGCTTACATGTACATGTGACTGCCAGGACATAAAGCATATAGTTATGTTTACAATACTGGTAATACATGTACATTTACGTGCACTGATTAATACAGTATTGATAATTGTCTATTTTGGCATAACAATGATAGAGCATTTTTGTACAGATACGCTCACTACTTGATTATTTAATAAAATGCCTATACAATGTGATATCCATGTATATAAGGAGGCTTCCGCAGTTGTAATAGGATGTAGTTTATTTTGCATACATGTATTGGTCCATATTCCTGTACTTGTGCGTGTACTTGTGCACTCATACATACATGCACATGTACAAGTAGGTGATCATAGGCTACAGGTAGTTGTACAGTATAATGTCTAGCTATTGGTGATGCGGTGGGGGTGGGGATGGGCATGTCGTCGTATGTGGTCGCCTTAGAACGTGGCTCATGCATTTCGCTATTGATCTGATATATGTGGCTGCTGCTGCTGCTGCTGCTGTCTTATCGATTGCAATCAGTCCACCACTGATGGGTTATTGATAAAATTCTGCCCTGGGACCAAATGGCTGGTTGTGTCACTTCATACATTGAACATCAGTCACCTGCACACATGGAATATGGCAGCTCCGGGCTTATGATTACAGGGGACCTATTGATTGTGATTTGTTCTCATTTAGCAGTTAATCTGAGAGCTGCATTGACCAGTTCTTTGTCCATTGACTTGTTAGCCTGTTACAAGTCCTAGGTGGCTCTGTCATTTCAACACCTATTGTCTGCCAGCCTGTTCTCATCTCCTTAATATCTGGCCTGACTCACAGATTACAGTCTTTGCTCCTGTAAACATGTAGTTCATGTACACATGTAGATATTATCAGTATATTCTGTTAGATGTACTAAGTAAAGGTGTGTTAATCTGTGAATATGCCATTACACAGTGCATGTACCTCTAATAACTGCATGTTCATTAAACAATATCACGGTTTCTAAGTTTAGCATGCTAGAGCAAGATGATTTGTGGCTTTGTTACATGTAGGAAGGCACATGTAGGATGAGAAAGATAATGCTCTTTATGTAGCTGAATTTTGGGTTTTCTGTATTCTGAATGAAAGCCTACACAGTGGGTAATTCAGTAAAAAGGTTACTAAACTTGGACCCAAACTCTGGATAGTTTAGTGGTTATGATGTTTTGTTGGCAAGTTGCATGATAACCATTTCCATCCACATTGCAAGAGAGCTATGGATAGTGCAGCTTACACCCAAGTCAAAATTGCATTGGAAAAGGCACCCTGTTGTAGAGACCCATGGATGCCTTACTCTTTCTCAACATGTTGCTTTGTTGGCTGGCATGTTTCATTGCCCTGTTGTAAAGCTACTTTGAAAAATTGCAAGTATTTGAAACAGCTGCAAATAAAAAAGAAGATGGAAAAATAAATATTTACAAGAAATAAAATTTTGTTAAATTGTCACAGACATGAATGGTTGCCCTATGTTAAAAATCAGTGGAGGGAAAGATAGCTTCTCTTTTTTTTTTCATTTCTCAAATCGTGAGGCTGAGACATTTTAAAATGACTGGACGTTGGTTGTAGACTGTTGTATACTTGTTCATGTGATCAGATCAGTCAATAGTTTTGTCTGTCTTGAGGAATTGTATACGTGTACGTGTGTGCGTGTGCTCTCTCTTCACATCAGTCGTTTTGTCGACAGATGTTCCAGCAAGACAATTATTGCCTCATGTAGCTCCGCTGGAAACATTCCCTCAGACCTATGAATAAACAATGGAAAAGCTTTTACTGATGCGATTGTAAACTCCGTCAATTGTCGGCAGGTATTTATAGTCTCCATGTGTACAGTGTTGGAGGAAAGAGTAGTGTGGTTAATACCTTTTTGAGCAAATACACACATGTACACGGTGTAACTGAGGTCTTATCCTGGGGTTGTCTTGTGAACCTGCAGCGACTGGCACCAGTATGTGGATCAGAAGAGCCGTTTGAAAGCTACATTGTAAAACAAGGATGTACCTGTTTAAGTTTCATTTAAAGTAAAAGACAGCTCATTACTGACGTACTATTGATTAAAAAGATTATAAAATTCTCTATTAAATGTAAAAACCTGTTTGAAATTGTATAAATTTCATGCTGAATTATCTTTGTTTGATGTGTGGAGTATTGTGCTGCAGACTGGGTATCTGAAGGCGCCCAAGCTTATGAGACACTGACCAGTCAGAGAGCCAGGAGATATCTGCTGTTTAGAAGCTGTGATATAAATCTTTTGAGTTGGCCATCAGTGAAACATATAATATCATAGGGACAGCACACTATTTTAATGTTACATGTATATGCTTTAATTATAACAAGTACAGGTGTGAACAACACTGCAAAAAACTTTCAGACCATTGTATTGTGGCAGGAGTAAGTTTCTTGATCATTTCATGTTATACATTTACTTAAGTTACAAACGCAACCATAGCAGCTTACTACAGTATCATGTGACAAGAATGTTCCTGGCTGGGAAGAATTACTTCACATACCACACAAAATGACTGCATTTCATGCTTGTTGACGGAGCATGGTCAAATATCAGTTTCCATTGTCGTAGTAGCTGTTAGAGAAAAATACTTCACTGAAATAAACAATATTGTCAAACCTCTTTGCCAGACTTAGCCTGCAACATGTGTTGTCTTTCACTTTAAGTGAAGGAAAACCCCAAAAAGAATTGTGCTCTGAAAACTACATGTGTTATATATCCAAAACTGAATAGCTCAATTTATGCATGAATTCTATGGTGTCTTTTGGGCCTTGTTGACAAGGTAGGATGCCATTCCAGGATCATGTTGATAAGGTAGGATGTAGGATGCCATTCCAGGGTCATGTTGATAAGGTAGGATGCCATTCCAGGATCATGTTGATAAGGTAGGATGTAGGATGCCATTCCAGGGTCATGTTGATAAGGTAGGATGCCATTCCAGGATCATGTTGATAAGGTAGGATGCCATTCCAGGGTCATGTTGATAAGGTAGGATTGCCATTCCAGGATCATGTTGATAAGGTAGGATGTAGGATGCCATTCCAGGGTCATGTTAATAAGGCAGGATTGCCATTCCAGGATCATGTTGATAAGGTAGGATGCCATTCCAGGGTCATGTTAATAAGGTAGGATGCCATTCCAGGGTCATGTTGATAAGGTAGGATGCCATTCCAGGATCATGTTGATAAGGTAGGATGCCATTCCAGGATCATGTTGATAAGGTAGGATTGCCATTCCAGGATCATGTTGATAAGGTAGGATGCCATTCCAGGATCATGTTGATAAGGTAGGATGCCATTCCAGGATCATGTTGATAAGGTAGGATTGCCATTCCAGGGTCATGTTGCACAGTTATTTTTTGTACATGTATTTCAGTTTTCTCCTGGTTGCAGTTCGTTTATAAATGCACATGCTAACAACGTATAACAGTCACGACATCATTGATAAAGAGAATTCAAATATTTGCCTGCAATAAGGGAGTTTCGTGTTCGCACTCTTATCACTAAAGGCAAGAAAAGCCCTACTGTACAATGTGACCTCTCAAAAATGTTAGGCAGTTATTTCTGATTACATTTACTATAACATGGACGTCCAAGAAAAGTGTCACAAAAAGTTATTTAGACTAGACATACGATAGGCAAAACTGAAGAGCTGAAAGTTTTTTTTAACTTAAGAAGCTGCTGATTGAAGGAGAGGTCGTTTTGTCTTGACAAGGCAAGACAGGTGATTGGTAAATTAAAGTCAACAAAATTGCCTGACATTTTTGATAAGTCACATGACACAGTTGCAACAAAAGAGTTCAAACTTGAAACTCACCTATTGATTCAATTACAAGTAAGGAAAACCAGTACATGTAAAAGTTGTTTAGAATGTAATTCCATTAGTCTTTCCACTTTCTTTTCTTTCACTTTAAGTGCCCATGTACTTCGGAAATTTTATGAAAAATTCATGAGCCTGTTACAAAAAAATGAGAATTCATCCAGCATGGACTGTTGTCTATACAAATAAAGCACTGTGAATAACTGCATTATGCAACCTAGATTCCGATGAGAATATTTGTACGTCATGTGCTGTCTTGCGTTTAGTTAATTTTTATTCAGCATTGTGCACATATGTGTATACTTATGCATACCTCTAGTCTTGCATGCATCTAAATACATACCAGATGAATAGCGTGGCTTAGAACAGTTTGCATTTAGAATCGTTCCATCAACACTTTGAAGACCAGCATTCTGAATAGAGACAGTGAGATGGACATTAGGTTAAGTGTAGAGAACGGATGCATGGTCAGGGCATAAGATTCATGGCCAGAGTGCCAGCCAATCTGGCTCTGTCAGGAGCTGTTAGTGTTAAGTAATCATAGATTTAGTGAGGGGGCGAGCCATTCTGTCACACCCACACAGAGCACCTGGTGTGGTCTGGCTGAGAGTGGCAGAGCAGTAACCAGATCCATCATGGCAACAGCCCAGCTGATTAAGGCACACCTTAAGTGCTATTGGCAGTGTTGGCAGCTGAGAAATGATAGAAATCATGATTTACAAGTCTTTACATGGTAATCTCAGCTTCATTATGGTCATTAATGGGAAAAATAGGCAGACATTGAACTATGGAAATGATGTGGTGCACTGTATTTAGACGTATCATCAAGGTGGTATGGTTTTTCAATAAATGTATTTGAAACGTGTTGTTTTGGAAAAGTCAGAGTTACATGTAATTGATTTTGATTTGAGTGAAAGATTTATTTATTTATTGACGTTCAGTGCAGTGCTCAAAACTTTCCCACTTAGGGGTATAAGGTAATGGTCGGGTTTATAGATGGAAACAACTGGACTGCCCAGATTAAACCGATTAAAGCTGACAACCGAACGCAGGCAGAGCTGGATTGGAACTTGCGACCTTAGGGTTTAAGAGCCTCATACCCTCAGTTTGTCATCAATTTAACCATCTGAGCTTCAGATATGATGTTCCTCAGAATGTGCATTTAAAGCTTTCATGATTTTCACCTTTGATCTATATATGCTATGTATATATTTTTAATCAGAGACTCAAGTCTTTCTTAAGGCACCTGCCACAGAGGGGACCCTGTACACTGTATTTTGGTTACCAAACTATACATGTATACAGTAGACCCTGTTCACTGTATTTTGGTAACTATACATGTATACAGGAGACCCTGTTCACTGTATTTTGGTTACCAAACTATACATGTATACAGGATACCCTGTACACTGTATTTTGGTTACCAAACTATACATGTATACATATTAAAAGGGTTGTTAGAATGAGTGTGTGTGTATGTGGCTGTGGTTGTCATGAATCATGTTCAAATGCTTGTACATGTGGCTGACATATGCTTGTACATGTAGCTGGCATATGCTTGTACATGTAGCTGACATATGCTTGTACATGTAGCTGGCATATGCTTGTACATGTAGCTCACATGTGCTTGTACATGTAGCTGACATATGCTTGTACATGTAGCTCAGACATGCTTGTACATGTAGCTGACATATGCTTGTACATGTAGCTCACATATGCTTGTACATGTAGCTGACATATGCTTGTACATGTAGCTGACATATGCTTGTACACGTAGCTGACATATGCTTGTACATGTAGCTGACATATGCTTGTACATGTAGCTGACATATGCTTGTACATGTAGCTCACACATGCTTGTACACGTAGCTGACATATGCTTGTACATGTAACTGACATATGCTTGTACATGTAGCTCACACATGCTTGTACATGTAGCACACATGTGCTTGTACATGTAGCTCATACATGCTAACCGTTCCATAGCAAGTTGCTGTAAAAATATTGAGAACAGAAATATTGATTTCATACATGTACCTATAGATCTCATGGCTCTTGTTTTTTTCTTTCTTTCTTCTTTAATCTATTTACAACACATACATGCTTTTTATTTCAAATCCTGAAATTATGCCAGTACCTGTAAAGTTTGCCAGGGCTCTGTTTTCGACCTAAGTTTGAGAAGTACACTAGTCGTTATGGTCCTGTGCTGTAGGATGTACAGGTACTTGTAAAAGCACTGTGGCATGGCTGCAAAGTGGCCATTATCTATCTTCCAAACATGATTGACTGCTTCCTGTGTGTTGATCCCAGCCTGGCCTGATATAGGGCCAGTTAAAAGTCAGAGAGGTTGGGATATGGGTCATCCATGTGCCTTCCGGCCTGTCTAGGGCGCTGAACGCTGCTTGGATGAGGCAGCAGGATAAGTCATCTTCCTGGTGGCCTGAGGGGCTGTATGTGCAGTCAGGGTTATAAAGTGATAAGTGGAAACCTGTTTATCTCTGAACATTGACCACATAGCCTGTCCTGCCCTAGTCAGAAAGCTAATTACATGGACGTGCATGTAGAAGAAATGGGACTGTCTGTGTCTGCACTAAATTTCTGTCAATGTCAAAGCTCCTTTCATTGTCTTAAAATATTATGGTGGCAGGTTGTGGCCAAGTGGAGAAAGGTGCTAATCATTCAGTCTCAAGGACCCGAGATGCAAGTGCAATCTGAACCTTTGATAGGGAATTTTACATCCCTTCACCTCTCTTTTGACTTTCCATTTGACCTTGATGACAATTAGAGGTCAGAAATTCGTCCTTTACAGAGTTTAATGTTCTTTGAAGACCACATGTCTTCCACAAATATTGGGTGCATGTCTGTTAATGTAAGTCACGTGTTAGAAAGCTCATTAGTAAATTGCCAGAGGTTGCTGGTTTATCCTGGATGCTCCATTTTCATCCACCCATAAAACTGACAGCCATTGTTTTAGCGAAAAATTCTTCAGTGTGGCATTAAAAAAACACTGAAATAAATCAGTGACAAAGTAAATAAACAGAACTTGTACTTTGTGCATGTCCAGATGTACATGTAGGTACCAAACTGTACCTGCATCAGACTGCACAGGTACTGCAGAAGTATATGCGTTCCAGGATTGCTGTCACAGTCCAACGCCTTCACACTTTGGCCAAGTAGTGTTAAGCCATCATCACCTACATGTATTCATTCACACTCCTGGAATGAAATCTAGGCTTCCTGTTGAAGCATGTCTCACATAACCAACTTTAAATCGTCCGTTGAATTTACATGTAGGCGTGCAAATTGATCAAATTCATGGTCTTCAGCAAAGGGAGATGTTGGTTGCCTAATTGCACCATTGCACCTAAACTTGTGTTAGTGCCTATCCTGAGAAATTTTGTGTCTGCTGATGATAATTAAATATCCTTATCGTTTAATCCCGCTGCACTTATTTATATAATTTGTACCAAATTCGATTGAAATCTGATCTCCTGATACTTTACCATTTGAAGCTTATTTACATGTATATACAGTGCCCACTTAGGATATATTGCACTTAATCATGTAAAGTCTCTTACTGTTGCAACTAAGCTATTGAATTTTTGGCGCTAAATTATTTCTATTAACTCACCTGTAGCTGGGTGTTTTTTTTTCGCCACTACAGACAGTCGCAGTAAAAGTGGTGTGACGAGCCGTTTTCATAGAATAAGCTAATCAGTGAAAGTTTAGGTGTTCAATCAAAGGATGGGATCAGTAATATAATGTGTTGGATATCGATCTCTACTGTTATATCATTGACACAAGCAAATTATGGGATGAATACTGGTATCCACTTGTGCTGTGATTTTCAGTAAATACATCCCTGTAACTAAGAAGGTTATTGTTATGGTTGGGTAATTGCTGTACTGATTAGCCTGTGCTGATTATGCTCGGTGAGGTTGCAAGCTCTTTTAGGTTTAATTGATGCTTTAAGTCCAGTGGGTTGTCAGGCACATGTACCTGTAAGGCAGTGTTTTACTCCAAGCACTGTCCTCAGCTCACAAACCTTGTCGTCATTTATAAAGTGAAAATTCTGGAGAAAGATTATCAGAATATTGTCCTGCTTTAAATTGGATATGTTCCATTCTGGTGTATGTACGTGTACCAACACACATTGCTATGTATTCTAAAAGAGCCTCCATGTTAGAGGAGGCTAGCGCGCCAGTGCAGCATTATGACCCCGTGCCTCTCACCAATGCTGTCGATATGAGGTCAAGTTCAGCTCCTGCTGGCTTCCTCTCTGTACGTGGGAAGGTCCACCAGGAACCTGCGAATGGTCGTGGTTTCCTCCGGGCTCTGTCCTGTTTTTTCCCACCATAATGCTGGTCGCCATCATATAAGTGAAACATTCTTGAGTACGATGTAAAACACCAATCAAATAAATAAATAAATAATTAAACGTTGTTATTTTGTGATGTGTTTTGCATTCCAAAGATTGAATTGAAATGTTGCTGATGCGCAGTAAAGCTGTGTGCATGCACAAGTACAGGGCCACTTATGCAGTGTATAGTTTTGATTATTCAATAGTTTTATTGATTCGGAAAGTAAGGTGTCGTTCATGTTCACCTACATATCCAGTGGATAGAGTATTGTTCATGGGCACATATAGGTATGTATATACTGTAATTCTTCAGCCTTTATGTATGTTTGTAATCTGTTTATTCAGGTATATTCTGACAGATAAAAATCTGGGTTTGTCAGGCCCTGAAACTAGCCAATGTAGCTTTGTCTCCAAAATCAGGTTAAAAATGTGCATAAATTGCACTGAAAGTTGCTCTTTCATATGAGAAAAGGTTGAGGAAATAGGGTAATTATATACACAGAGGCCATCCGGGGGGGAGGGAGGGGGTATAGTAGAGGTTATGCTTTGTGTGGGGAGGTGGTGTTAGGGAAGTCTATTGTACATGTATTTATAGAATACCTGAGCAGGGTACACAATGTAACATGCAGACATGTTCATACATCATGTGTGCGTGTACATGGGCATGATTCTGCACTGTCATAATTCAGACAGTTTCAAATTCGTGTGGTTAAGTGCCTATGTATTTAAAAATTATGTACATGTTTTATGCCATTTATGAAATATGTTCGTTTTGCATAAATACCCTACTCAAGTGCCAGAAAGGGCCATAAAATTTTTATAGCGGTTTTGATAGAAGACTATTTTTGTCTATTCATATCTCTGTTTAAATTTCTTTAAAATCCTTTCTTTTTATCTGGCTGTATACATTTAGTATTTATGTACTTTTGTATCTTTTATACACATACAGACTGAAGAATAGCAATATTTGGAAGTGTTAATAAAAAAACTAAGATGGGTACAAAATGTCTGCGTGCTAATTGTCTGGAGTCTGGCATCCGTGCTGCTCTGGTAATTGGAGGAGTCTTGCAGGTAGATTGATTCTGTGTGGCTCGTCTGAGCAGCCCGTTTTGATCGCAGGAAACAATGCCAGGCTGTTGACAGACATGCCGATGCCCTAGAGATCTACACAATGACGTCTTTAGGAGACCGGAATATGAGCAAAGGGCCTCATCGCACTCCGTTCTTTATTGAAAATCCATGGAACTCTAATTTTGATAAACTTATAGTCACAGGAATGCTGACTGCTAACATAGTATGCATTTAAGGCTTTCCTGTAAGCCACATAAACTTTGTACTTGTATGATTGTATTGAGGTGTACGATTGTATTGAGGTGTACCTGTATGATTGTATTGAGGTGTACGTGTATATGTGTATGATTGTATTGAGGTGTATGTGTATGATTGTATTGAGGTGTACATGTATGATTGTATTGAGGTGTACGTGTATCATTGCATTGAGATGTATGTGTATGATTGTATTGAGGTGTACGTGTATGATTGTATTGAGGTGTACGTGTATGATTGCATTGAGATGTACGTGAATAATTGCATTGAGGTGTACGTGTATGATTGCATTGAGATGTATGTGTATGATTGTATTGAGGTGTACGTGTATGATTGTATTGAGGTGTACGTGTATGATTGTATTGAGATGTACGTGTATGATTGTATTGAGGTGTACGTGTATGATTGTATTGGGGTGTACGTGTATGATTGTATTGAGGTGTACGTGTATGATTGTATTGAGGTGTACATGTATGATTGTATTGAGATGTACATGTATGTATTATTGTAGCATCAAGCTTGAAAATAGGTGCTTGACATTTTGAAAGATATCACCCCTTTGGAGAAAGTGGTGAGACCCATATTATCCATGCTATGTAATATTGGACAAAGAGTACTCGATCAAGCCATGTTGTATGAGATGGGACAAAGGTTTGAAGTGAACATAAACGTCTGTGACTATTCAAGTCTGCTACAAAAAAGAAGAAAAAAGAAAGAAAGAAGAAACTTTCAGCTATGGTGGAATGATATTTTTAAAATCCAAAGTAAATATGGAATTCAACATGTGATTATGGCATTGACAAACAATTCGCCCCCAGTTGCAAAGTTCAAGCACTTAAGGGTGTGGCTGGCAACTAACATTGAAAGCATCTTGTGATACATGTGCTTCTCTGCTACGCTGACACCACTGACCTAACTTTTAGTTTTTTATAACAGTAGAGTTGCTTATGGTGAATAAACTTCAGTACAATGAATCAGATTTTGAGGTTTTGTTAAAGGTAAAACTGGAACATTTTTGTCCAACTGGACAGTGATCCATATCTAAATGTGGGACTGAGAATGGCTACCTGTGTCACAAAGCTTAAGTGTTGGGCTGCAAGGAAGCTGCGGGATTTTGTCAGGGTGAGTTAGATTGCACTGAGGGTAACTGACCAATCAGATAGCAGACCCACTGAAGGATAAGAGGTAGTATTATGATCATTGATGTCACTGAAGCCAAGTCCTGAATAGCTGCATGCTCATGTGGTGTGTATATGGATGGATGCTGTGTTAACATACACGTACACGTAGTTTATGTGTAGCCTTTACGTTAATTGAAGGAGGGTACATGGAAATACCTTGGTTGTGTGTAGAGCAGAACAACTCCTGCACTGCATCAAGCCCAGGTGAATGTTATTATGAACAATTAGGATATTACAGTTATTGCATAACACACCTATATGCTATATCCTGCCAGCTTGTACGGAGCTGGCACCTGGTTAGCATCATGTCAGGTACGTGTGTAATATACGGGTATGAGTGATGATGTAATGTCTTAAGACGCAAGTCTCAATCTTTACTATAGCAATTAGCTCCACAAAACATGCATTCGCATACTTAAACAGAGGCCGACATTTCTGAATTCCACAGCCAGTTTTTAAGGCCAGAAGATTCTTTTTATTCACACAACTCCACCCCCCCCCCCACATCCTCTCCTTCATCAACCCTCCATCAAATGGTTTTACTAGTACATGTAGGCCTGCTTGCAAAAGAAAGTGTTTTCCTGATGGAAATTTAACCTTTAGACTATTTATTTAATAGAGTACAAACTTAAACTTTCATATGACAATACATAGAAATCAAATGCGCCTCGTTTATATTGCCCATAAGGTTGTCGTCTAAATGTTATATGGATGTATTTGTACTTGCCTAGTGGATCATTTTTACATTTTTACATTTTCTTTTTACTCACCCCTGATTGTTCAACATTTGGTGTCATTTCATTGTTTTAACTTTCCATTTTTCAGGCGTTTTTTTTTTATTCTAAGCCTTGTATTTTGGGGGATTGGTGTGTTTGTGACAGCCGTGCAGGCAGTTTGCTCTAAACCTTCTCGTACATCCTGTATTTTCAGTAAATGTCCCAGTATACTTGTTCAGACTGTTCACACAGTTTCCTCTAAACCTTGTTGTACATCCTGTATTTTCAGTAAGTGTCCGAGTGTCCTGGGGACTGCCATAGCGCGCTGTGCCTGTGATGACCTGCTACAGGTGGACCTCACAGAACTGTACGAGGAGGGAGACAGCTTTGATGCCCAGGATGGGCACCTTCAGGAGCAGAAACGACAACCACGTAAGGCCAGGAGAAACTTGTCTCATCGCAGTTGATAATGTAGATGTGTGGACCCTTGTTGGCCCATGGCTGGCTCGGCACACCTGAAAACACTGGCTCTGTTGGTGATGATAACACCTAGGCCTGTGTGTATATGCACCTGAAAGATTCTCACGCTTCTTGCCCCAAGCAAGTCTGACACAGAGAACCTAAAAACACTTCCAGTTATCATACATATCCCTGTGTACATTTATTTCTTTGTTTTGGGGTTTTGCTCAACATTTGTGTTTTTTTTTTTTTTGGAAAATTAGCCTTGAAAGCATATTTACATCATAAAACACCAATCAAACAAGTAAATAAATGAGAGCATGTTTCTAGCGTTCCAGTAGTGAGTGATCAGTGGTAGGAAGATTTCTCAGTTGACTACAAATAGATTTATAACCTAGTAAGTGAGTGTAGATCAGCACTAAGGAGTATCGAGTCACTGTTTATTACAAGATGCGGAACAATTAAGGAGTGTCGCGACACTTGCAACTGATATTTCTTGATATTGTTCCTGAAGCAGCCGACCGCATTATGTTGACAGAGATCGAGTGTCATCGTCTTGCCAGGGCCGCATTTGAAAGACTGTACAGTGTGTGTGAGCGCTGGAATCGCGAACTGCCGGATATCCCCATGCCGGAGAGGATGTACGAGGTGTACGCACACGCTATCAAGAACACACGACGCAAGATGGAGGACCGACATGTCATCTTACACGACCTCAACAGTCTCTTCAAACTCAAGGTCTGCAGCTCGTGGTCACAGTGTACAGCTTTTTAATAGTGTAAAGGCTTAATGTGTATGCAGTATTTAAGACTACATATTTATAAGTGCTGGTAATGGTCTTTTTAAAAAAATAAAAAGCACAATAACACTATGCAGTAACAGAGATTCCCTTCTTAAGTATTATTCTGATGGTCCATGGTCAGTCAGCTTATTGCTGCTATCGGTGTAGCCTGAAGTCACTAAGTTTATTGGATTCACATTCCTGTGTTGAGATCTGGTGTTGTTTGCGCAGGGTTTCCCCAGTCAGTCATACTACGCCGTATACGACGGTCACGGAGGGGTGGAGGCAGCCGTTTACACTGCCAGTCACCTCCACTGTCATATGGTCCACGATCCCCAGTTTGACGGGGATGTGAACTCAGCAATAAAGGAGGCTTACCGCAACACGGACAATAACTTCATTGAGAAGGCACAAAGGGAGGTACGTAAGACTGCTAAATTTGTATTGGATAGAAATGTGCATGAAACAGTTGAAAATGTGCCTACAAGATCGAAAAAAAAAAGGTGTTAATATCAATTTGCATATCAGTTCCACACTTATTTCCAATATCCTCATTCTCATATAAAGCTGACTTCACAGTAGTTTGTTATCTAAAACCTTTTTGGTTTTCCATGCAGGTAACCGAGTAGATAATAGAGGGAACCTCAGCTGAGGCTTCTTTCACCTGCAGCTTCGGTGGTCGGCGGCTAGTTGTCGGGATTCAAACAAATGCATTTAAGAGAGTTACATGTATTTATGAAGTGCACTGGATTTGCCACCGGTCTTCAGCTTTAGGGATCATCTTTGTTATTTGTGTATATGTTATATATATGCATGTATCTGTATCAACACACCTTATTCATGTTGCTGTTATCAGGGGTTGCGGAGCGGAACTACCTGTGTGACAGCTTTGATTCGGGATCAGATGTTACACCTGGCTTGGCTTGGGGACTCCCAGGCTGTCCTCGTTAAGGATGGGCAGGTGCATGATGTGATGAACCCTCACAAACCAGAGAGGGAGGTAAGACTTCATCCCTGCAAGTAACGCTCAAGTGAACGTGCTAACTTTTCCTAGTACTGCCCAGCTAATAACAAGTTACCTGCGCGTTGAGAAGGCTGTGTATGAATTGACAACTTTGATGTGAAATTTTCACGATTACTTCACACCTGAGCTTCATATGCCTATATGCCTTTCTCAAGAAGCAGGTAACAGTTTTGACCATAGAGTTTTTGTATTTATTTTTTTGTTGTTGTATTTATCATACAGACAAATCATATCATATTCTTGTTTATGTATAAAGCTGAGCTAAGAAAAATCAAGGCATGTCCACTGCAGACAGCACTGATGTAGCAGCGTGATGTCACTACGGCACACGGTGGAATGTAGGGACAAAAAGAGAAATATATGTACAGGTTGCAGTTTATGGATTTTGTAATGAGCCATCTGATTAAAAAACTGACAGTTTTTCATTCATTTGACTACTAATGTGGTCGCATGTTGAATACTTACAGCCTGGTTGCCCAGCTCTCGAGGGGTCTTGGTTGACAAGACATCTTGTGTAGGAATAATAATGTAGGGACAAAAATCATAAGCCTCTGTTGTGTTGTTAAGGATGAGAAGAAACGGATAGAAGACCTGGGAGGTGTCGTCGTCTGGTTTGGAACTTGGAGAGTAAATGGAAACATTGCAGTGTCAAGAGCTATAGGTGAGGAAATAAGACTGTGGCTTCCAGCCGTTTGATCTAGTATGATGTGATTATCCGAGTGCAAGTAAGATCCCTAGTTTTGCTTGCAACCGTCTTTGTTCGTAATGCGTTCTAGTGAGGAGTCAAGTGAAAAGTCGTATGTTTGTGATAAACCTTGATGGTTAATGAGTTATTCATTGATTGGTAGTCACAGCCCACAGCACCAAGTGATCGTCTGATGTAATTTGTACAGTCCAACAAAACTGTATGCTTGAGGTTTGGTGATTCTCAGAGCCGGCTCATGTACCCTGTATGATTCTCAGAGTTGGCTCATGTACCCTGTATGATTCTCAGAGTCGGCTCGTGTACCCTGTATGATTCTCAGAGTCGGCTTGTGTACCCTGTATGATTCTCAGAGTCGGCTCGTGTACCCTGTATGATTCTCAGAGTCGGCTCATGTACCCTGTATGATTCTCAGAGTCGGCTCATGTACCCTGTATGATTCTCAGAGTCGGCTCGTGTACCCTGTATGATTCTCAGAGTCGGCTCATGTACCCTGTATGATTCTCAGAGTCGGCTCGTGTACCCTGTATGTATTTCATTGTAATGCTGCTTGGCCATACAGGGCTTTACCTAATTTGACAGGAACCTGGGAATTCACTTCTCAGCCATGAATCCCTAAACTGCACAAATCCAAGCAGATTAACATTGAGTTCCAAAAAATTTTAACATCTCCAAATTCCTAACTTGCATACCACCTTTGCACCATTGGAGTTTCAAACCATTAAAGCCTCAGCTTTTACATGGAAGACAATGAAAGTGATAAATCTGAAAGCAGCTTCCCCTGGGTCATGCGGTGTGTTTGTCTGTTGTACAGGTGACATAGAGCACAAGCCATATATCTCAGCAGAGCCGGATATCCTGAGTGTAGAGCTGGACGGGACAGAAGACTATCTGATCTTAGGCTGTGATGGTGTCTGGGACACGCTTCCCAAGGAGGAGCTACCAGAGATCATGTACACCTACCTACAGGAGTGCGATGGCGACCGCACCATGGTCGCTCAGCGCCTCGTCAGTATCGCCCGCGACAACGGCTCCACGGACAATATCTCCGTCGTCATCGTCTTCTTCAAGGATGAGATTTCAGAGCCAAAGTCAATGGGATCCACCATTGAAGAGGCCAAGAGGTCGGAAATGGATGGAAAGGGCAAGGGAGATAATTATGACGGAAAGGAAAATTCAGATGGAGATTTGTCTCCTCTTGACCCTTCAGGCTGCTTTGGGTCCCGTGATAATCACACAGAGTCTGGGAAGAAATGCAATGGAGTCACGTCTGATAAACAGCACAACAGCCGAAAATCACGCAGGGATGGAAGCAGCAACGCGAACAGCAGACAGAAAAAGAATTCAATGAAAAAAGCCAAGAAGAAGCGAATCACAACAACAACAACGACGACAGCAACTTTGAATGCTGGCAAAGATAGTGTCATGGAAAGCAGTAAGAAACCATTAAGATCCAGTTCCCAAATAAACACAGACTCAAGAAAGTCTAGGTCCAAGTCGTGCACAAGAAGAAGCAAAAAAATCAAGCCCAAACCAGAGAGTCAAGAAACTGTGTGGGCTTTTACGGGTAAGAGTCAAGCACGCGTACAAAACCACAGGCTAAACCATCGATCACAGGCCCCAGCACGATTAACACAGGCCAGCATCGGTCCAGCTAACTCGTACATGACCAAGGAATGGCTGTCCAAGACAATGACGCGACTCCTCGAGAAGAAACAACACGGAGGAAAACCATCCCAGACAGAAACAGGACCAGGAGAGGAGGCCCAGCAAGAACCGCTGATCCCATGGTATGCCATGAAACAAGATGATGAACTGTCAGACGAAGAGGAGGGTGTGTTAGCAGGCGAGACCCTGTATGGGAATCAGAGCACGTTGCACCCAACGAAAGGGAGTTCACTCCTGATGACATCTGGTCTGAAACATCGACATGAGATGAAGCATAGCACATCGACAACTCTGGGCAGTAGTAGAACAGGACCGTTCTGTGGCACTAGATAATTGGGATAATGAATCCCACTCCCAAAGCTTGCATGTGGTCTTCTGGGCGTCTGTGTGTGAGGGGCACATGTACGGAATCCTGTTGTTTGTGTTGTTGTTATTGTTGTAACATTCTATTTACAGGCAGCTGTATTCTGGTCATAGTCTTTGATATTTTACCTATTATTTTTTGTGTCTCTTATCCCCTATATTTATACTCCTAATGGGTCCTTGGGTTATCTTCTGTCACCTGTGAACTTAGAAAACCACTCATCAATGTATTTATTGCAATGTGTTTATTGATACTACAAAAGATGCCAATTTTATTTTTAACTGTATGTATGTGTAAATCATACATGGATGTCTAGGGGAAAGAAACACCAAGCCACATGCACCTAGGAATGATGAAGAAACAGCTGTGTGTTTGTTTGTATTTTGTTGGGGTTTTTTTTTGTTTTGTTTTTTTGTTTTTGTTTTTGACATTGCCTGAGGATATTTTCTGCCCATCTGATGATTAGCTGCATGCAGAATTCCATGTAATCTGATCATCCTCTGTCAGAACACTGCAATCATTTGGGCTGGATTAGCTAATGATTAGCTCAATTACAACCAGAATAAGATCTGATCTGTTCCAATACAGTTGTCCCTGAAACGATAATGTAACAAACACAAATATCAAAAAAGGTACAGTTGCACTATGCAACACACCTGTGTACTTGTACGTGAGTTTTGTCATTTTCAGAGTCAGTTGATTAAGTAGCTTCCATGTACGTTTCTTTCATTGTAGCACTGTGTGGCCTTCTTTTCCAAGGCTTGTAGGACTACAGTACATAGCTGTTCATTTGACTACAGAGGTCTTGCAGTGCCCACAGTGCTGATTGTCATGATTGGTGAATTCTGTCGCTGTCGTTAAATTGTGAAATCAGCAGAATTTTGCATTAAATTTGCATGTGCCATGTTTATGGTGGTATGGTGATAACACTACATATAGGTATGTGGTCAAACAAGAGTTAGTTTGTTATTGCTAGAATAAGTTAAAAATCAAAACTATTCAAAGCATATTTTTAATGTAGAGTTCTTTTTTTATAAATTGTGTGCTTTCTTTTTTAGTGCTTTTCAGTGAACTATCATTTTAGTTGTTACAGTTATTAAGTATTATATGTATGTATGTATGTATATGAAAAGTTGGAACACGTTGCACAACTCATGTGGATTTTATGTTACCTTCAGTAAAAATGCTTCTGAAACCCACAGCAGTGTACGATGCTGGGTCACAAGATAAATCAGCAATACGTACATGTATACACAAGCTTGGTGACACAGTAGTCTGCCACTAGCTCACCACCAGCCTGCCACTAGCTCACCACTAGACTGTCAGAGGTTGTACTATGGCAGGATTCAGTAGTAGCTCTGATAGAAAAAAATTATTTTTTCAGGTCACTATATCCACAAAGCACAGCAAGCACTTTTTACCCTAAGCAGGTGTAGGTCTGGTGGATGATAGTGGAATATTAGAAGCCAGCTACAGGTCAGCAATTGGCATTCTACAAATGTGCTGATAATGAGCTTTAAATTACATACAACTGAGGCCCTCAGCTTGTGGTGTGGGTTATCACCTGCCAGATAATCAAAAGCAGTGGACTGGAAGAAAAAATACTGTTACCCTGAAAGGTTCATGTTAAATTCAGCTTTTTAGCTACATACAGGGATGTACTGACATCTATTTGTTGAGACACCAATACATGGTGCATAACAGTAGGCTGGCTTTTCCATATAAACAAGTTAATTAGTTATCAAATTAGTTACCATTATAAGTATATGTATTACAATGTTACTTTGCTGTTGACTGTGGTTAGTAAATGTATGTATGATACATGTATATCTACAGGTGTATTCTTTCATCAGTATATGGTTACTCTGTTGTTGTTGATTCTGGTTGGAGGGACCACTTTAAAATGACCAATGACTTAAAACTGACAGATTCCTATAAACCTGTATCACCTCAGTCATTCACTGACAGTTCTTTGATTTTCAGTTGGCTCATTTTAATTTTAATAGCTCTGTTTGGGTGTGCTCACTACAGTGTCATTCAGTTTGAACTTCTTTGTAATATGAAAGTCACACTCTGGCATGTTTCGGTTTTAATATGTACTGTTTGTTATAAATGCTTACACATACATGGAATTTAATTTCAACACCACAGTTCTCCACCAAAAGTAATATTTGAAATAATGAAAATGGCGACAGGGAAATGGATTAAAGTTATTAAAATATTCACATTCATAAAGAAGGGACAGCCAAATATTAGCAAAATATCAGATATCCATAAAACAAAGAAAACTGATGTTCCCAGTTTACTTCACATTGGTCTTTAGAACAGTGTAAGGTATAAAACTATAAAACTCTTTGTTTCCAAATAACTTTTCTTTAGGTTATTTCTATGAACACCTCAACTGCAACCAAAAACTACATGTGAGTATGGAAACCTGATGTTATTTTATGCTATGAAGTTTTGTGCCAAATGTAACACCGATCCCAATCATTTTATCTGTGTTTTGTTTAATGTCTCTGGATTTTGTGTTATGAAGTTAATTTATTTTTATATTATAGCACAGTTATTAAAGTTGACTTTTTATTGTTGATATTCCTACATGTCGGTCTTCATGGAGGAAAGACCAATCTCAGAAACATTTCCTACTGTTGTGTACTTCTGTCTGATTCCAGTTGTCTTTGGATGAAACTGATACCTTAAATAAGGAAAGAGAAAATGGTTTCTTAAACCTCGAACCTATACTTTTTTCACGGAACTGCAAAATATCAGATATCAGAGTTTACTCTGAGTTATGAAGAGAATCTTCCGAGATGTTCGGTTTATTTTCAGGGTAGACACAAGTTCAAGACATCTTCTTATTTATTCATCTGTCTCTTGTATTTGCATAAATATTTACCAATTTACCTCAGAACTTGATGAAATTCCTCTGCATGTGTGTGTTTGGGAATGAGGGAGGTGAGACGTAAAAGCTACATGTGTACTGCCATGCATGGACTAACACAAGTAACAAGGGCCATATCTGGGAAAAACTTGCAGGTTCTGATCCCAAACCTCACAGGTTCTGATCCCAAACCTCATAAACTTGCAGGTTCTGATCCCAAACCTCATAAATATAAGGTGACTGTGTATTAATAAGTTTGATAAAAAGCAACTCTTGATGTTGCTTTCTGAGGGCGTTCACGTATGTGTATGATAACTTAACTTTTTAGTGGTATACCATTGTATTTGTGTTCAATTTACTTGTTATTTTGAAAACAGCTTGAATAATTTGGGTGCCTAACAGTTTGGGAGCCCAAACGTTTTCTGTAACTAAGATGACTCTAGATATGTCCCTGGAATCAGCATGTGCATGTATCAGAGAAATTTCTCAAAATGGCATTTTGAATGTCTGTTTTAGAGTTTAGAATTTTGGGCACTTTCATTTCTTTCATTTATGTCGTGAGTTTTAAAAAGTAATTTTTGCATGTTGAAGAATTGCCTGTTTGTCATTCTGTCAGACAGTATACATGTAGTAACACCACACCCACAACCCCACCCACAACCCCACCCACAACCCCACCATCACAACAAAGTCTAAAGCCCTCCACCATCACATACCAAACCTCCCCTCATGCCACACTACGTCTATCAAATCCCATCCACCCTTCTCTTAAGCAGAACTTCCAGGTATTGCAATACTTGAAAGTTTCTTTACAAAAAAACAGGTCACAAGTGTATTTTGGGGGGACTTTCTCACCTTGTATGTGTACGTTACACCAACGTTTTTCTGTCTGAGTTGTTTGTACACAGCCATATACATTATCTGTCACAGTAAAAGCCAAAAGAAAAAAATGGTAAAAACTATACCCAAGAGTAAAACAAAATAATTGTATACATGTACATATACATAGAAAATCTACCTGTACTGACATCAGTATAATCAAAACATACTCCCACAATGATACGTCCCATCCATTGTTATTTCCACTAGCAATAATGTTTTTTGATGATATTGAGTAGACAGTAAGTACTTAAGTATACTTTCCTTTGATACTACAGTGTATAACATTAATTCTATTTGTACAAAACTCCAGATCAGTGGTGGTTTGTGTGTGACTGAGGCAAATTAAGCCCTGTGTTTGAGCTTTAAGATGATGACCTGGAGGCAATGACCTTGAGACATAAGGTGAAGGTTGCTGCATGTCAAAGTGCATCTTGAGATTATGATATATATATATCTATGTATTACCTGTGCAGCAGTTGTGGTCTTAGATGCTACCTGTATTATATACAGATGTCACCTTTTTCTGTGGGGCCTTCAAGTATTTACGCTTATAGCCTCACTACCTGTTCAGCTCATATTGTACAGGTGGACAGTTGTCTTGGCTTTACATCACACATGACTCTAGAAATTGTGTTACAAGGTTATGAAATGAAAATGTGGCCATACAGCTTACATGTACATATGACCCACATGTTTGTTGAACATCTGGACTCGGCACAGGTGCTTGGGTCCACATATTGTTTTCTTGAAGGGAAAAACCTCCTATCAAGCTATATACAATAAACCTGACTGTTAGCATATCAAGTGAGGCATTTTTGTAAAACACAATTATGACTGGACAACAAGTCGGCCATTAAATGCACATCTGTTCTACGTATGTGTCTTGCGTGAATAAGCTGCAGAGTACACGTACAGCTTATATGGAATCTGTGATCTCTGTGATGTTATGAGTTTGTGTGCATATATTAATGTGTACAGCTTCCAAATAAATATGTCCCTGATTTAGTAATATTGTTTACGGTTTCTAGTAGACAATCCGCTTCCATCAATCACACTGCATTCACCTCAGTCTGCTGTCTGTAGATATGTGTGTAATGTAGAACACGCATTCACCTCAGTCTGCTGTCTGTAGATATGTGTGTAATGTAGAACACGCATTCACCTCAGTCTGCTGTCTGTAGATATGTGTGTAATGTAGAACACGCATTCACCTCAGTCTGCTGTCTGTAGATATGTGTGTAATGTAGAACACGCATTCACCTCAGTCTGCTGTCTGTAGATATGTGTGTAATGTAGAACAGGCATTCACCTCAATCTGCTGCCTCTTTATCTATATGTAATATAAAACGTGCATTCACCTCACTCTGCTGTCTATATGTCTGTAATGTGGAACATGCATTCACCTCCCTTTGCTTTCTGTACATCTGTATGTAATGTGGAACATGCATTCACCTCCCTTTGCTTTCTGTAGATCTGTATGTGATGTGGAACATGTATTCATATCACAGTGCCAGCTGTACATCTGTATGTAATGTGGAACATGCATTCACATAACAGTGCCAGCTGTACATCTGTATGTACCGTGGAACATGCATTCACTTCACTGTGCTTTCTGTAGATCTATATGTACCGTGGAACGTGCATTCACGTCACAGTGCTAGCTGTACATCTGTATGTACCGTGGAACATGCATTCACTTCACTGTGCTTGCTGTACATTTGTACTTGGAATATGCATTCACCTTTGTCATGTCTTTACATCTGAATGTAATGTGGAACATGCACTCACCTCCTTCTGCTGCATACTGTACGCTACAGTATTATACAGTAAGGAATGCTGACCAGCTGTGGTCACTGGTATGCTAGACTACCACATGTGATATTACAGTAAGGAATGCTGAACACCTGTGGTCACTGGTACGCTAGACTACCACATGTGATGTTACAGTAAGGAATGCTGAACACCTGTGGTCACTGGTACGCTAGACTACCACATGTGGTCACTGGTGCGCTAGACTACCACATGTGGTCACTGGTGCGCTAGACTACCACATGTGGTC
>JABBOT010000021.1:1742881-2039030 GCA_016165875.1 Acanthopleura granulata | reverse complement strand
AGATCCATACAGGTACCAGCCCTTTTCTGGCCTGATCTGCTAATTAGGGAGATCCATACAGGTACCAGCCCTTTTCTGGCCTGATCTGCTAATTAGGGAGATCCATACAGGTACCAGCCCTTTTCTGGCCTGATCTACTAATTAGGGAGATCCACACAGGTAGCGGCCATCTACATGTATTCTTACATTTACACCTTTATGGGATATAACAAATAACAAGAAATGACAAATTGTTGACATTCCTCTTTATTTTTTGTGGAATAAATCAACAATGACATTGACTACTCAAATAAAAATTATTAACAATATTAAGGAGAACATGTAGGTGTTTTGTTAAATGCTAAGAAAAAAACCCTTCATATGTAGATATATGCCTTTATATGTATTACACAGATCCTGATCATTCAGTTATGTTGTAAACTGAATGTAGCCCTGTACTTGTCTCCTTAATGTGGATTACAATAACTGATAAGTAAGTATAGATGTAGACATGTATAATCTTCTAATTTAGGACGTAATTGTGTCTTTTTTTAGCTAAGCCACATTGGGGTGTCAACTGATCAGGTCACATGGTCCAGGGTTACCATGACGTCAGACAGATGGATATGTATTCGCCATGACAACAAGGAAGATGCCTGTAATAACAAAAAAGCCACTGTGAGTACCTGTATTTTTATGTCACATTGAGTAATTTGTTCCTTTTTCAGGTTCTTGTAACATTGTGACTGCCTGTTGACATTTGATAACTATTTTTATCAATCTTTGCCTGTGTCCAAGACAACAGAGCACTCTCATAACAGTTACTTTTTATGTTTGAATGTTTGTAAAATGTTGAATTCCTGTGCACATAATACAAACATATACACCTTCAGTTAAAGACCAGTTTCAGGGTTATTGTCTCAGAGCTTAAAACTGAAAACCATTGAATTCTTTGTGAAAATGCCAAAAAATTATTAATTGTTATTGTACATGCATGGTCTGCAAAGGAGTGATTTGTTTTGGTTAGACTGTGGAACTTCAGGAAAATGGCAGAGGCTTGATTTACATGTAGTCTGAACACAGCTGTTTTCTCAACCCACTTAAAACTAAGTGTAAAAATACCTCAATCAGACATGTAGGACACAAGTCACATACAGTTCAATGTGGCGTGATATTCCTGGTTCTCAGGTGACAGTTTTGAACCCCCGAGATGGCGTGATATCATTCGCTGGCACCACAACAGCTGACTCGGTACAGATGAACCCCTACCAGCCAATCATTGCTCTCAAAGGTATTTGTGAATATCATTAGGTCCAGTATTCCTTGTATGTTTATCTGTACATGTGAAAGTGTAACTTTGTATGGAGCTGAATGTGGATCAGATGAACCTGAATGTGGTTCAGATGAAGCTGAATGTGGATCAGATGAAGCTGAGTGTGGAT
This sequence comes from Acanthopleura granulata, assembly GCA_016165875.1. Lineage (NCBI taxonomy): Eukaryota > Metazoa > Mollusca > Polyplacophora > Chitonida > Chitonidae > Acanthopleura > Acanthopleura granulata. The sequence goes on along the minus strand of JABBOT010000021.1, from coordinate 2,037,609 downwards.
CAGATGAAGCTGAATGTGGATCAGATGAAGCTGAGTGTGGATCAGATGAAGCTGAATGTGGATCAGATGAAGCTGAGTGTGGATCAGATGAAGCTGAATGTGGATCAGATGAAGCTGAGTGTGGATCAGATGAAGCTGAATGTGAATGTGGATCAGATGAAGCTGAATGTGGATCAGATGAAGCTGAATGTGGATCAGATGAAGCTGAGTGTGGATCAGATGAAGCTGAATGTGGATCAGATGAAGCTGAATGTGGATCAGATGAAGCTGAATGTGGATCTGAATGTGGATCAGATGAAGCTGAATGTGGATCAGATGAAGCTGAATGTGGATCAGATGAAGCTGAGTGTGGATCAGATGAAGCTGAATGTGGATCAGATGAAGCTGAATGTGGATCAGATGAAGCTGAGTGTGGATCAGATGAAGCTGAGTGTGGATCAGATGAACCTGAGTGTGGATCAGATGAACATATGTAATCTTCAACATTGTTGTGGACAAAGTCAAGTCTCAGTGCTTTTTCTACACCATTTTATTTTGATTTTTGGGACAAAGTTATTAGGTTGGGTGAACAGATTTTACAGTGACAGAAAAAGTGTAATTTTATCAGTCTACAGAGACTAATGTGCTCAAAGTACATGTACACCTTGAGTGAACACCTTTCAAACGTGTGAAAAGGCCCAGAAATTACAGTCATACAGAATTAAATGAAGTTTGAGATTTGTATCCGGGAATGGTTGGTTTTACTAATTAAAGTCATCAAGTTTGTTAGGAATCAAAGGGGAAGAGATTGACTCTGAGCACTCTGGTTTCCCCGGCTATAAGCAGTGAAATTGGACTTACCCTCCTACATAAAATGAAGAAAACTTCTTGAGTATGGCCTGTGGAACTGATAATTATGTGTAGATAAATAAATGTTGTGTGTTTTTCAGCCGGTCTGAGATTTGAAGTGTTTAACCTGGAGACCAAAGTCCTCATCAGCCAGACCAAGATGGTCGAGCCCGTCGTCTACTGGGCCTGGCTCAACTCTGATGTAGTCGCCATGGTTACGGAAACAGCTGTCTACCACTGGGATTTGTGGCAGGGTACATACTTGTATAACAGCAGAGTGCTGTCCTAGTCTGTGGTAGATAATCCTGTTAAAACCTTCTCAGAAAATAGGCTTCAAAATTTTGGGGCACAGGCGTGGAATCTGTTGAGAGCGATTTGGTTACATGTAAGCCTTGAAATCTGTAGTTAAACAGTGTGTGATTCTTTTGAAAATGAAACAAAGTAAGTAAGTGATGCTTTTAGCAGTATGGCTGGCCACAGGTTACTACTTTGATTGAGATAATGAACATATCATTTCATGTGGCCTATGTTTTTCCACATTAGGTAGATTTAAAACTGAAGCTGAATTACAGTACAGGGCAGAGATAACTTAACATCTAGCATGTCAAAAACAAAAACAGTAACGGGACCAAAATGAGAACTATAGTACGCCGGTGTGAGCTTGGTTTTGGGCTATGTTTTCACTGGTCCTGTTAAATGCTGGACCCTGCGCTGCCTGCTAGAGCCTGCATGAGACAGCCTACCACAGCAACGACACACAGACGGCCCTCTCTTAGAAGGACCTGGAACTGCTGGCCGTCGTATGTTAACCCAGTAAAATGTTGGTAAACACAGCACTGTGGAGGAGAGTGAAACACAAATTAAACATTGCTAGTACTGCCCTGTGCTGTAGAACTAAGCTGTAAGATGGTGTGTATGTATACGTGTTAGAATTGCACGGTACGACATTTGACATGATTGATTAGTGACTTCCAAAGAAAAGACAGGGTACCCAAGGAATAGACAGGGTACCCAAGGAATAGACAGGGTACCCAAAGAAAAGACAGGGTACCCAAGGAAAAGACAGGGTACCCAAGGAATAGACAGGGTACCCAAAGAAAAGACAGGGTACCCAAGGAATAGACAGGGTACCCAAAGAAAAGACAGGGTACCCAAGGAATAGACAGGGTACCCAAAGAAAAGACAGGGTACCCAAGGAATAGACACACTACATGTACTTTATGTACAAAACATTCATTGTGAAGATGTGGTTTGTGAATTTAGTGAAATCTTCATAGGTTTTCGGCTGTAGAGAATTCATTTAGGCACCAAAAACAAGTGGAAAATCGGGTGATGTATGACTTTTTTTCTTGGTGTGATTTTTACTATTTAAAATAAATAGCAAAACAGATTTTATTTTGCTCCTGCAGGTGACTCTCCCCCAGATCGTGTGTTTTCACGTCACTCAAGGTTAGCGTTCAGCGAGATCGTCAGTTACAAATCCGACCCGTCATTGAAATGGTTGGGTCTGACCGGGCTAATACCTGAGGTAGGCTGATTATCTCCCCTTATCTTACCTGTACAGATGAGACCACAGAAAACTGTACAACATGTACATTAGCAGTTTCTGGGTAATGTCAGGACCCCTTCTCTTCTTGCTCTCTCCTTTCAGCATGACCGTATCTCAGGGCAGACACAGCTGTATAATGTAGAGGAAAACATCACACAGTGTATCAGCTGTCTCACCCAGTGTATCAGCTGTATCACTTCTTCTGTTGCTCTCTCCTTTCAGCATGACCGTATCTCAGGGCTGACTCAGCTGTATAATGTAGAGGAAAACATCACACAGTGTATCAGCTGTGTCACCCAGTGTATCAACTGTATCACTTCTTTTGTTGCTCCCTCCTTTCAGTATGACCGTATCTCAGGGCAGGCACAGCTGTATAATGTAGAGGAAGACATCACACAGTGTATCAGCTGTGTCACCCAGTGTATCAGCTGTATCACTTCTTCTGTTGCTCTCTCCTTTCAGCATGACCATATCTCAGGCCAGGCACAGCTGTATAATGTAGAGGAAGACATCACACAGTGTATCAGCTGTATCACTTCTTCTGTTGCTCTCTCCTTTCAGCATGACCGTATCTCAGGGCAGACACAGCTGTATAATGTAGAGGAAGACATCACACAGTGTATCAGCTGTGTCACCCAGTGTATCAGCTGTATCACTTCTTCTGTTGCTCTCTCCTTTCAGCATGACCGTATCTCAGGGCTGACTCAGCTGTATAATGTAGAGGAAGACATTCCACAGTGTATCAGCTGTGCTACTCAGTGTATCAGCTGTATCACTTCTTCTGTTGCTCTCTCCTTTCAGCATGACCGTATCTCAGGGCAGACACAGCTGTATAATGTAGAGGAAGACATCACACAGTGTATCAGCTGTGTCACTCAGTGTATCAACTGTATCACTTCTTCTGTTGCTCTCTCCTTTCAGCATGACCCTATCTCAGGGCAGACACAGCTGTATAATGTAGAGGAAGACATCACACAGTGTATCAGCTGTGTCACTCAGTGTATCAGCTGTATCACTTCTTTTGTTGCTCTCTCCTTTCAGCATGACCGTATCTCAGGGCAGACACAGCTGTATAACGTAGAGGAAGACATCACACAGTGTATCAGCTGTGTCACCCAGTGTATCAGCTGTATCACTTCTTCTGTTGCTCTCTCCTTTCAGCATGACCGTATCTCAGGGCTGACTCAGCTGTATAATGTAGAGGAAGACATTCCACAGTGTATCAGCTGTGTCACCCAGTGTATCAGCTGTATCACTTCTTCTGTTGCTCTCTCCTTTCAGCATGACCGTATCTCAGGGCTGACTCAGCTGTATAACGTAGAGGAAGACATCACACAGTGTATCAGCTGTGTCACCCAGTGTATCAACTGTATCACTTCTTCTGTTGCTCTCTCCTTTCAGCATGACCGTATCTCAGGGCAAACACAGCTGTATAATGTAGAGGAAGACATCACACAGTGTGTCAGCTGTGTCACTCAGTGTATCAGCTGTATCACTTCTTCTGTTGCTCTCTCCTTTCAGCATGACCGTATCTCAGGGCAGACACAGCTGTATAATGTAGAGGAAGACATCACACAGTGTATCAGCTGTGTCACCCAGTGTATCAGCTGTATCACTTCTTCTGTTGCTCTCTCCTTTCAGCATGACCGTATCTCTGGGCTGACTCAGCTGTATAACGTAGAAGAAGACATCACACAGTGTATCAGCTGTGTCACCCAGTGTATCAGCTGTATCACTTCTTCTGTTGCTCTCTCCTTTCAGCATGACCGTATCTCAGGGCTGACTCAGCTGTATAACGTAGAGGAAGACATCACACAGTGTATCAGCTCCCACTGTGTGACTTTCTCACAGTACCACTTCATGGAGAATGTCCTGTCCTCCACTGTGATGTGTGTGGCCTCGCGGGATCTGCAGGATCATGGCAAGGTGAGAATAACACTGGTCACATTCTTCTCAGGAATACACTCCTTTTGAAAGGTTTAATCAGGTCTAAGATCTAATGTTTGGAATTTTGGAAGTTTACTTGTTAAATTAAATACCTGGGGAGAAGTGCTGTTTGCTTCACCAGTCGACATTCGTGTACAGGTAATGTGTAATGTACAGGGCTGTGGCTTCAGCATGGTGTGACAGGCAGAGGTTTGCGACTAACATTTAGCTAACTAAAGTGGTCACATGTTTCTTGAGCAGAATTTAGATATGTATTTATCGTACTCAAGAATATTTCACCTGTATGATAGTGACCGGCATTGTGGTGGGAAACTGGGCAGAGCCTGGGGGAAACAAACGACCATCTGCAGGTTGCTGGCGGACATTCCCACATTCCTGCCCGAGAAAAGCCAACATGAGCTGGATTTGAGATGACAGCGACTGCATTGGTGGGTGTGATCTGGGTCATTACGCCACATGGGCATGCTAACCCCTTTGGCCACAGAGCATCCCCCCCCCCCCGCCCCCATTCTTGAACAGAAGACTAAGGTTTAATATGTAGCGGGTTAAAGTGTGAGAGGTAAACTCCAGTGGAGTAATGCCTGACAATTAATCATCAGTGGAGTAATATGACATGCACATACAAAGACAGAGTCCCTAGTCTGGGCCATATCTAGAAAAACTTAAAGGTTCTGATGTCAGACTTCATAAGTGGTAATGTGACTACGCATTAATAAGTATTATAAAATGCAACTCTCAGTGGTGCGTCCGACGGCATTCAGGTATGACCATGACAGACATTTGTGTAACTATACATTTTTACTCTTATACCATTGTACTTGTGTTCAATTCACTTGTTTTAAAACAGCTTAAGTAGTTTGGGTGCCTAACAGTTTGGGGGCCCAAATATTTTCCAGAACTGAAATACCTCTAGGTATGTCCCTGCTGTTAATGCAGTGCGTAAAATGTGATCACATGTGGGGTAATGCTGTGCAATGTAATCTCTTGTGTTATGATGCCCAAAATGTGATCACATGTGGGGTAATGCCATGTAATGTAATCTCTTGTGTTATGATGCCCAAAATGGGATCACATGTGGGGTAATGCTGTGCAATGTAATCTCTTGTGTTATGATGCCCAAAATGGGATCACATGTGGGGTAATGCTGTGCAATGTAATCTCTTGTGTTATGATGCCCAAAATGGGATCACATGTGGGGTAATGCTGTGCAATGTAATCTCTTGTGTTATGATGCCCAAAATGGGATCACATGTGGGGTAATGCTGTGCAATGTAATCTCTTGTGTTATGATGCCCAAAATGGGATCACATGTGGGGTAATGCTGTGCAATGTAATCTCTTGTGTTATGATGCCCAAAATGGGATCACATGTGGGGTAATGCTGTGCAATGTAATCTCTTGTGTTATGATGCCCAAAATGTGATCACATGTGGGGTAATGCTGTGCAATGTAATCTCTTGTGTTATTATGCCCAAATGGGATCACTTGTAGAATAATGCCCAAAATGTGATCTCATCTGGGATAATGTCTAAAATTCAATTGGGTGGAGGGGGGATGTGGGGGCAGGTGATCCCCACTGGGTTATTGCAGAAAACTTAATCCCCACTGCCCAAACTTTGATCACTACTGGAGTAATATTTAAAAATGTGATTTAAACAGGGGTAAAATCTAAACTTTCATCTCTACTAAGGTAATGCCTAAGACTTAATCCCCATCGGCATAATGCCTTAGATTTGATCCCTGTCAACGTAATGCCTAACTCTTGATCCCTGTTAGCGTAATACCTAAGAGGCATTTCCAGGCTTCTGTCACTGGGTAGGGTGTTGTGCTTTGTGTATTCAGAAAAGGATTCCATTGAGACAGAAGTACAAATGTGTTTACAATGGCCATTTTCTTGCAGATGATTATGCCTTGACTGTTCTCCTTACATCACACAGTGTAACACTGCCATATTGTATGAAATATGAACTCATGTTTTGTTTTGTTTTGTCTGTTTCAGACCTATGTGATAGAGCTTGGTCCGTACAAGCAGGGGAACTTTGCCCCACGTAGCAGCTACGACCACATTCAGTATTACGATGACACCGACAGATATGATTTCCCAGTCTCCATTCAGGTTCGTACAATCCCTTACTCAGTGTACATATGCAAGGTTGCCGAAGTCATGCATGTGTCTAGTAGTTGCTGTGAGAAGTGAATTGTGCCCCACTCGTTCAGGTTCGATGTGGGGCTACCAGTAGATTGAGGTTGAATCCTGCGCTTTGCCCTAACGCTCATTGGAGGTTGGTGACAGTGAGTGATTAGAGTGATTAAAGAATCTGTGGAAAGTTTTTTTACAGTCTTCAGTTTGTTGAATTGGTCTCTTCCACTAATATAGGACTTTTCATCCACTCGTACATTTGATATCTTACTAGTGGAAAATTCTTGAGTATGGCAGTGAGATTGTGTGTTCAAACCCAGCTGTAGGTGGTCAGCTGACCTGACCAAGGCTGGGGTTTATTCTGGACAGCCTTGTATCCTCTAGCCATACACCTGGCCCGCATCAGTGAGAAATTCTTCAGTATACAGGCATTAAGCACCAAGCAAGTAAATGTATAATGTTACATCTTGTCAAACCTGAAAAAAGAGTACAGTCATTTTTTTAACTTCTTCGACATCAGCACCTGTATGAAGAGGACGCCTGATACATGTTCTCCATGAGTATTATGTTCATGTGTCTGTAATATGTGGTTATCTCCCTTTGCCAGGTGAGCACCGAGTACGGCCTGTTTTACGTGGTGACAAAGTACGGCTACATGTATGTGTGTGACATGGAGACGGCTGCGTGTCTGTGCATCTCGCGAGTGTCGCACTGCGTCATCTTCTGCCTCTCCCTCAACTCTAAGACACAGGGCATCATCGGGGTAAACAGGGACGGACAGGTAAGTCATTAACTCTTTATCTGTCTGCTGACTGAATATACATGTAATGTAGCTACTTTACAAGGATGAATATTGGGACCTCAAAACCACCTCTTTCTGCACTTCTTGTTGGCACATAGTTTCAAAATTATATGAAAGAGAAATGCTGCATAAAATGATGTCAGATGTTGTTTAATGACCATGTGCTGTGTTTAAAATACGTTCAATTTTTGAAAAACAAAATTTTCCAAACTAGAATTATGTGCTCTCAAATACTTGTTTTGTTTTCTCTTCTTGAACAGACATAGCATAAATATTATAAATCAACATTAGAAATGGAGTATTTAATTGCATTTAAACATTTAAAATATCTTGAATTCCTGATTATGAAGATAACTTCAAAGCTGTTGCCTAACGTTGATCATCACAGTTAGCACAGTACATGGTTATTCTGTGTATTCAGGTCCTCACTGTAGATATCAAGAAGGACGGTTTCCTGACCTGTGTTCGGGAGACAGGCAGAAAGAAAAGTCAAGCCAAGCGACTGGAGAAAGCCATGACCAACCACAGCAAAGACCGTGAGGGGCCATCTTAAAGGTCATGATCACACGGTGACCTCTGAAGGTTATCTGCCTTGAGTCATGACTGAGGTCGAGGTCACAACACAAGAGGTCATGAAATGAGGGACAAACAAGCTTTGCAAGTCTATATCGTTTCATTATATCCTCGATTAATCTAAGTCACAACTGTAACCTTAATGCCTCTTAGGATTTAATGCTAAATAAAGTTTGGGAAAATGTTCTTGTCTCCTTGGCAATATGCACGCATATGGGGAATTTTTAGGTTAACTGGCATAACTACTGGTGAGAAATAATGTTGGCAATGTATTTTTTCCATGCCGGTTGTATTTTGAAAGCAATATATTGTTGTTTTGTTAAGTTGTTTGTGTATTAAGTACTGAGTCAGCGGCCATATATTATTTACATGTACATTTTATACTTGTTAATATGTATTTAAAGCAATTTTTCTTTCTTGTTTCCTGGTTGTTCTACATGTTGATGTAACATGATCATTTATACCCTATGTACATGTGTATTGTTGTGTATTTCTTGTTTTGAATGTAGAATTCCTTTAATTTTAAGGTGTTTTATTGACATTTAAGCAGTTCTCCTCGCTTGACCCAGTGGTATCTATTCCACTTTGAGTCAAGGCTTGCAAGATCTAGTCTCGGATTCGGAGGATGTGATACTAAACAAGCTACAATGTGGTAAGGCTAGGGTGTACGACAACACCAAAACACCAGTGTTGCCAACCCACCAGAGCCAATCGTGGGATGTTATTTGCCGTTACTGTCACATGATTGGTCCTCCTGGGCTGGTCGCACCAGTGTTTCTACATAATCATACGTGCCCTAGGATTTGGACTGCCATTAAGGTGGGATGTCACGACAGATGTTTGGCTGTTTTTGTTTTGTGTGTTTTTTGGAGTCATTACTAGCGTTTCATGGATAGATTACTGTATGCTGATGGCATGGTTTATGTTTTAGGCTATTTCTAGGTTTAGCGGTCTGTATCAGGCTTCTTTTTTATAGCTTTTTATAGATTATTACAAAAATGGAGGGAAGAGTGTCAGTTATGGTGTCCAGGTTTTGTGGCAGTCAGTTTTGATGGCATAGGTGAGATTTGGAGGTGGAGTGGGGGGGGGGGGTGCAGTGGCATGAAGATTGTTGACGGGCTTTGCAGGCTAACCTTTACTTTATTTACTTGCTGAAGGAAAACGATAACCTGTTTTGAATATTCATTTTACGATATGATTTTTAACACTGCTCACTTAATAGGCTGATCAGAAACATTGTGAAATTTTAGACATTTTAAATCCAATTCGTCTGTGCAGGCTTCATTTTCAAAAGTGTATAGCAGTGTATAGCATGGTGCTTCTCTACTGCCAGAAAATGTGTTGGTGTGAAATTGATTAAAATGAACATATTACTCTGTACAGGTATGCCAAAGTTTGGGAGTAGGTCTATTATGCATAGTCATTGAGTTACTTAACTAAAACATCTTTTTCTACCTCTATATGCAGGAGAATGACTCCTCTCCAGCTCTTTACAGAGCTATAAAAGCTTGGTATTTTCTTGGTGCGTGGGGGTAAATGTAATTCATTTCATAATACTCAGTGTAGGGTTTAGACAGTTACTTAGGAAAAGTTTTTTGTGAAGGGTAATCTAGGTTTGGACAGTTCTTAAAATCTATTGAAAATTATAGGGTCAGTGACAAATAAATTTGTAATGCTCTAGCTTTTTTGGCATTATGGTACATTACATGTATTTAGACATCTTTTGAAGGTATTCTTCTGTCAAGATAATTATGGACGTTACTAAACTAAAATATACTAAAATGCACTAAATAAATTTTCAGAAACGTACAGGTTTAATATTGAGTTGTGATAATGAAGTCAGCTGCTTCTTTTCTACACTGTTTTATTGTCAACAGATTCAGCTGAAATGTACATTCTTTGAACAGTAATACCGTCGTGGTTTAGACTCTCAGCCTAGAGTTTAAGCCACATCTAACTAGGACACCACTTCCATTGTAATTGCAGCATGTCTCTTTACCTTACGGTTCGAAATTTTTGTTGACTTCTCCAGGATGCTGTGAATTTTGATGGTTTCCACACCAATACCTTAAGTAAACTTGGCTACAGAGCTTTTGCAGTCTGTGTTGGCATCCTAATTAATCAAGACTATCAATGCGAAGAACTTCCCATAGTCTAGTGCTGACTTGCTTGTTGTAGGTTTTGTTTGTTGGTTGAACTTCTGCTTAATACAACATACATATATAGATGAATTTATACATAAATGCTTGTTATCTCCCTTTGTTGGTCTTTTTTTTATATATATATACAAAGGACTCTACATATATATGAAAGCTTTGTATTTACTTGTACTTCCAACTCTCTTCCTGCTCTTTGTTGTATTTTATGAAGTTCTTTAATGCTTTAAGTGTTGTGTACAGACCTCAGATATGTCTATAGGCCAGCTTGGCACCTTTTCTACTTGGCTGTCTTAAGTTAGCTGTATGTATATGCTGTACCATTATCGAGAATCCCTCTTTGACATTCTTGTAGTGTTAGGACACAAATGCACCACATGGCAGAATATTTTGTATGCATTTACACATAGGGTACATAGCAAGAGTTATTCTCTAATTGTATATTTTCTTGGCATTCTACTGAAATAGAGCAACTTTCATACATTTGTATGAGCTGTACTGGCAAGACTGGTAATGGATGAAACGGAGACACACATGTTCATTGCTAGTGCTCTTTGTGTATTTAGGGTTTGCATTGCCTCCCTTTCTGCAGCCGTTCTTGAATACCACTCCTACACCAGCTTGCGCCAATATTTCTCCAAAATGGCTGACAAACTCTTTGCTGTTAAAACTGGAATTTTAAGGCCTAAGTTATGATGTTTTTACTCTTCTTTGTCTGGTTGTGAATGGCATGTGCAGTATTTCATATTTACCAAACATGTTTTGATTTGTTTTATCAAAGTTTATTCCATTTGATATGCCTTTCTGGTCAACCAGTCCGTGTTGTAACTGTGTTAAATGATGCAATTGTCCCCTGGCTAATTAGGCACATCCGGTTCCCCTCTGTACAGTACAGTGTATTGATAAATTGTCTACATGTTTGATATGTTATGTAAAAAAAATGTAGTTGCCCTGTCTGTTCTGCCACACCCATTCAGTGTCCATCGTGTCACATTTTGTGACTGGTGTGGATATAGTACCTGCAAACAACGACACTTAACCTAAGGGCGCATATCACCACAGGGCACAGGGTACTTCCAATGGCAGTATGTGCAATTATCATTACTATCGAACATTACTAATTCAAGTCGCTATACATGAACATGTAGAGTAGACTGGGAGCTTAGACTGTTGCACTACATCAGGGGAGGGCTAGAATCAGCTGGATTTTAACATGGGCGGACATATACAATAATTATTATCCATTATCTATGACTTTTATCTACTGAAATATTTCATTCAATGGATTTGTCAAGTAATTCAGTACTATTAGACAGAAATCATTTCTTTGGATAATATCCAATATTGTATATACCAGACCCTGGTATTACATGCAGTCTTTTGTCCTCGGATCCAGAAAGCAATGATGTTACGTGATAGTATAGCGTCAAATTTCAAAATTCCTGCGTTAAACATATACACATCTGTACTTCACACCTGCTTACTGCCTTTGCTGATATGACTAAGGGTGCTGCAGCACTTGAGTAATACTGCATTTTTATTTGTTTAAGTGGCATTTAGAAGTTGGGATGGAAGTACACTGGAACATGTCTTTCTTATGGATATACAACTTCTTGGTTTATTATCACGACGTTTCGATGTAGATACTAACATCGTTATCAACTGCATTTTTATTGTTTGTGTTGGGTTATACATGTACTTCTTGCTATTAATGAGGTATACATATTGCTATGATTGAGTAATACTTTGTGTTATTACTAAGTAATATTTGATGCTAATTTGTTACACTGTACATGCAATTGGTTTGGTGAATTCAGAGTGTAATACATGTAGTACTGGAGTACTAGGGTAATGTTGATTAATGCTAGAGGTACATTTGCCAGTTTAACCTTTGAGTAATGTGCTTATTTAGATTGAGCTGTTATATTGTACATTAATATTTGATGGCAATATTCAGTATGATTCAGTGCTTTACTTACCATAAATGTTTGATAGCTTTTTGATGCTAATTAATTTAGTTCAATACCTGATAGTAAGTGATAACTAAGTATGGTACCTGATGTTCCCACTGAGCACGTTATTGTGTTAGTTAGTAATACAGTTATGGTAATATTGCCTATGCCAGTAGTGCAAATTTTGAGTATTACTTGATGGGAATATGTAGCAGTACTTAGCCTTGATAATATTGAGATTTAAAGCACAATTCCCTGAGCTGGAATACAGAGTGATGTCCTTTTGTGATCGTAATTACTGTATGACCCAGGTTTGAAAGAAAAGGCCACAAAAAATATAACCGAAGAGGGGTCTGTTCACAACTAAACTGGCATAGACATTTTTTCTAATGACGTCCTTGGTAACTCTATCAAGGCCATAGGATATGCCATTGTAGACAAACTGGAAACAAGATGTCACATCAACTGTACCCAACTCTCTTCACTATTAGAGGCAAGACACCCCTTTGTGTGTGAAGTGTGGTCCCCATTTTGAACATCCTGGTTGACACCTTGGCGTCTTCCACTGCCACTTTCTTGTTGAAAATGCCATTAAGGTATATCAGAATTGTCTCGTAATCACGAGGAAAGCAGCTGGTTTAACACTACTTCTGTGTGGCAAAGTGGTTAATTAGGAACAGTTACAGTAAAGATGTTGCTGGGCTTGTGGCTTTCCAAGCAGCATGTGACATCGGTTCATTCATGCTTCCCTGAATGAGACTTGTTGATCACTGAGTAGCATTGAGGATTCCCTTTTCAAATGTTGTCCATGTCACAAAACCATGTGACATACGCACATGCCCACTGTATCCTTACTAAATTCATCTTGCTTAACCACGTCTAAGAAAACAGCTTTTGACACAACAAACTGAATGGTTTAGTTGTAAAGTGGTCTGTCTTCGGATCCAACATCGATGTTAGGGAGAGTTTAAAACCAGAGATGATGTCCAGAAATTTCAAGGTAGCACATACAGTAACTCTACACACACCTATGTGTGATGAGCATGATAAGCACATGACAATATCATGTAAGACTTCCAGCATTGCATAAAATACAGGTTATTTATCCTATTTTGCTTCTGGGGAAAATCAAAAATTCCATTTGCTTGCCAATGAAAACACAGCACAAGTACATGACCATGGGAAAATAATGACATCATACAGAAAGCAACACGCCCACCACCCTAAACTTTACAAATCCCCTTGGAATGGGTGACATAACAGCATAAACAGATGTCTTTCGGGTGGTAGAAATATCTCACCCTTGATTGGTTAAAATTGAGAGCGTGGCGGTCAGTTTGATTTTCCCCAGGTGGGCGTTTCTGCTTACGTTGAACTGCGACATCTCAGTTATCTGATGTCACAAAATTAAAGGGTGAATTGTTTAAAATTCTAAATAGGATTCTTTATCGACCCATGTATACATTTGGTCTATTGTTGTATTTTCTTCTGAGGTGTATGGCTTAGGTACTCTGTACCATATTGCAAATTGTTGATTCAAGGAAAACTATCGCTGTACCCGTTCTTTATTCTTTCACATTTAAACATGCCGAGCCAAGTTGTTTGGAAACAGTTAGATATCAGTGTCATTGTTATTTTGATACGTATAATGTAACAGAAGTGCACATCATTATCTAGGCTTCTGAATGATTTGATCATATCGTTTGTCTGGAGAGGATACGGTGCAGATTTCTTCAGGGTTGTGAGGCAGGCTTACACTCATTGTACATGTGGGTTAATTTTAAAGGACTCATGAAATGTAATTGTTAAAAGGTCATTAATTGAGAAAAGGAAGCAAAAATTTGAAGAATTTGTATTTTTCGTAATTTGGGCATATTTGCTGTATTGTCACAATTACAAAGCACACAAACCTTGTCTCACCCATTGTCTCTTAGATAATACTCAATGGATGTACAATCTGGTTATCAAAATCATGTACAACATGCTTCTATTAGACACCTGAAGACAATTTATGCATGAATTTCCTGCTATAGGTCCGTGCGATGAGGGTAGGCTGAAGCCTGAACAGGCGTACGTGCGTCACACAGGCTTCGCAGGTCAGGCTTGTGTGATGGAGGCAGTGACGTAAAGCAGAGCATGCGCAAATTACCTTCAGATGTCACAGGACTGAAAGGCCTACCTGTACTTGTCAGGTCATATTATAAAGTGATGTAGCGTACAACAATAACAACACGTTTCATGAATCCTTCAATTAAATGAACTGGTGTGCAGGGAATGGTAAGCTATAAATGTGATAGTATGGGTAACAGTGTGATGACAATGGTGTATATTTACAGGTATGTGGCTGTATACGTATGAAAAGTCCTATATCTCTTATGCATGTCCCTGGATCCCGGGGCCTACATATCAGCTGGTTTTCTGGCACTCTGCCAGCGATCCAGTATGCTTAATAAATACCAAATATACATACACAGTGTTACTTGGTACGCAGTTGAGTACACCCATTATTCACAGTTCTAGAATGTTACGGTTACAAAGTATAGAACATGAATAAATTGCCTTTACCTCAACGCCTATATTTCTCCACAAGTGAGGACACGTACTACAAATGAATGTATTTGCAGTATACATGTTCTCTTATTTAAGATGTATAAAACCTGAAGTGTAGGACATGAAATTGATGTCCTGGAAGTACTTAGGTTTGCACATTTTTAATGCATGTATGTTGCATACATATGTAACAACTATTAAACTTACTGGCAAGATGATGTAATCCGTTCACCGTGCTTTACCTCAAACGCTAGCACACACGCGTGTAGTTAATTATTTATTACCACTATGTACAATAAATAGGTTTTGCTTGATACCTGATTCTCAGTGTTCATTACTTGTTATTCATTCACAGTTATTTTGAAAATCAAATGATACAAGTATGTGCATTCAGTCAGCCATTTCAGTTCAATTCAGTCCTTCAGTGAAATGGCCAAGGGGATACAGCTTTCCTAAACAAAAATTGGGACACATGGCGTGTTCAAAACCGGCCTTGGACAAGGAATTAGCAGATTTCTCTGCTTTCTTTGCTCACGGGGCCATTTGACGGATGTAACATCTGTTGAAGACCAATGATCTTCTGACAACGTGGTATACATCAGCTCAGGGCCTTAACCTGGGCACTTCGGTCTCCTCCACCATACTTACTGCCAGTTGTATAAAGCGAAAAATTCTTGACTATGGCATTCAACATACATGTCCCTCACACAAGTTCAGTCCTGAGACCAGTATAGCTGCAAAATTGGCCATTAATCTAGGTGCGTGTAGATGTACATGGTATTTAGCCATGTCAGCACAAGAGGAAAGGCCAGGCACTGGTTAGCCCAGTCCTAACTGGTGACTGGGAGGGGCAGGCGTGAAATTCAACGCGAGGCAAAATCACGCTGTTAGAGTTGATTTTGAGTTGCATGTTATCAGGTAAAGTGTTGTTCATGCCTCAGTCCTATCATTTGAACAAAGTTCTCAATGAGCTGCAAGATTTTGTATTAAACAAACTATCTCCGGAGGTCATGTCTTGTGAAATTGGCATGGCGGTCCTGTGAAGAAGCTGTGTCAGCACTGGGGCCAGCCAACTACAAGGTGACTCATGCTACATGGGTATGATACGATCGCAAAAATGCTAACTCTCAACACGGCTGAAGGAGAAGACCGAGGAAGGACGACGTGTATTGCAGGGAAAAGAGTAAGTTTTGAAAATCATAAAAGAACTGTCCGATAAACGTTTAGACGTTCTCTGAGAAACATACGCTTCATTACCGTTAGCTCACGAAACAGTCTGAAGACGCCATCATTTTACCAACCCGATGCTGGCTGATTGACGTGAATCAGGCCTTTCGCTCTCTAGCGGTGAAATGTTGAGACAAGCTCTGTCCCATCTATATTCGACGTGCTGTTTGTGCAGCCAAAACCTGCACACTCTGGCATCCTTCGTTCTTGTCTGTGCACTGACAAAACAAGGGTCAGCAGCCAACCATCTGTAATTGAATTGAATTTGCATCAGTGTATGAGTAACGTTATGCCCATACAAAAGATGGAATGGTTATGATTTAAGGACCCGATTCATGTTGTATCCGCTGATCGAACTTTACATAATCCTGCATTTTGATTCATCAAAATTTCACAGTCGCTATTTTCACAGTTACGTTCCCTTTCACATGGAGGTAGGCCTATGTATTATTCGCGATTGTGTGTTATGACCTATCTTAAAGTGGGTTGCCTACGAACTAAAAAAATTTTATAGAGTAATTGTTGGTCATTTATAAATCTTCAAACTATACTCTTTTACCATAAATTGCCAAATACTTCCCCGGTCTTCTCCTTTAAACTATCGTGTCAGCGAGACAAACCAAGTGAAAAGATCTGCTTTGAAGACACAACGAACCTACGTGCATTCCATTTACTCAGCTATCTCGCCTCTTGATGCACTAAACATTACCCCAATTCCTCAAACTTTCTGCATATGGAAGAGCAATTTTTGCACCTTGGTAATTTGATTTTGGCGAGAAAACTACATAGGTTGGATTGGCTAGTTTCAGGGCTACATCAAAAGTGTAATTTTAACAGTAAACACATAGTAATGCCATCAGAATATGCTTGAATGAACGCTCTGCAAACATGCGAAAAGGTTGAAAAATTATACTAAGATAGCTGGATATGTTTTCTGCAGTTGGGTAGAAAAGCTTTCAAAGAGAAGCAAATCTTGCAACCAGGGGAAACAGCAGCGCCCTCTACCTACTTGAATTATGATGGTAATGACAATACAAGTGATCATGAACAATCATAGCTGGCATTATCATTAATGAAACAGCAATGCCCTTTACACGTGCTACTTAAATAACAAGATGAGCCTCCCTTTACAGAAGGCGGCTGAACCCGGCATTTTTACAGGCATGAGAGTCAATAAACCAACAAATGGCTTGACACGGATATGAACACATCACCTGGGCCTGGTAGCTTTTACACCAAACCACAGTTTCACAGCAGAATCTAGTAGTACCCATATCAGTTCCTGCAGTATTATCTTCAAAAGGTTATCCAGAAAGCTTGAAGACTGGAGGAGGATCTCTGCTAGGTTTAACCTGAGTTACAACCTTAAGACCTTTTCAAAGAGTGAAGCATTGGCCAACTGACCCCTGACACACCAGATCATACATCTGCATCCATGGCCAGCTCTTACTTGTTTTAGGTGTAGCATGTCAAATGGAAGTGGTGTCCACCAAACTCTCACCTGTTCCCATCTTACCACAAACCTGACCACTGAGATACATTACATCTTTAATATTATTATTTAATATCTTCAATATTATTTATCCTGGGTCTCCCCACCCCAGGCTGTGGCCTGAAATGTCATTAAAACAGGACGTCCACTGAATACACCCTTTGACTCATTAATCTGAGCCACAGCAGCCTCTGATAGTCTACTGCAGACTTTTTCACTTGTGGTTGACTTATGATTAATTATCCAGTGCAGACTTGCATGACATAAATGGTGGAAGAAAAGTGGACTCGGCGAACATTAACCTCCACAAACGGACAAACAAGTGTGCCAGGAACCATGACGTTTGGAACCCACAAACAACTATCTCACAACTTCGCTTTGAGGCATGCTAGCGTACCCCTGCACCTGGAACACTTCGTCCAGGTGTACTAATTTGTACACACCCTAAATAATGAACAACCTTGGGCTATGAATCTAGGTGTGCAAATCACACTTCTGGTTTTCTGCAAGGAGTGTGATAATCACCATCCTGCTCACAAACAAAAACGAATGCCTGGGGTTGTTGTGTCTGGTATCTTCATATCTGGCACATCCGTGCATGTGTCATTGGCAATTCAAAACTCATACAGTAGTATAGACAATGGGGATTCTGACTCGCCTGGTACTGGGTGTTCAGCTACATAAATAATTGGCGATTGTTTATGTAGACAGACACCAGTTCACATAAATAATTGGCAAATGTTTATCTACGCGAACGGGCATTCACATTCAGAGATAATTGGCAGAGGCCGAAAGACCCTCTGTTAGAGATCGAACTACAACATAACACAGTTCGACGCCGAAAAGAACAGACGACATCGACTGAGAAGGTCCACCTCTTCTATCCCGAAGCCACCTTGCGGCCCGACGATAATCTCCATACCCGGTGGCTAGAGGTCGCGCGAGCCGACCGCGCCGAACTCTTCGAGGCGATCTTCGAGAGTGAGATGACGCTTGAAAATAAGGTGACACCATATCCACCACCACGCGCAAGCGCATTCAGAGAATCATATACCTGCTTCGAAGGAGAATTCACAGTCACGACGTGATCGCACGCGAGATCATCGCAGATCCGACTTGTGCGCCAAGCCGCAACCGGATGGAAAACGCGCTCGCCGCCAACAACGGCGTCTAGTAGCCAGCCCAATCTAACACAATACCGACGCTCCAATTACAGAAAAGTGTGGGTATGGTATAACAGTGATCACGAAAGGACACCGTAACTGTGAATGGCTTCTCGTCGGCTCTCAAGAGCACTGCGGAAAAGCTGCCTTGGCGATTTCTGCAGGATCCACGCGCGGGAACTCCCCCATCACGACACTCTGTCGAAGGTGTAACATCAGGACACAGTCAGAACCTCACCTATGCGGGCCTTGCAGGGCCTACCGGGCTCAAAAATACCTTGTTATAGCCGAAGCCGGGGCAAGGCGTATCAACCCCTTTGTTATGAATGAGCTCCAAAGTGGGTGAGCTTGGGCAAGGATGGTGCCCGCGTTTGTAAGGATGTAAGCCCTCAATCCCCTCTTCGAGCGATCACCGCGAACTAAATTTCCATTCAGAGGAACGTGTGTCTATAAACGTGTGTATTCATCTATAACTGCCGTAGCGACTATGGATGAATACATCGACCAGCTACTGGCAGGAATGCCAGAAAATCCAGTTCTCCATGATGTACTCCGAAACATCCTGGAGTAGCCCATTCTTGACGCAGTCAAGGATCGCCAGCTAAAGCCCTTACAGCCTGGGAAATATCGACCTCTACCTCCACCATGCAAGACGAGAGTTAGGAGGAGGAAGGCCATTCAGGAAGAATTTGACCCAATCCTTAGCTCCAAAACTCTGTGCACAACCTAGGACTACCAGAAAGAGGTTCTCGAGTTGCTTGAGGGTGCCAAGGCAGATGAGTTCACGTTCCAGGAAAACCCCTGGGAAATCGGAGGGCACCTCCATACCTGGCAGATGGCTGTGTCCGAAGGGCATCCCTTACAGCTTTTCTCCAAGGGGTGCGCCCTCAGATCCAAGAAAAGTTTTAAAAGGAACTCCGAGCCCTCAGGGGTGTAAAATTTCAACTTTGATGTCGAGTTGAAATTTTACACCCCTGAGGGCTCGGAGTTCCTTTTCGAACTTTTCTTCCAGCTCAAAAAGAACAGGCCCGATGGTGGTGAGGAGTACACCGATCCTGTGCTCCGCCACAAGCAGGAGGCTGTTCTACAGGCCGATGAGATCAGCGAGGCACTAGACAAGGCTTTCCCTCACATCCTGGAAACTCTTCAGAAGAGGACGCACAGAGGGTCAAGATGGATCGTCGATCGAGTGGAAGCTCTATGGCTGGACATCGCTCGATACCAGCCGCAACTTACACCCCATCTCCAGCAGCTGTGAGGAATAAGAAGGCAGTTGCGAACGTGAAGAACAAGGATGACCACTCCATTGGGCTCTTCGATCTGCCTTATTCCCAGAATAAGATAATGTGAACAGGCCCACAAAATACCCAACTGAGGTTGGTCTAAACTTTGAAGGGATCGACTCCTCAAACTCCCAGAACCACCTCAAGCAGCTCCCAACCCCTTATATCATCTATGCCGACTTCAAGGCTTTCACCATCAAAATCTCCGACCCAACAAAAAGCAACACCGGGAAAACACATGCACATAAGGCTTGCAGTTATTGCTACATCGTGGTGCGATAGGAGGGGCAGAGAGAGCCACCAGTTGAGTACCATGGTCCCAATGCAGCAGAGCACATCTTACAAGCTCAACAAGAAGAGGAGTGCATGTTCAAGATTGTGCTATCTAAATCAAAAGCCATGGTAATGACCATAGAGGACCGGGAGCATACAACAGTGCCTCTGTTTGTGTCTGTGAAAAGCCTTGGCGTTTGGGTGGCGCTTTCTGAGATTGAGAAGCTGGTCCCTAACCTCCGCATTAAGGAACGCTATGTGCTCCACTACGGCAACTTGCAGCTTACCTGTCCCACAGTATGCGCCTGAAAAAGATACACTGTGCTCTCCGCTTCCGACAAAGCCCCTGGAGGGAGCAATACATCGGAATGAGTACCGGGCTCCAGGAAAAGGCGACGAGTGATTTCAAGAAGGACCTCTACAAGCTCATGAATAACTCTGTCTCCAGACAGACCAGGGAAAACCTCCACAACCGAGCAGACGTCAAACTCTAGCGAACAAACGAAGAAGACAAACTTAGGCGTCTTATCGCTTGCCCAGCCTTAGCAGAGCCAAAATCTTGGACCATGACCTGGCAACGATTCAGGTTAACAAGAGCTGTCTGACCCTCAACTGCCCAGGCTATTTGGGGATGAGCATCCTCGACATCTCGAAGCACCTGATGTATCACCTACAACCAGATGAGGAGATAACTGCCTGCTCCTCCCTCTACTCGGACACGGAGAGTCTAATCTCGGAGATCCAGACCGAGGATGTTTACGAGGATATAGCCACGCATGCATATCTCTATCTCACGTTCGACTGCCGAGTGAATCACCCACGCCATTCTACGGCCAACAAAAAAGTCTTCGGCAAGATGAAAGATGCATGTGCTTGGCGTCTGATCGCCGAGTATGTTTTTCTGCGTGCTAAGATATATAGCATCCTAGAGACCAGTGGCCACAAGATCAAAAAGGAATGTTGTGAAGAAGCATATCAGACATGGGCAGTACAAAAAGGCTCTCCTCGAAAAGCAGACCTTCCGCCATGCCATGAATGTCCTGAGTTCAGAGTGCCATCCCATCTACAGGCGGCATCTGAACAAGGTATCGCTCTCACCCCGGATAGCTGAAAATTGGGTGGATACGCTGCCTTATGGACATTAAGAAACCCCTCCAGCACGCTAACCTTCTAGCGGCGCTATAGAACCTATTGGGCGGAAGCTGAGTGTCAGGTTTCGACACGAGCACTTCCTCGCGGACCAACCCCTGCTGCCGATCATGCGATTATTCATCAAAGCAGTACAACACAGGCTCACCGGGCTTAGCTATAGAGCTATTTTCCCACACCCCGTCATTCCACAGATAACTGCCGAGTGGTGGCCCCTGGGCCAGAGGTTATTAGAACAGCACTGAGAGGAATCGGCCATCCTCGATGTTGGGTGTCCATGATCACCTAAAGGTAGATGTTCAAAGCGCTCGCCGCGTCTGCTGTTTTCGTGATCTGAATGGTCAGCCCCTCACTGGCATTCTCGACGCGCCGCCCGCTGCCGTGTACCTGATTGTGGTCAAGCCACAGGGCTTATACTTTATTTATTTCATTGGTGTTTTACGCCGTACTCAAGAATATTTCACTTATACGACAGCGGCCACCATTATGGTGGGAGGAAACCGGGCAGAGCCCGGGGGGAACCCACGATCATTCGCTGGTTGCTGGCAGACCTTCCCAGGTACGGCTGGAGAGGAAGCCAGCAAGAGCTGGAGTTGAACTCAGAGCGACCGCATTGGTGGGAGGCTTCTTGGTCATTATGCTGTGCTAGCGTGCTAACCAACTGAGCCAAGGAGGCATTACCTCATTACCGCTGATATTGATTCTGGTCTTCTTTACCACTACACAGCCGAGGTTTTGGATCACTGTCCTCTCGTCGTCCTACCAGGTCAGGGAAATTGTGAATGCAAATCTCGCGGTCCCAGGGACAATGACGTCATGGGGACGGATGTCAGGGAACCAAAGGAGAAGCTGTTGGTTCTCCTTGATCGTACTCAGGTTATTTGTGATGAGGACCGACTGGCGCACAAACTCGAAACCAAAGGGGGCTCTCAAGCGGCGGAAAGGATTGAGCTTGCATCCATATACGTTTGAAGTCGAGGTCATTGAACGTAGGTCCACAATGTTCAATAATTGGGCCGCAATGTTCAACAGCCAACATGGCAGACTTTAATTTCGATAACCTAACGTTTGACCATGACGATGTAAAAGACCATGAAGAAACCGTTCGCATAGATGATGCTGGCATCGACATCGGGGCAACTGGAAATCATATATTGCTGTATTAGGAGTTCCTACAGTCAGCGGGAGATCACTCCTAAAGCGCTTTGGCGGAGAAGGGCCTCACCCCTCAACTGGCCGAGACTTCAGTAAGATTAAGCTCGTCAGCAGGCGTTTGGGGTTGAAAGCACATCCCGACTTCTCGATTATCAACTCTCCGACAGGAAAGCCACTAGACTCTCAACCATAGGTAGGCGGCCGGCCGGGAGGGGGCTGCCATTAGAGGAGATCTGGGGTTCACCAAATAGACCAGGGGGGATCCCCTGCCGGCTTAGGCTGTTGCGGCCATCCAAAAGGCCGATAGGATGTTGGGAGAGGCAGCTGCTGATATCGATACTGTCCAGATTCAGGACATAGGGGCGGTCGCGAAGAAAGCCGAAGATGTTGTCCAGATTAGAGAGACAAGCTTCACGGATACTGCCGTGGATGAGATCCTTGCCACGATCAATGAACCCCCCGTAAGCTGTCTATCCGTGAGCTCCTGGATCTTGATAAATTATTGCAGACTGTTCCAGGGGAACATATCAAAAACCTGGCTAAGCTCTCAGCAATCGATGAAGACATCCCTCGGCAAAAGCGGAAACTGCTATTGGCATTGGTGTTTGCGTTAACCAGGGGCTCTTCAGCGCCAGGGCCTTCAACACCTCCTCCTGAGCCAACCGATCAGGGCGATCTGAAGGAGTGGGTAAAAAATAACCTGAGGGCCCTGGGTAGGCTTCTAGTTAGGCTGACCGGTAAAGCCGCTGCGGCTCTTAGCTATTATAGGGAGCATCGTCTCTTGGCTGCTCGGCGCTTTACGCAAGGCCGCGAACTGTGTTGCCGAGAATAGTTCGGCCCTGGTTTTCGCTACAGGTGGAATCATTTACGCGGCCGTTCGGGCACATCTAGCGTGACCAGATTAGTGCAAGCCCAAGGGCGACGCTAAGTAAACCCACTAACGCCACCTTTTTTTCATCGTGCTCTCTCGGTGAGCTCGGTGAAACCGGAATCCGCGCTGACGGCTCGGGTCTCGGCACGGGTATTGTAGATGGCTGCGGCTTACCGATCCTTGCCTCCCCAGTCGAAGGCAAGTTTAGGTCTCCGTTGACCCCGAGTTTCTGCTCTGTTGTGTCTATGATCTGTCTATACGATCTCGTTGTTATAGCCACTGATTTTTACCAGTTCGCAGGTCCACATTGCTTGGCGCCATGCACAGACCCGCACCAAACGCATAATCCACCTTGGACAAGGCGTACCTCAAGACGTTCTGGTAACGCTCTGTGGCCAAGGGACTTGCTATGGCGTCCTCGACATTTGCTACGAACTGCTTCTGCGTTTCAAATACCGTGCCTTCCGTGCCTAAGATACTGCTGTGGGTCTGTGCCTGTGCTCCGAGGATTGACCAAACATCAATCCAAATGGTGTCGTTCAAGCGTTCCATGCCTGCCTGGGTAAACACTTCGGATTTGTCGAGGATGAAGGTGGCCCATGCGTCATCGACCTCGCTGCCTTGCGAAATGAAATCAGTGTGAAATTTGTCCGGTGTTCGGTGGAATGACATGCGGCCAGGATCGTAGTCGTAATGCGATTTCTGGTATCCTGTCCTCGTGGCATAATAATAAGCCACGCCTAACTCGTCGTTTCCACTTCGTTTTTCCCGCCAGTTTGTGTTTGGGAGAACCTGAAACTCAGCGCAAATTCGCCCGTATGCCCTCCGGCCGTAGGGATTGTCGGTCGGACTCCATGCATCGTCTTGTGGGAGTGATGCCTTTATCTCGTCCAGAATATGGCGCACTTGATATAACACGTGGAAGTAAAATACTGCTTAGTTCTGTGTCAGCGATGAGGTTATTTTCTTTTTGACACCCCACAGCCGGTCGCGGCGCACCATACGGCGAAATTGAGTTGGTTCTGCTACCTTGCCATCGGTTGCGTGTGCAATTTCTCGACCACTGTGTCCCTGTTGATTTTCGGTAAGGTGTAGCGTTTAAGCACCTTTTGAAATGTCACGTCGAAAGCAACCCGCGAGGTGTTCAAGCTGGGGTCTATCACCACGATTTCTCTCGGCTCCTCAACCTCTTTACTCGAATATACTCCGCCGACATGGTAATGGGTTACCTTACTATTGAACGAAAACGCCTTATCAAACATATTCCTAAATATGTAGGTCACACTGAGCGATGTTCAACAGGAGAGTGGTGTTCTCCTACCAGCATGTCTGGACAATCCAAAAGGCCAGTACGAGATCGCCCTACTCGATATGACCTTCTACCCGCAGGCGAATATTGGTGAGAGGTGTTTATGCACGGAAGGTGCCGAAGCCCCGAATGCGCTCCAAAAATTCACCCTGGTTCTATCTGATGATCCAGAGAATAGGGTATGGAGTCTTGTTAAATCGGATGATCCCAAATGGGACACTGATCTGGCTGAGTCCGCGGTCCTGGTGCACACAAGAAAGAGTGCTGTTATTCAAAGGGCTTTTAATGGCGGTACGGGTTACCTCTCGTACACGGACATGGGAGGTGAAATTCATGCGTCGATACTGCCGGGAGGGGGCATATGATCGGAGGAGATCCAGATACATCTTACCTCGATATCAACACACGATTTCCCGTTGGCGAGGTTCCCCCGGGTACCATAATCATTCTGGATATTATATTGGGCCATAATTCAGACAAGCCCTTCCACCTCCCACCTGGCTTGAAGATCGGGTGGCTGAAAGAGCATGTCGGTAAAAGCGTAACTATCGTCGTAAAAATACTTCCGAGAGCTGACAGGATTGAGATGACGTTTGACAATGCCGTGGTTGCTGCGCCGCAAACGGTACGGTTTAACCGCATAAATCTAGAGCATGGCCTTAAGTTGAAATGGTTAAGTTTAAAACCCATATTGGATTTAGAATTAAACAGCGTCTACATAAAGATGGCGCAAGTGTATCCAGCATTAGGTCCATCTGCCTGCACGAGTATAGATTACAACATATCAGCACTCTGAAAAAAGAGGTAGAAGAGGTAGAGCCCGTCGATATAAAAAAATACCACAGGGCAGTCAACGCATTTGATGGAATTGATACCGCGCTACTCACGGCAAGTATGGGTCTGGGTGTCCCAGGGGTCTGAGTATTGTCCACGATAGTTGCGTCGCCTACAGCTGCAAGCATGGAAGGTGCGGCCTTAGCCTGCGGCCTTCTAAGTGGGATGGTAAGTTTCTAAGCCGGCGCCTGTCCGTCAAAGCCAAAAAACACAATGAAATTCGGTTACTGGCTGAGAGTAAGCTTAATTCCATCACCGACAACGTCTCTACAGCGCTGATTGATGGTTAGATTTTGGATACCGAGTTTCGGTTAATTCTCGGTGAAGTCGAAAAATAGCAAGCAATGAAACATATTCAAGTCGGTACAGCACACAACTCGATTTCATTATATAAGAACTTACATAAGGACGACTTAGTGGAACAGGGGCGGGACGAAGCTCTTGCATTTTTCATGAAAAAGCTGTACACCAATTGAACTTCTCGACCGAGAGGTGGGATACCGGATTTCATTATACTTGTAGTATTACTCGCAAATCGATTAAAAGAAGTGTCCATCACCATTATCCAATATGCCCATTGCAACCTCGATTGTGGTTAGGTGGGGTGTAGCTGTATATATTCTACACAAACTTAACAATGCTATACAAGACCAGACATATGAAGTGAGCAGACTCAGCGATAAAATAAATGATCTACTTGAGTCTGGTAAACCAGATCTCGATTGAAAAGGCCGATTAATTGAAGGGAACAAAATTCAAACCCTACAAACGCCGGCAAGGGAGTTCTACAGAGTTTGAATTTTGTGTGCTTTGCCACACCTCAAAAAACTTGTCCTGCTACACAAAACTTATCACACCACACAAAACTTGTCACGTCTCACAAAGACTTGTCCGCTGGCCGGCGTGTAGTGCACAGTGATAACCGTGCTGAATTCAGTTAGCTGTGCTGCCTCGAAAAGCTGTGGTGCGATACAGGATATGTATAGCCCACTGTAATTGAACTGTGTCGTCAAGTGGTCTCGCCAGCTATGTATGTCAAGTTACTCCCACATGCGCTATTTATGGGGTGGCGTTGGAGGAATGCACAGCTTGTCGGCTTACGGTAAACGTGGTCGAACTGGCAGCCCGCCACCTCGAGCCGCTCTCGCATCTGAACAAAGCGCATCTTCACGAAGTCCGAGCTCAAGCTGGCCTGCCCAAAGCTGTTGTGTTAAGTTTTGATCTTGTGGTAAAATGTGCTGATCCTCATATCTGTAGGGGTCGTCGGCCATTGCGCCGTCGGCCGTTTTGCAAGCTATGTTATGTTTCTGTTCGGTTTCTAACAGAGGGTACGTTGGCCTATACTAATTATCTCTGAATGTGAACGCCCGTTCACGTACATAAACATTTGCCAATTATTTATGTACGTGTACAGGTTTCCGTCTAGATAAACAACCGCCAATTATTAATGTATTATTAACCATATGGCTGGATGTGTCCGGAACCTGAACACCTGCTGGGAGCCCTCTACGGGGGTGGGGCAGCTCCCAGCACCAGGTGACCCAGAATCCCCATTGTCTATACCACTCATACTCTACCAGGAACATCTTTTGAGACACTTGATATTTATTAAAAGACATTGCACACTCTGTCAACAGGGAGAGAGTCGGCCGCCAGTAGCACTGAGACCTCGGTTGGAATGGCAGTTAGTGACAGAATACATGTACTTCCAGACAAGGCATTAGATAACCTCAGACAACATTAATGTGTGTGCCAGTAATCAACACTGGCCTAATTGGCTTTGCTCCGATATCAGAGAAACACTCCTGGTTCATGAATGTTTGGTTCAATAGTCTGGATCATTACACCAGTATCCCTATCCATTTTCCAGGGCCTAACCCTGTATCTGCCTATACCCTGACACTTATGCATAACACAACACAGATCTCTAACATACAAGTACATTTGGGGTGTGACCGGCCAGTTCCGGTCTCAAAGACTGTCTGCCCATGCTGTAACATTATAGACCAAGATCTGTAACAAGGATATATCCATCAACAATTACTATAGACCACCATGCCAATGAAATTGTCCATTTTCCAGGGCTCTCATCTGTGGCTGAGGTTTCACATGGATACTTCCATCAAGAGTAAACCAAGACATCGTCCATTTTCGAGGGCCTGGCTCTGCAGCTGTTATTGAGTTGTTTCTCTGCTACGACCTGTAACATGGATATTGCTATCAACCGTTTTAAACAGTTCATCTTGCCAATGTCCAATTTTCTGGGGCATGACTGCAGTTGAGGTTGCACAAACAGGACCTTAACAGAGATATTTCTATCATCAGTGAATCAACACTTCTGTGCCTGTAACGTGGATATTTCCATCAACAGTTCACCCTGACCAGCCGACCGTTGTCGCTGTTCATTTCCCAGAGCCTGACAATGTAGCTGTGGTTTCACAACAAGGCCCTGCAACATGGATATATTTCCATCAACAGTTACCCTAAACCACCCAGCCAGGGTCACTGGCCATTTTCCAGGGCCTGACTCTGAAGCTGTGCCTGGGCGATGGCATGAAGGGCCTGCTCTATCTGCTGCAGTAATGCCTCTCCCTTTTCCACAATGTTCTCCAGTTTCTTGGCAGCTTCCTGGTTTTCAATTTCTAACTGCCGTAAACTGGCCATCTGAAAACAGAGAATAAAAAACACTGAAGCTCAGTATTCAGTTAAGCCTTGTTAACAAAGAGCTGGCAGCAACTTGTGGTGACTTATTGCCACAAGTACAGGTGACAGTTGAAACGAGTACAATTTTCTAGGTCACCTCCACTCAGTGACTGAGTGCACAGTCATGAGAAAATTTCATTTGAGAATCAAGAAAGGTTCAAGGTGTTGCATGAAAATATTACGGTAAAATGATATGCCCAGTCTAACAAAATAGTGGTGTACTTTAATTTTCAAATCTTGCTTCATGACTGCAATGCTGTGATGTTAAGGTTTTTGCTGCTTGGTAAAAATACCTATGCTTCTCAGGTACATACACATAATTAAAATTGGTAAACAAGGACATTTCACTGCTGCTGCTCCATTCAGATTCTGTCCCATATAAATTCAAAAATGCACGAGAAATTTTTGTCACAAGGTGATGACCCTTTATTTTTTGAGTCTGTTAGAATAATAAGTATGTATGTCTGCTTTGGTTTTACATCATATTGTGAGGAAGAGTCCTTAAAATGTATACAAATATACTTGTACATGTATACTGTGTCTCCTTGTGGCAGAGCGAGTCCATGCCACCAAAGTGCTGCTGCTGCAGGAACATCATGCCAAAGACATCAGACACGACATCACACCCAGTCACGCTATACGCTGACACCGGGCTTGCTGACCCTCAGGGCTGAGTGCCAAGCGAGACAGCAACAAGTACCATTTTTAAAGTCTTTCGTACAACCTGACCAGGGATTGATCTCGGATCTCCTGACCTCGAATGAGACGCTCTGACCACCACGTCACCCATGCTGTACTGGTATGGCAAGATCTAGGTTTACGCATGTGACTTAGTTAGAGAAACTTTCAAAAGATGGGGTCATAGGAATGGTTGTTCTATGATGACATTGCCCAGGTAGGTACCCTGGGGGTAACAAACTCACCTGTAGCTCTGGGGATGACTCCTCACTGGGCAGTGAGTCTATCAACACATCTACATCCTTTGCACACCGAGCTATCAACTTAGCAAACAGCGCAGCATAATCTAGGAGCGAAACAAATGTTTTCCATTTGGAGATATTTGTAATATGTACTAGCTGTGGTAAATACATACATGTATATATATATCTGTATTAAGGTTCCATAAGCAGTAACTCCTAAATGAAGACAATTTCATTATTACTCAATATTTTGTTTCTTTATTAACATTTGTTAATATCTGATTGTTGTTTACCACCACACTTAAGAATGTGTCACTTGCGCCATAGCAGATCTACAAGTTATTACTGCTGGAGCAAACTTACTGTTGTAAATCTTCAAACTTTTCAATCATTTCATCAGTTTCTAAAGGATGATGTTTGCATACAGTCATTGTAAAAATGAAGCCAAAAATGATTTGTTTGTGTCACCACAGGTATAAACTTTACAACATTATGAGAACAATTTCCCTAGACCCTACAGCTCTCCAAGAAAATACGGAAATATTGCTTGTATGCAGTGACTGAAAAGGTTGAAGCTTAAGGGCAATTGGCTGAATTTTGGCAAGTTCTCAACGTGATGCACAGATATGCACCACATACTGGTGTAGGAGTTTCAACATGTGATGTACAGATATGTACCCCATACTGGTGTAGGATTTTCAACATGTGATGTACAGATATGCATATTATACTGGTGTAGGATTTTCAACATGTGATGTACAGATATGCACCCTATACTGGTGTAGGATTTTGAACATGTGATGTACAGATATGCATATTATACTGGTGTAGGATTTTCAACATGTGATGTACAGATATGCACCCTATACTGGTGTAGGATTTTCAACATGTGATGTACAGATATACATCCCATACTGGTGCAGGATTTCCAACGTGATGTACAGATATGCACCCCATACTGGTGCATCATTTCCTACATGTGATGTACATATATGCACCCCACACTGGTGCAGGATTTTCAACGTGATGTACAGATATGCACCACATACTGGTGCAGTTTTTCCTACATGTGATGTGCAGATATGTACCCCATACTGGTGCAGGATTTCCTACACATGATGTAC
Source organism: Acanthopleura granulata (assembly GCA_016165875.1). Taxonomy (NCBI): domain Eukaryota; kingdom Metazoa; phylum Mollusca; class Polyplacophora; order Chitonida; family Chitonidae; genus Acanthopleura; species Acanthopleura granulata. The sequence goes on along the minus strand of JABBOT010000021.1, from coordinate 2,007,610 downwards.
AGATATGCATCCCATACTGGTGTAGGATTTGCAACATGCGATGTACAGATATGCACCACATATTGGTGCAGGATAAGTGGTCTCCTATAAACATTACACTGAGCAAACAGCCATACAAACATCACTGGCAACTGATTTCAGAGCATTCACTAGGTCCCCGACAAGTTGTGCAGGCCTCTCATGTGTTTTAGTGCCCCTCATGTGTCTTAGTGCCTAGAGCTTTGACACTCACCTTCCTGCTGTATTGCTGGCGACTTGGGCCCAGATTTCTCAAAGCCCGGGAAGGAACTCGGAGGAGCACACTGCTGTAAGACGCCAGTGCTATTGCAGAAATGGTCTGCCATCTGAAAATACAACAGGTACCAGTGTTATCAGGCATGTCAAAAATAAGACTAATACATTACTGTACCAAAGAGTGTTTATATATTTATTTATGGCTTTACTTATGTTTGCAAGTTTGCGTCTCTTTGGTCATCATTTCCACCTTTCACTTGAGCAATATTATCGTGTTCAACCTTCACTGGGCAATAGCCTTGGCTCTATTTTTTTCAACAGTACCCATCAGTGCACGTCCAAACTGGGACTGGTACATCTAGGGACTGCTCCAGGCTAGGACTGGTTGCTGCCAACATCAACTAAAAATTACCTAAACATTGCCCTTGTGCATCAAGTTTTGTGTACATAAGGGAACAGCGGTTTGTATATGTGTTTTATTATGTATTTATATTTGCTTCTTTAATACATGAAAGATGTACCACTGGTAGGGAAATCCCTAATGCCTAAATGGACCAAGTCTCTAAATATAGTTTAGCAACACCTGTTAAACTGGGCAGTCCCAGCCTGGAGGTATTTCTGTAGTATCTGTGCAGGCTGCAAGGATAACCAGCCCCAGCTTGGAGGTATTTCTGTAGTATCTGTGCAGGCTGCAAGGATAACCAGCTGCAACTTGGCGGTGGTTCTGTGGTATCTATACAGGCTGTAAGAGTGACCAGTCCCACCTTGGAGGTGGTTATGTGGTATCTATACAGGCTGTAAGAATGACCAGCCCCAGCTTGGAGGTGGTTCTGTGGTATCTATACAGGCTGTAAGAGTGACCAGTCCCAAGTTGGGGGTGGTTCTGTGGTATCTATACAGGCTGTAAGAATGACCAGTCCCACCATGGAGGTGATTCTGTACTATCTACACAGGCTGTAAGAATGACCAGCCCCAGCTTGGAGGTAGTTCCGTGGTATTGATACCGGCCGTAAGAATGACCAGTCCCAGTTTTGAGGCGGTTCTGTAATACATGTATTTCCATGATTTTTTGAGCCACATTAAATCTGTCCTATTTCCTCTCCACTGTACCTACAGTGATGTTATGCTAGCCTAAACGCGGAGGCAATTGATGTTGGCGGCAACCAGTCCCAGTGTAGAGCAGTCCCCTGATGGACCCCGCTGATTTTATTTTACTCGAGAACTTTCAACACGTTTGATAAGCCTTTTTTTTTTCTTTGGCCTTTAGGCTTTTTCCTACACCTACTGTTTTCCACATATAGCCCTGCTTTGAGTAACATGTCTTATGTCTCACTGAAGTCAGTAAAGCAGAAGATAATCTCACTTGATTGACAGCATCTTGCAACTGCGTTAGTCGGTCCGCCATTCCGGATTTTCGGCCTTGACCTTTTTGAGCGACTCGTCCTTTTCCAAGTCCTAAGTTTCGAAATACTGAGAAATGTACGAGTCTCAATATTTAACTGTTTGTAACCGGAAGTAGTCGATCTTTTCCGCCATTATCACACATTACCCTGCGTGCACAACGTTTCGCGTCTCAAGGAAGGCTTAAAGTAAGCGAATTAATATAAAGAAACTACATCGCCATATGGCAAATCAATCCATAACATACTAATCTAACACACGGCATGCATCAAGTGAGGGTAATCTTTGAAATGATGCGTGATTGTGGTTGACAAAAGTGAGTTTTTGTGAAATGCGCAACTTCGACCACGTGGTCCACAGCCGCATCACACAGGGTTCACTTTTCGTTCGTGTTGATCGTTAAAAAACAGTTAAGCCCCGTGCGAAGCACATCGCGAACTCAAACGTGATAGAAATTCAGTGCCTAGTAAAGCATTGGAATCGTGCCATTGAGAAACTACTGCCTAAACGGTTGATCCGGTGTTCAATTGGCGCCAGGTTGCTATTCAGTCCCTATTTATTTGTATACTGGACTGATAGGTAGTCCGAGGTTGCACAAACGTTGAAATTTGGAATAGAAATGACATGGACGCTCAAATTTCAAGTCTGAGACCAGTGCAATACTCAACACTTTGGCGATATTGTCCGACTTTCAGACTGGCCCTCCAGACTCCCACGAAGCAATCCTAACATGGGCCTAAACTGTTATAAAACTGCTCCCTGGAAACATATATAACTACATAACATGTTATTTGGCCCATCAAAGTTAGATTTGTAGCTTGAGACTGGTAACCCCGAGTGATAACTGCCAGAAAGCTGTCCATTGTCGTTACATGTTCAAAGAGTCTAGAGTGTTTTAAGCGAACTGAGAGGGAGTCAGTTTGGGCAACAGAGACCAAAATAATTTAAATAGGCTTAATAGAATGGTATGTAGTCACCAAGGTTCCGAGAGAGTAGCTTTATTACAGTTTTAAGCTCAATATAGGTACGTTTCTTGGACGTAGAAAGCCGGTCTGAAAGTCACACCACATTGCGACATGGTAGAGTATAGGGCAGGTCTCAGACGCAGAAATTTGAGCATCTCTGACGACCGCGTCCTTTCTAATGCAAATTTTCTGAGCAACCTGGGACTAGATGGACAGGATGTCATCGCCACAAAGGCAAGTAATGATAGGTCTTGTGCACTTTCACGCCAAATCAGATCCTTTCTGAACGTTTGCAGCCCAAAACAGGTGTCAGCTGTGGTTTTTACCTCAGCTCTGCTGCACATACAACATCCCACGTATATTCTGCTCGGTAATGGCACGCCAGCCCAAAGTTTGCGAAACTGTCATTGCTAGAGAGGTAACCATTTTGTGTTAACCACAGTCATGGGTGCTGAACATTCTTGTTCCTGTGACAGCATATGCGCGTTGAACCTGAAAGGCTCACATCATGGCCGCTTTGTTGTAAAGCACTTGGCACTTTCGCAAGATTGGGCCATTATGTGGTATTACCGAGTGGAAAATACATGGGATGTTGTGCGTATGACTGACCTGAGAGGTAAGAGCCACAGATGACACCTGTTTTGGGCCGCAAACGTTGTTCAGAAAGGACTTTTCGGGAAAGCATGTAGGCTCTACCATTGCTTGCCTCTAGGACATGCCGTCAGCGCAGTATACGAATAAATAGCGATTGAATAGCAACATCGGGATGGGGTTCAGTTAACTCCTTTTAGTGGTTTTGCAGTGAGGTCATACCAGCTCTGAACCAATCCACATCACTGCCTTTTGTCATGTGACTGCAGCAGGCGAGGTGAAAATAAATGACGTGTAACCCAGGCTGGATAGGCCTTGAAATAGATTTTGCCTTGAAAAATGCAAAATGAATTAAGGATTAATGAAATCCCTGTTTTGGAAGAGTATAATTTGCGACTGAATCGAAATCCAGGAACGAGAATTTTCAGCTGATTTCAGTTCATTTGAAAGGAAATCAGGATTTCCAAAATGTCTAATCGTCATTGAAAATGGAACAGATTCTCTTACCTGCAAATCACACACCATACCAGTTATTCAAAGCATCACCTCGATTCATGCACGACCAAATCAGTGAAACCCAACTGGACAAGCAGTAATAGTGAGTTATCTCCCTGTGTTTGTGGTGTCAGTGTTGATCATGTGAGTCACACAACATGGCTCCTGAGCAGAGCAGTCTTACTGTCTACCTACTTCTGCTAGTCCCAAGAAATATACCTGAAAATAAAGCACTTTTTCGTTTAGCTTGTAGTAGTCTCAGTGTTACGGTCCCTTATTTGTAGCCCAACCCTATCAAATCGGGTTAAGATACCTGTCCAGTCTGTCATTTTGGACTTGTCCAGGTATAATTGAGTTGTGTGACATCGTGTTACTCCGGTTGGCATCAGTTTTAGGTAAAGAAATTTTGATTGATACATGGAGGAAGATGAAATGCAGGCTCTTTATGAAGTGCCAGTCAAGATCAATCCTTGAAGAACTGTCGTTTTAATTAGCTCCTTAAAAAAGCAACAAATTAGGAATAGTAACCTTGGGACATTGTTTGAGATAATAGGATAGACATTGGATCTAACTGAAGTAATGACCAAAATGATATAGGACCTCAAGGAATAAATCAAAAGAGAACAATACCATAATAATGAAAATAACTTTGGTTTGCGTGATCAAATTTGCTTCTGGTCTTTCCAGAATGCGTTACGTGGCCGCATATTTGCTTGCGACCCTCGGGGGTAATGCTAGTCCAACCAACAAAGACATTGAAAAGATTCTGGGGAGTGTCGGAATTGACGTGGAGGCTGACAAGGTCAAAAAGGTGATTGACGAGTTGAAAGGAAAGAGCATTGAAGAAGTCATCGCTGAAGGTAAATAAAAATTTTAAAAAAGTTTCCTTGTTAACTCTTTCTGAACTGCACACTGAAACTTTATCTCTTCAATTTAATGGAGTTTCATATGTACTTGCCTAACCAGTCAGATTATCTGTTTCTCCATAGAGCAGGCTCATTCACCAGTGGTAGCTTGGTCATTTATCTTAAATGAGCAGCAAGCTGATCAGTCTTGATAAAATATTTGAGTCAAATGAAAAACTTCTGACGAAAATTGTATAAAACTCCACTGCCATTCTCAAAGTAAAGCCCAGCATTCTAATGTTTGGTTAACCTCATGAATACACGTTGCCTAACAAAACCCAACCCGGAAGAAGCGGAAGCTTTTATGATGGGTTTCTTAACACAAGCTGTTAAGCCTGTGTTAGCTGACTAAACCTGTGTGTATTGTGTGTCACTGCACTGAACTTTGTCCCCACCTGCTACAGGTGAGAAGAAGCTGGCCTCTGTACCCTCAGGAGGTGCAGTTGCTGCAGGTGCTGCTGCCCCGGCTGCAGGAGGTGGAGGCGGAGGTGCCGCCCCAGAAGGTGAGACTCAGACATGTCAAGTAGATGTCAATTTGTGGCGTTGTAATATTAATGTATTTGCGGGGCCTGTCTTACAAACAGGGTGTAGGTTATGCCAAATGTAACTGTCATGACTACACATTCTGTAGAGATACGTTGCCATGGTAGATACGTTTGACATAGCATTACACCCTCATTGTAAGATGAGCCCCTGTAACTAAGTGACAAGACTAACACATATGTAGTATTATAGACAGGTGCTGCCAGAGAAATAATCTGCAATGTAATAGTTTAGTGCTGTACCCAGAAAACGCTGAGTGATTGGGAAGGAGGCTTGAATGGAGATCTCGCCGATCAGTTTTCTCCAACCAAAACCCTACCACTGTCACGTAAGAGAAAAATTTTGAGTGCGGCATGATAACATCAATCAAGTATTCCTGAAAGCAACAGAATCTGTCATCAGATTGTGAAAGTGCTGACTTCAGTGAGTCTTGATGACTTCTGATGTGAAGTTCCAGCAATCGGGGATTGAAAAAGCCACTGGTCAGGGAAACTTGGAAATTACTGTATTACACTTAGAATTTTGACTTAGTGACTCACTTTGCCAGATGCTGAGAGTTTATTGATCTTAAACCAATGTTTTAAGGTTTGTTTGGAAAGTAAGAGGATATCCCACTGGAAGAAATGAAGGCAAATTTCGTCACCAAAAGTAATGTTTTCTTACGACATAAAGATGCCTTTTTTGGAACAAATTATGGTGGAGCTAAAGTATATGTGTCCTACAAGTGGTATTTGGAAAAGAAATGTGTAGTTTAATCAGATGATTTAATTGTCTTATTTTTGCAGCCAAGAAAGAAGAGAAGAAGGAAGAGCCAGAAGAAGAATCTGATGACGACATGGGCTTCGGACTGTTTGACTAACCTCTTCCAGTTCTTCCTGTGTTATTGTAAAAAAAACATGATTAAACACATCAGAATCTGATTTCTTTTTTCGTCAAAATATCATTCTTTACCAAATTGCTGCGGTTGCCTGGTGGTTAGAGCATCCAACTCGAAGTCCTGGTCAGGTCGTATCAAAGACTTCTAAAATTGTATTTGTTAGTACACTGTACCTTGCTTGGTGCTTAGTAATGAGAGGTTAGAGCAAGGAAACGGAACTGGTTAGCCAGGTGTGAATATAACATGACTTGATGGGGCGTCAGATCTAGTGTCTTCGGCTGGGACCATGGAAGTGTAAATTCTAATCCAGATCTTCACTCTTGGGCTGGTGGTTGCGACGATACACACCTTACAACCGTTAACTTAGTCCAAATGGATACAGCCATAAGTAACATAAAGTGAATTGTCCTCCAATCGAGATGAACCAGGCATGCAGGAACATTTACCTCCATTGAATTGCTCCTGAGCTTAAACTTAAGCAGGATGGCCTCAGTGGCTCGTCGAGGGGATTACCGCAGCGCGATGACCATCCTCTTAATGCAGCCGCAGTGAGTTCAAGTCCTGTTCATGCTGGTCTCCTCATTAGACATAGGTGGATAGATCTGCCAGACCTATGCACAGTCGTGGTTTTACCTAGGACTCTTCCTGGTTTCCTCCCACCATAATGCTGACTGGTGTAGCGTATATTGCCGAGTACAGCGTAGAACAGAAATAAATAAAGATGCGTGATATTAGCCCCTATACACTTGAAAGGTGGCACACAGTTTACGGCGTATAGTGGGCACACCTGATGTAAAACTGCAGCGAACCGAGGATTGCTGGATTCCAATTTGTGATCATATAGGTTATAGACAAATTAACTCGAAAGACTTCAGTTGAATGGACTCCCTCATGGTGATCTGGTGTATAAATCTAACCGCGTGTAGTCAGTGTGGTGAATTCTGCTATGTTGTCCTGAGTTATTATATGCCTGTGTACGGTGTTTAAACACCAGTCAAGTAAATAACATTTAATAATGAAGTCACACTTAAGAATGAATTATTAAGAATAAAATTCCAGCGTGCATGTAATCAACCATAATTAACCTGGGCATTAGTAAAATGTCTGAAGGAAAGTTTTAATGATATGTACATCAAAGATGGCCTCGAAACTTAAACGCCTGATACAAAGCACACAAAAATCCCCGTTGACTAGCCTACACAGGGCTAATTTTGACGAAAGTATAAAGACATTAAAATCTTAGCCTTGTGTTAGTAAAATTTGTAAAATCTAGGAAGACAGTATGTTGGCTGATCGATCTAACGTCAAAGCAAAAACACACACGACAACGAAGCGGGCTAGTTAAAATATTAAATATCGCGTTGATCCCATGTTCATAACGGTATTGGTTTAGCTGTCTTTCATTGGGTCAGAGAGTTATTTCCCTTTGACGCGATTGTGGCATGTTTCACCACACTGAGTAAGGCCACAACCCATGCCCACTGAAGCCCATCTGTGTACCCTGGCATATATTAATGACAACAGCGCTAAGACTATATAAGCTTGCTGGGGCTTGTGCAAGACAGGAATATAGCACAATATATATATGTGTAGTTGACCTGAAGTTAATGGTATACCACTAGCCTATGTCATATACAGGACTGTATAGGTCTATACAACGCCGACCGAATTGACCTTGGTGTATTGGATATCGATTTCTTGAATTGGAATCCAGTAATCCCTGATCAGGTAAGATATATAGGACTGTAAGGTGTCATCGGGCAATTTTTTTCGCCTGACACCAAGTGAAGATTCTTGGAGACGAGACTGGTTGGGTTTGTGTTGTATTGACCTGTAAAACATAACCAACCCGGCATTCCTAGACATGTTGAACGTTAGCTCGTAACATGGCTTGTACCATTATCGATTGGCAGCCATAACGGTGTGGTGGTCGGTGTGAGCGTCTCGTATACGTGCTGTCTGTTCCGCTGTAGTCTCAGCCCGGCCCAAAGGCAGCCGGCAAATAGAGAGAGGACAATGATTTTTGTAGTTTGTAGTAGTATGTAGTTTGTGTAGGCACGTGTACATGCCATACATGATATGTCTAAAACATCCAATTTGATCTCAAGCCCTACAGAACTAAGAACCCAAAGACAGATTTATATACATCTCCATGTAGGCCTATATATATAGGAGTGGGGATGATTTGTGAATATAATTGTCGCTGTATAGTTCAGTTGTTTCAATTGTCTTACACTCACACATTATTAATCTTTCTCATGCGTCTGTTGTACGCTCCATTGTAAATACCAAGTTACAGTAATCAAATACAGCTATAATCAATGTCATAGCAGTGTGAGGTCCGTAGGGATTAGAAGTTTGAATGCATATCTGCAAATCACAAGAGTCATAGAATATGAAGGACTATGTCTGTCTCAAAACAAAAAATCGAAAAACTTCATACTTTTATTATTAAAACTTCTAATGATATATGTATCCATTTGTCATTTTTAAGCAGTGCGCAAAACGACACGTATATATATCAAATGATCCATTTACGCCTACTCACTGTTTCTTTTAACGCTGTTCACAAAAACACTACACATAGATAGACAACGTGAGAAAACCACGTTATACATGCACGTTCCTCACTATTTACTTCTATATACATGTAGTTGTGGCCTTGAATTAAAACCCTTGGTACACCGGCCGGAACTGGCTGGATTCGAGCCCAGGGCGCTGAAGTCATTGGTTTGGTTCCCAGCAGAATAGTGGGGGCCTTCGTGGCTCAGTCGATTAGCGCGCTAGCACGGTGCAAGGACCCAGAAGCTTTCCACGAATGCGGTCGCTGTGAATTCAAGCTCATGTTGGCTTCCTCTCCAGCCGTACCTGGGAAGGTCTGCCAGCAAACTGCGGGTGGTGGTGGGTTTCCCCCGGGCTCTACCCGGTTTCCTCCCACCATAATGCTGACCGTCGTATAAGTGAAATATTCTTGAGTACGGCGTGAAACACCAATCAAATAAATATATAAATATCAGGATAGAGCAAATACTGGCTTGGTGGTATTTGCTGGTGTTACATTATTACAACACAAGTTCGAGAAAGAAGAACTCATTTTCATTGTTCCGGTTCCTACGGCGTTTAATCTAACTTCAGCTATTTGGCTATCTAACTTCTGCACAATACCAGCTTTATGCCACACACAGGTCATACGCTAAAACATGCCGAAACATTACGCGACGAAAGCATGTAGACTGCTTTGTTATCGAACAGAAAAGCTCACGAGAATGCCCCGATCCACTGTACTACAGATAAGCCTTGCGTCAGGGGCGCATTGTTTATTTACCCTTCAGAGGATGTGTACCTTACACGTGCTATAAGCTGGCGGTGGAGCCGGTACCCCTCTCCCCTACTCTCGGGTATGTAAACGGCCAGATATCCGATGTTTCGACAGCTCAGGCTAGGCTCAGACACTTGGATCGAATGGTTGACTACAGAATGCCGCGAAGACAACATGGTATAAGCGTTACCCTACTTCTCATGGGTTATAGCCTTCCCCCTGGTATGACGTCAGACACCACGATGTACGTGCATGCTTCCAGTAGGGCTTTTCCTAAGACACCAGTTTTGTATAAGAAGTGTTCCTCCTAAACGTGCCTGAACATGCATGCCTAGCAGCAAATCATTGTCACGTCATTCGCGTGAAACTTCAACCCACAGTGTCATACAAACAAGCATGAAGTAACGTTAGTGTTTAATCATTATACACATGTGCATGTTCCATGAAACAAAGGAAGTCTTGGATGCTGTGGTGAAATCAGAGGAAATCAATTTATTTGTTATACATTACAGAGAAAAAAAAAGGCCAAAAACATCAGTGTTATAGAGTACATGTAGATCATGGAATGCACGCAGTGAAATGGCCACCTGTGAGAGGAAACAATACCTTATTGGGTAACGAAAATCGGCTTTAAGGAGTCAATGACGACTAAATGAAGAAAATAGAATAACAACGAACCACCACTGTACATGGGAAGAAATGAGAACAATATCGATCGCTGTTAAAATAAATTTGAAAGTGGAATGTGAGAGCTGTGCGCGATGATGTCAGTAAAACAAATGAGACAACGTGGATAATGACGAATAAGAAACGACTCAACGGTAGGCACATTAAGAGACCGAAATGCGATTTGGGAATCCATGAAAAATAATACGGAAGTAACAATGGATTAAACCCGCAGTGTGTTTCCATATGCAGTGTATTTCTTCACGCCTTACTCATAATGGTGAAATACTTTATCACTTACGATAACTAATACGTTTCTGTGTGCGGTACATCACTTCACGTCTTTCCCACAAGTCTCGTCATTCCAGAATGTGGTACATCACTTCACACCTTTCCCACAATAGATAGATCCACCACAAGCAATGTTCCACCACCCCTTCTCGTGAAAACGTTACTTTTCATTCCATTACCGGTGAATTGTGACGTCATGACGTCACAGAAAGATTGAACGTTTGTAACCAATGTGTGGGACATTGGGTTGACCTACTTGCAACAATATTGATTATGATTGGTCAAATGCGCGGTCTTGATTGACAGCTCGAAAGGTCCATTCCGCGGTACATCACTTCACGTCTTTCCTACAATTCACATCTTTCCAGTTTCCGCTACATCAGTTCACGCCTTTCCCACAATTCTCGTCGTTTCAGTATGATACATTACTTCACGTCTTTCCCACAATTCTCATCACTTCACGTCTTTCCATCAATTCTCATCTTTTCAGTATGTGGTACATCACTGCGCGTCTTTCCTACAATTCTCATCTTTCCAATATGTGGTACATCAGTTCACGTCTTTCCCGCAATTTTTATCGTTCCAGAATGCGGTACACCACTTCACACCTTTCCCACAATTCCCGTCTTTTCAGTATGTGGTACATCACTTCACACCTTTCCCACAATTCTCAATCGTTCCAGAAAGCGGTATACCACTTCACGTCTTTCTCACAATTCTCAGTCGTTCCAGAATGCGGTACATCACTGCACGTCTTTCCCACAATTCTCATCTTTTCCCCATGGGCTGCATCACTGCTCGTCTTTACCACAATTCTCATCTTTCCAGTAAGTGATACATGGATTCTCGCCTTTCCCATCATTCTCATCTTTCCAGTATGCGCTACATCACTTCACGCCTTTCAAACAATTCTCATCTTTCCAGTGTGTGGCACGTCACTTCACGCCTTTCTCACAATTCTCAGTCGTTCCAGAATTCGGTATATCATTTCACGTCTTTCCAACAATTCTCATCTTTCCAGTATGCGCTACATCGCTGCCTACGTCTTGGCCGTCATGGGCGGTAACCCGTCGCCGACCGCAGACGACATCCGGGCTATTATCAGCAGTGTCGGGATTGACATAGACGAGTCGAGACTGAGTAAAGTCATCAGTGAGCTCCAGGGAAAGGATCTGGAAGAGTTGATCGCACAAGGTAAGGGATGGCTTTATTGTTTCTCTTATTTTCCGTATTTGCGCTATTATGCATTCCAGAAACTGCTTCCAGTCTTTACTTACATGAAGCTCACGTTTTTTTTAATTGTCATGGCAACGCGTATATTCCTAAGCTGCAGGACTATATATTGTGAATGGTATTAACTCTTTGAATGCCTGTCCCTTTAATACCGAACAAGAAAGGCAAATATTTACAGAAGGCAGAGAACCACGTGAAGTAAAAGTCCGTAGGATAACAGTAAAACTCTTTACTGCGTCTCTTCACGCGAACCAGTCCTAATTTCTTACCTTAGGTACTTTCTTAGTCCTTTGATGATTTAAGTTGAACTTTATGATCGCAATTGGTCTTTCTGTTAATATCGACCTGGGATGCTCATTGTGATTGTTACGCGCATGTCTGTTTCGATGACAGGATGGATGGTCCAACAGACCCGTTGGATTTGACTCACAGGTATAAAGGAAGATAACGCGCAGTGATTACATTACTTGGTCATAGACCTTCCTCTTTGCGTTTCTTTTAGGTACTGAGCGGCTGGCTACTGCTTTCGTCGGAGGGGGTGCGGCTGTGAAGGCGACTCCAGGTGCTGTGGATGAGAGTGATAAACCCGCTGAGGGTAAGTTACCTGGACGGTGTCAAGAGGCATAGGTAACAGAATGTACAAATGGGCACTGTTGTAAAAGTTTCGTAACAATAAGAGTAAAAAGCCTGGCAACAAGCTTCCCTGTATTTTCACTATAAAATAACGTTTCACCACTATAAATGATGGAAGTGGGAAAATCCCGGGTAGAAAAACCGGAGTTAGTGTGTTAAAAACACGAACTTTTCTAACAGTGTTCTTCGCGAGTCTTTACAGAACAGTAAATCAATTTCCAGGGAAAGTTTATGGACAGGACGTAAATAATGGTACCTTTAGACATTATTAACAATAAAAAGTTACAAAGGAAGAATTTATGAAGCGTTAAGAAAGTGGGCTTTGGATTCTTCCATGCACACTAAATATTGCACATCGTTTATCCTGCGTGATGTCATGGTTGGAGCTAGCTCTAGCGGGCTTACCCATGGATTATTATCTGTAGGTGCCGGACTTTACCGATCGGGATTCGGAAGGGGTTGTTGTTTACTTCCGAGTCCCGATCGGTGAAGTCCGGCAAAAGCCGAGTGCTCGACTAGCGGGCCCCCAAAACGATGACGTAGATGTCAACATGACCAGCGCGGCGCGAATGACTTTCGAAATGGATCTACCGTTGAGAAGTTTTGTACCCGTGTGCATTTATTAGAGGCTGTGCGACCGGACAACACGGGACAACGAACGGCTTAGACATGTGGGTCTACGGAAGTTATGTTTCATTGATATCAGCATCAAACTGAGAGGGACAGCACGGTATGTCGGTAAAATACGGCTGCAGGGAGTTGGATGGCTAGGGCTTAGCCTCTGTAGTTAATATTCTACGGGTAAGCCCTCTAGAGCCCGGATGGAGCATGTTTTAATGCCCGAGGCAACTATGATTGGTCCTACGGTAATTGACCTTTTAAAGAAAACACCAAATTTTGATTATTTTGGATTTGGTATGGTCCCTTGCCCACTGATATTAACTCACTGAAATATACCCAGAGTAATTTCGTTTCAGGAACGGACTTTTTCAATTTGTGAAACGCTTTGCGACCCGTCTGTGGACAGCAATTGTCTGGCCGGGAATATGCTGTTCCGTACTAAACACACGTTAAACTAGGTGATAGGTTATGGCCAGTCAAACATTGAGTGAGTCAGTGATTCATCAGGCATTCGATCCATCCATTGTTTCCACCGAATCTTTGATTTTACAAAATCAAATCAAGAACTCCCGCAATCAAACAATGACTGAAAAATCCAGCGAAATACATAATGTTAAATAGTGAGTGATGAAAGAACCGAACATACATAGTCAGAGACTTTTATATCTTTTTTTATAATGAAACAATAAGAGAGGAAACGAGATTCCCAAACCGCACAGGTTTAATTGCCACCTTTCACAGGGGATTTTGGTATTCCCTCTCTCCTGTTGGTCATGATATTTCACTTATACCACGATGGCCAGTATTACGATGGCTCATGGATCCGTTTGTGCAGTCCTCGTTGAAGGCACCTTTTCATTCACCAAAATTATATACAAGCTGTTCCTTTCATCTTCACGTGTGGTCTTCTGTGACTTGGACAGTCCAGCTTCTTGCCCGTTAGCGGGCCTCCGTGGCTCGGCCGGTTAGCACCCTAGCGCAGCGCAATGACTCAGAAGCCTCCCACCAATGCTGTTGCTGTGAGTTCGTCCAACTCATGATGGCTTCCTTCCCCTCGTACGTGGGAAGGTCTGGCAGCAACCTGCAGATAGTCGTGGGTTTACCCTGAGCTCTGCCCGATCTCCTCCCACCATAATGCTGGCCGCCGTGCTATAAGTGAAATATTATTGAGTACGGCGTAAAACACCAATCAAATAAATAAATATTGCCCCTTAAAACTGATCGTGTCATTGAAAAACTCTGAATTTGGAGTTAAACAATCAAAAATGAATCAATAAAACAACCAGTCAATAAAACTATAAATCGAAACGACTATGTACTAGAGATTTGTGTGATTTTCTTTCCTCAGACAAACCAGCTGATGCTGCCGGGGACGATGACGGCGAATCAGACGACGAGGACTTCGGCATGGGACTCTTTGACATGTGATCATCAGATGGAACTGGAACTCTTTAGTCATTTCTTTATAGAGTGCTCTACCGCTACATTATACACGTTTGACATGCGCAACAGAAGTTCACAAAGGTGATCATGAAACAAAAGTTTCGAACGGACAAATGGGTAAAACTACTGGTCTGCTTTGAAAACAAGACGTGTCAGCTCTTTGCTTTCCCCTTTCAGAGAGATACGGTGCATGCAACCAAAATGTGGAACATCATCGGTTGTGTGAGCTATAAACTACCCGCCAACATGGGCATCGGAAAATTTTTGTATTCCCCACCATGTTTTGACATATTTCTTGCAGGTATAGTTTGACCTATAAACTATGTGCAAACACTGGAACATGCAACCAATAAAAGCCCCTTTCCACACCACTAATACGTTGAACAAGATATGTATAGCATATGCGAATAGCATTCCTCCTATAGAACTACACGTTCGTACATTTTTTAAGTTAGAGAACTAACATTAATCATGGTTTGCTTTCAGGTACATGGTTATTTGTTTACTTTTATATTTTTATATTTTGTAAAAATAGAAATCTCTCTTCTGCATGCTTAATCAATGTTACAACGTATGTTCTACAAGCCATCACCGCAAAAAATGGCCTGACATGAATGAAAGCGCGGTTTTGCCGAACTGGTGTGCAGCTTAGTGCGAAGGATTTAGTGTGCAGCTTTTAATGTGCTATTTTGGTGTGCAGTAAGGCTGGGCTGACAAAAACTACTGCTAGTTAAGTATACGGTGTTGTTTACCACGTGTAGGAAGGTCGGTATTAAGATTTGAACTGACTTTTAATGCGCTTTTCAACAACTGTCTGCAGATATTGTAAAGTCGAATAGAACAGGCAGTGGTATTTCATAAAATCATATGACCCTATCTTCAGTGCTCCAAAGTTATAGAAGGGAGTTCAGTTACTGACTGGGTGACAAGAACCACCAAAACAGTGCCGGTATTTTAAGGCTGCAGAAACGTTTTCGTGACTTTTATTATGACTAATTTGTATCTAGACTTGCGTTTTGTTTCTAATAGATCTCTCCAATGCTTTGCTGAAGTTTATGTGTATGACTGATAATTTGACGGTTTTGTTCTCAGCGTGATGCCGTAGTTAGAACTTGCATGCCATACACAGTTCACTAACAGGACCACTGATAACCATGACATTCATGTATAGAACCTTTGTTTAACATTTTCATTTGTAAATAAATCGCAAAGTGATCAGAATTTCTCATGTCGTGTGTGGACGTTAACAATATGTCTGATAAGTGTCTGGTATAACTGGTTATCAGTGAAACTAGGAAGCACTATGGGAGGATAATTACAAGCAGACATTTTCATTCATTGTATTTATTTGATCGGTGTTCTACGCCTTGCTCAAGAATATTTCACTTATACGAAGGCGGCCAGTATTGTGGTGAGAGGAAACCGGACACGGGGGAAACCCACGATCATCCGCAGGTTGCTGATGGAGCTTCCCACGTGCGACCAGAGAGGAAGCTAGCGTGAGCTGGACTTGAACTAACAGCGATCGCATTGGTGAGAGGCACCTGAATCATTACACTGCACCAGCATGCTAACCCCCTTGGCCACGGAGTGGAAGCATGTAACAAATTTCTGAGTGACGGTTGTACATCTGATATGTAGATTTCTTTGCGCTTATGTTAACTAAAGCTACATCAACATTTTTTTTTCAAATCATGCACAATTCCTTTGGAATTTATCCGAAAGTGGAAGACAACATCACTTGACTTCCGCCAAGATCATTCATTTCTTTATCTGATTGATGTTCTACGCCAAAGTCAAGAATATTTCACCTATGATGGTCAGCATTATCGAGGGAGAAATCCGGGAAGAGCCACGGGAAAACCCACGACCATCCGCAGGTTGTTGGCAGATTTCTCCACCGACAACCAGGAGGATGCAACCCTGAACTGGAACTGAACTCACAGCGACAGCGTTGGTGAGAGGCTTTTTGGCCAGTGCACTGCGCTAGCGCGCTAACCAAGAAGGCGCCGCCACCAAAATCACGTATTATTCATGTGAAAGAGTTCGCTACTACCAAGAACTTCGGTTTAAAACACCCATAAAACTGGCCGTTCTGGCATGTGGACAATTCTTGAGTAACAATCGAGCAACAATCGGTTAAGTAAAAAAATTTATATCATTCCTGTGTTACGCCGTTGACAGAGACATCTCAGTTATGCGATAGCGGTTAGTTTATTAATAGAGAAGGAACCCTGACAGTGAACTGCGCTGCATCAGTAACATGAAACACTTACGCAGAGATAAAACTACACAGAGCCATGCAGTGGCATCTGTCTGAACATGAAAACGGTCATTATTTTCTTGAAGGAAAAGAAAACAGCACATACAATTATGTTTGGTTTGAATTTTTTCTGCATAAAATAAGGACGATGATTACAATTTCAAACAAACACGCATCACACAAGAACGCTCAACTGGATCAAATTTCAAATTTCCAAAGTTATGGTTGCACTGGGAGCTCTCCAGTGTTCTGGGTAAAAAGAATCTCTAGTAAATTAAATCAGGTGGACACATTTTAGCCCATTCAAAAGTGCTCAAATCTGACAACTGACAATTTTAATGCTTGGTCAACGAGTTTCAGTGATACCATGTACTACATTGGCCAGGATAATTTAAAGATTTCATGCAAGATGAAATAGGAATGGAAATACGCAGTTAAATACGGACAGGAAATCGAAGGTTTTGTTTTAAATACAATTTTGTAGAATACAGTTTGCACAAATGAAAGAGTCGAGAAAAACGATGACGAAGAGAAGGCGATTTGGTTTCATTCTGTTCAAAAGCATATCAAATGTAGGCTGCAGGAGCATTTCCCTTAAAACTAATGTCACAGCATCTTATTATTGCTCAGCGAGTAGCTCAACACTATATGCCAGGTTTGTTCTTACTACCTCAATAGATACACGATGTTGTGAATGGTAAAGAGTTTTCATTTAAATCTGACTCGAGAAGATATCGGTTGTGTATGTTATATTAATCGTTCCTGTCCAGTACTAGTCATGTCAAGTCTGTTAACATCTTCGGGAAAAACGACGAGCGGGTCCAACGGCTCACTGCTACTCTCTGCAGGACTTACACTGTTATTGACGACTGTACAATAATCAACTCCAATAAGGTGCTGTGGAGACATCTGGTCTTTTGGTAAGGTTTGGTTTTGTGTCGGCCTCTGGTCTTGTAACAACCTGTGACCCTGCGGCGATGTCCTTTCGTGTAACAGTGCCTGGTGCTTTGACAGTACCAGATCCTCTTGCGACGTCGTTTCGTGTCGTTTCAGACCCTCTTGCGACGCCCTTTCCTGTGACAGTGTCTGGTCGTATGACAGTGTCGGATTCTGTTCGGACGCCCTTTCCTGTGTGTCGTGCTTTGAAGTTGCCGGATCCTCCTGCGAAGTCGGATCCTTTTCCGACGTCATTTCGCCTGACAGCGTCTGGTGCTGTGACAGAATCGGATCCACTTGCGACGTGCTTTCATGTGGTGGCGTTTCGTCCTGTAACGTCTGGTGCTTTGATAACGTTTGATCCTGTGGCGCCGCGTCATGCTGTGATAACGTCTGTGGCTGTGACAGTGTTTCTTTTCGCACCAGCCTCTGGTTGTCTGGCCACTTCTCTTCCGACAGAGGCTTCAGATATTTGTATTGTGTCAACGGCTTAACGCGTTGTGTTAACGCCTCATTGTCCACTTGCAACGTTTGGTGACGTGGTGATGTTCCTTCCTGAGGTACCGTTTTGTTCTGTGGCATTGTCTTATCCTGTGGCAACGTTGGATCCCGTGACAACGTTTGATTCTGTGAAAGCGTTTGATCCTTTGGAATTTCCTGTGCCATCGCCTGTCTTTGTGGGAAAGTTCCTTCATGTAACACCGTTTGGTCCTGTGACAGTGTTTTATGATGTGATAACGTTTGATTCCGTGGGTCCAGTTTGTCCTCATTTCCAGACTGCTTCAAGTCATCATCAGATATCTCACGATTCTCCTCCAGCTGGCCTTGACTCGGAGGGTGAGACTTTGCGTTGCAGTTCCAGAGTTTGGTTTGCGGCAGAGACCCTTCTTCATCGTTACTCCTGGCAGTGATATATCCTGGTCGGATCAGGTCCCAGTACTGTTCAAAAGAAGCTTCACCGGGAAGGACGTTATGATGTTCCTCTACCGTAACATCGCCTTCAGAACCCTTGGTCGGATTGGCTGTCTGGTTCTCTGATAGGTCAGAATTTGAATTTTGTTGTTTTATATTTGCCAAACAATGAATGTTGGTTTTACGACTCAAAACCTTGTCCAAAATCGTCGCTTTCTTACCGCGTAATTTATCCAAGCTTTGAGGAAAGACAACCCCTGGTGGCCGGGATGCGTCGAGTCCTTTTGGTTCATAATCGGAAGTGTAATACTCTGAGTTCCACACTTCTCGTGCAATGGGTTTCCCCTTCCGGTTGTCACTTCTTTGGTTCGAGGTATTCCTGACATCCGCCACGTTGGCTTCTGCCTTTTGTCTGGCTGTCCTTGACACCAGGAAAATCAGAGCAGGGATCAGGGACAGAAAAATGACAGAAACGGATATTCCAACGGCCGTCCATGTAGAGAGGCTGGATAACTGGGATTCTGTGGAAAGGAAAAAATGCTAGGATAACTTGGGCTTTATGGAGAGGAAAAAATGCTAGCTGTGTTAAACGTGAAGTAAGGCATTACAGGAAAACAGAAATTATCATAATTAAATTTAACTCTTTACGTATTTAATGAAGATTTCTCACAGCCTAACAGAGATCTCCTAAAAATAACAATTAACAACATAATAGTTAACAAAGTATACACATATAAATATATAAATACATATGCTAACTGAATATCATATCATATATATATAAACATATCAATATATGGAAATATACGGTCCTATAAAGATGTGATATTAGTAATATTAGATTAGATGTTTAATAGGTCAAGGTTAATATAAATTTGCTTATTAATACTGTAAAAGAATAAATGTTGCACTACACTGTTCCATGAAACTAAAATGACCGAAACCAAGAGCGGTGCGTTCAGCACTAGACTGTGGATTATATAAAGACGGTGTACTCTATATAAAATTCTGACTGCAACCACTTGCACTAATTTACTAACCATATCTCTAAGGAATGAATGAATGATTATCGCAGTATTTCAGCTATATCGTAGCGAGAGCATGTTTAAACCAAGAAACAGCGAGTGGTATTCGCAACTATAATTAAAACAACGAGTTAAACCTCTGTTAAAGTTCGAAAACCACAATTAAAAAAAAATGGTATAATGATGTATAAAATTATATTCAGGGATGTAGTCCAATAGACTTTGAAGTAATTAATGACGTCGCCGAGAAGGCTGTGAAATAATTCAAATGTACGGTCGACCTTTGTTGACCAGGAGGAAAGTTCACACACCCAACCAGGAACCATGTCTGATGTCATACTGAGCATCGCATCCTGCACAATCGGGAGCACACGGGAGAAGTGCTTCCGCCCATGATAAGCTTGTGTTTTAAACAAGAATGCCGACATACCACTGAGGCTTTCTGAAGATAAATTTTGGTTGTAGCAATAAGGTCTAAATCAGTCTGGGCCATGAGGACGTGTCTTGGGACACTGATCAGTTAGCACTCTAGTCTTGGCTGTTTACCTGAGGGACTGTGATAGGTTAGCTCTATCCACTGGCTGCGATATGACCGGGTCAAGGATCTCACACGTACCACACACATCCGATCACAATTTCCCACGTCCACCGTCACGTGGCTCGAGCGAGAGCTCGTGTTGAACACCGCGGTGACGTCACCGCCGTTGTTTCGTATTTCCACTCCGTATCCTGTAATATAATAGACTTGCATCAGGAGTGAAGTAGGTACAGTGGATACACAGTATGACGTAGCCTTCATATTATATATTAAGAATATTTCGTACGCTTCGAATGTCACCACGAACAGACAGCGATTTTAAGAAGTTCGGGTTTTAATTACTATATTAACATGGCCTTGCATAATGCTGTTATAATTCATTTTTTTTGTTTTAAATCCATGTTCGTGTCCTGCAGCTTTGATTGGTCTTTATTCCCCACTCTAGCATATTTCATGAGACAGGGGTCAGGAGACGACTATTTCCGGTTAGCCGGAAATCATGCATGACACCCACTGTCAGTGAATACGGATCATGCATGAAACCCACTGTTAATGGAACGTATCATGCGTGAAACTTACAGTCAGTGGATACGGATTATGCATGAAAGTCACTGTCAGTGAATACAAATCATGCATGAAACCCGCTGTCAGTGGATACGGATCAAGCATGAAACCCAATGTTAATGGAACGTATCATGCATGAAACCTACAGTCAGTGAATACGGATCATGTATGAAACCAACTGTCAATGGATAGGGATCATTCATGTAACCCATGAAACTTCAATGGTCAGCCGAATGTCATGGATCATACATGAAACCCACTGTTAATAGATACGGATCATGCATGACACCCACTGTCAGTGGATGCGGATCATACATGAAACCCACTATTAATGGAACGTATCATGAAGGAAACTTACAGTAAGTGAATACGGATCATGCATGAAACCCACTGTCAGTGGATACGGATCATGCATGAAAGTCACTGTTAGTCGATAGGGATCATCCATGAAACCCAGTCGGTGGATACGGATCATGCATGAAACCCACTGTCAGTGGATACGGATCATGCATGAAATCCACTGTCAGTGGATACGGATCATGCATGAAACCCACTGTCAGTGGATACGGATCATGCATGACACCCACTGTCAGTGGATACGGATCATGCATGAAATCCACTGTTAGTGGATACGGATCATCCATGAAATCCACTGTCAGTGGATACAGATCATGCATGAAACCCATGAAACTTCACTGGTCAGCCGAATGTCAACGTTTCTCAAGGGTAACAGGGCTTTTTTATGCTTATCAAATCCTGACATTAACAAATTATACGCGCCTGTTCGAATTTTGAGGTAAGGTTTAACCAATCACAATAAGCTGTTTTGGGGATCAAAATGTTACATACCTGATTAAGGTACCAAAACCATTGCGTCATTCTTATAAAACCCAGAAGTCGAGAACTATCACTGGGAGACAGGACGACATTGATTCAGAGGGCATTCTGCACATGTTATCACTGCCTACCCTTAACGAACTGTTCTGCGTATGAAGGGGGTGTCCACTTCAACAACAGCGAATCCGCAGTCTGGATAGCCTGTAGTTCGGAAGGAGCGGGAAGCGAAAACTCGGGGAGTTCCATTGCTGAAACAGAATCATAATGTCGTCAGAACATGAGTACAGAGGAATTGCTGCAATTTTCTGCACCTTAAAAAAGCACATGTTAAAATGTCACGATTTTTAACTTTTGAAAGTGTTAATTTAAAATCATAAACGATTTCCCTCCTCCACCATTGTTGAATGTATTTCATTTATTTATTTATATATTTATTTATTTATTTGGATGGTGTTTTACGCCGTACTCAAGAATATTTCATACTAATACGACGGCGGCCAGCATTATGGTGAGAGGAAACCTGGGGATACCCACGAACATCCGCAGGTTGATGGCGAACCTTCCCACGTACGGCCGGAGAGGAAGCCAGCATGAGGTGGACCTGAACTCACAGCGACCTTATTTGTGAGAGGCACACGATTATAACGCCGTGCTAGCGGGCTAACCCCCATCCGCGACGGAGGCCCCTGCTGAATGTAATCATGTTGACTCATTAACATTTCATATCAGGCCTACATTTAGTCTTTAGCATCCCGGTCTACATGAATTGTAGGCCTACTTTAAGCCTAAGCTTTCTAAAATGTATCACAGTTTTGGTATAGCCCAATTTTAGAGGGTTTACACAAATACAGAGGGCTATACTCACCACAATACTTCGGTTCCAAATACTGTGTGGATTCCGGGCAATAGTTTGAAGGTGATGTCAATTGAGGTACACTTGCGTTTAGAGCGTAAGCTACGCCATTTTGACTGAAAAGAATTTCTTGCCGCTGACATGCACGTTGGAGGACTTCAATTACATTCATCAAGGTCTTCCGGTAACCGTCCGCCGTCTCACTAGCTTCGTCGAGATTTTCTGCCTTAGAAAAGTGGCAATTAGGTTTTAAGTGAACAGTTACAGAACGCTCAGTATTATTTAGTGAGCAAATATCGATGCTTTTGATGTCACTCTGGGCGAGAAGTTTGCTGAAAGTTAAACTAAGTCGATCTGCCAATAGAAGGCTCTCGGATTCGGTGTCTTGAAATATGTTATCCGTGTAGTTAACATAAGTGTGTAGACCACAAACAACCGTGATACTTGGACATGCCGCAATGGGAAAGTGTACCCTGAGGATAGCCTCTGCCGATTCGGCCACGCCATAGGCATTTTGGGCCGTGTACCTGTACAGAAATTGTGCATGCTTGTGGCACGTGAAGCTTACAGCCAAGTTACTTGTGCTCTCGTTGGACCAGAGTTCGGAGCCGTACCAGATCAGGGACGGTGGCGGATGGCCCGATACCTGCGCTTTAAGTGTGACCCGTTCACCGACGAACACATCAGTGGTGCTGGCCAGATCAGTGACGATAAACGGAGGCACCGCTGTCGTCAGCTCGGCCGGAGTAGAACTCACGTTTTCAACGTGATTTCCAGCGACGCAATAGTACAAGCCTTCGTGGTCTGTGGTCACGTTTCTCAGCGTTAGCTCCGTGACGTTTTTACCGAACATCAGCAAACGTTTGCCTTTGTACCAGTAGTACACCAAGGATACTTGGCTCTGTGCAAAGCAATGCATGCGAACAGACGTTCCCACCGCAGCCGTGATGTTTGAAGGGTTGTTTGTGATCACGGGCGGCGTCGTGCACATCAGTCTGGTCAAGTCTGAGAATATTGAGCTATCAAGTTCGAAATTCAGAAGGTTTTCCGTTGTTTGCCAGGGTTCGAACAGGAGACGATGGAACTGTGCCCTGGTTTCGTTCAACCTGTCCACCATGGCTCCCAGAAGTTCGTCGTCCATTGAAAACATGGCGCTCTCCAATTGTCCTAAGCTCCACAGGACGCAGTCTGGATAGGTCATGCATTCCTCAGCGAGTGTCTGATTGTCCATGAACATGAGCCAGTCTTCCACCAGACTGCCTCTCAGAAATTTCTCCAGTTGCTCCTTCACCTGATGTGCTCTTGAGTGTATCAGTTCCTTTGTGGCCTTTAGGTGAGTGTTCATTTCTCTTTCTGAAGTTTGAATAATTTCTTCTAAGTCTTGTATGGTGAAATTAAACTCCTCCAAGGCCAGTTCCTTGTCTACATCTAAATCAGCCAAAGTTACGTTCACATGAGCGTTAACATCTTCTTCCAGTTCGATGAGTTCTTTCTGTTTTTGTGCTACATTTGATCTGGCCTCTGAAACCAAGTTGTTCCATGCTAAAGCGCTTGATTTGAGAAAATCTGCAGTTTGTTTGAATGTCCGACACCTGAAGGACCAGGTTATCGGAAGTACATGTATCTCTGTGGATGAATTAATATCAATGCCAGATTCCATATCGTCGTAGAATGCCTCGCGTCGCTTCCTGGACTGGGGAAAAAGTATTGCTTTTATTTTCCACACAATGCTTTTGGCTGCCTTCCATACAGAACCAATTGCATCTTTCACGTTCAGTTCAAAGGAAAATGTCTTCCATCCTTGCTGGAGAAAATTAATGTCACAGAAGACTTTCAAAGCAAAGACTATCTTTGTGCTTATTTTTGATGTAAACCCGCAGTTGTTTAGGTCGATAATTGTTTTAATTGTTTGCCGTAGGAGTACTACCGCAAATTTTATACTTCTTGAAACAAGAGAGTTTATGATTTCAAGAGCTTTTTCAACTGAACCTACTGTCAGATACCAAAATTGTTTCAGTGTGAACATTTTTCCCTCAGTAACTTTAGCATTGTTCAATAATTCATTGTAATGACCGACTGCGGTTTTTGCCACTGACAAGGCTTCTTCAGCTATTAGCAAGGTGTACAGTGGAGCAGAGATGACCAGTTTTGTTGCAGATATAGATCCCGCTGCCAACACTTTTATTGCTGTGCAGGCGGCGTTTTTTGAAGAACAGACGAACGTTGAACAGTCCTGAACTGCACAGAGGCTAGTGACCTTCTTAAGCATTTCATTTAAACTTCTCTGTGTCTTTTGCAGCGGTATCTTTAAACGCTTCACTGTAGACTGGGCAGACTCTAGATCTTTTAACGCTTTCGTGTGCCATGAAGTTTTTACAGCGACGTCTTCACTTGCTCTAGAAAATGCAAATAAAGCATTTTGGTATCTTCTTTTACTCAACTCGTATTTCTCCTTTGCGCTGTTAATCCTTTCTAGAGCATATTCTTTCTCAGAGTGTGCTAGGTTGATAACAGTATTCACTATGCGATCCTTGATTGTATCGTCCTCGCTAACTGCGAACTTGCCGGAGACAACCAGGGCAATGGAGGCCAGATTCCTTGGTATGTTCGCTTTTAAACTTATGGAGGCATGAACTGTCTTAAATACAGAAATTTTGGTGGCGAAACCGATTTCGTTGTTGGTGATGTACAAAGTTACCTTACGCAAAACTCCCAGAAAAACGACCGAAACACTCATTTTGGCCGTAAACACTGGTCGAGACTTGGAAAAAGCAATATCCAATTTTGTTTGTACGTGAGGAAGCAATACTTTCCAAATGGTTTCGATTCCTAATCCAAATGGTGGGGATAAGTTTGTAATCTCTCCACTGACTTTACTCGCATTTTGTCCTATATGCTTATAATATGCAAAATCATCAGCGCATTTTGAGAGACTGTTATCGGCCAGGATAAATACTCCCTCCACGGTAACAGACAAACCTAGAACAACGACAGAAATGATGCCCTGGATGCCCAAGGTAACCTGACTGGGGTAGAATGGAATCGAGCCTTCGTAAAGTTCCCAAACTAGAGTATAGATTTGCCCGTTTAAAATGTGCATGTGTCGTTTCACAGTTGGCATTTTGTTCTTGATAGCAGAATCAAAATGCAGATATTGAACGTCCTCTAAAGCCAGGAGTTCGCCTTCGACCCGCCGAGAGTGGATGGACAGGCTCCGAGTGAAGTTGGCAAAGTAAAGACTCGTAACGTTCATGTATTGGAACTTCTGTGCATCCGTTTCCATAGCAAACAGCGCTTTCCTCAGCGAAGCAATGGCATTCAAGGTGTGGGGATTCATGTTTCGCCTTGCAGTTGTGGTGAGATTCTCTAGGTACTTCCGGAACATACTGATCCGTCGCTGAAGCACACTTTTTGTGCTCCGCAATTTCTCCCACGACCATAGTGCGGCTTTGTCCTCGGTTTGATCGAACACCTCGAAGAAATAAAATCCCCCGGTAGAACTGAGAATTAGATTGGAGATAATCGGCCAGTCTTTGAACATATGGGTATTAAAGAAACCTTTGGCAAAGATTCCGGGAGGATTAGCGGAGGGCCCGCAGTCTTTTCGTTCCCCATCGTCACCTGTTATAACCAAAAACAAGCAATATGGTTAAAATTCTGTAAAATGGAACAATACCCCCTGTCCCCCCATGTATTGCCCAAGTGTCGAGGTACTGATCCCTTACTCTTCGGACTGGATCTGACGTGATGTTCAATGTTCAGTTGACTTTCAGTTCAGGGGTGGGACACGTTTTCAAATGTTGCC
The DNA here is from genome assembly GCA_016165875.1 of Acanthopleura granulata. NCBI lineage: Eukaryota > Metazoa > Mollusca > Polyplacophora > Chitonida > Chitonidae > Acanthopleura > Acanthopleura granulata. Next base: position 1,981,660 of record JABBOT010000021.1, on the reverse strand, counting down.
TTTCTTCTAAATTTTCCCTATAGCATTTAATCCCTGAAAAGGGCATGCAGTTGTTTGCCAGACAAAAAAGACCTGCTTTAATTGTTCCTTGTGCATTTATTACATTTAGCAAGGTTATGACGTTTCATTAATGGTAGTGTAACAGATGAGGGACTAGTTTTTATTGCCTAATGTGAATTGATTTCAATTGTTCTTGTGAATAAAACAAATCTACAATGTTGAATTATGTTCAAGTTAATTTTATAAGCATGAGTCGTGCTTGCACATTTTCTTTCCCCGGGAACTAATACATATAAGAAATTATAATGAAAGGTCTAAAACTATGTTTGAGTCGCTTTAAGTAAGAATGCCAAGATCTTATCCCGAAATCACCATTTAAAGGAATAGTAATGATAATAATATCCATAACAATGCACTTCACATACTTTATTCAAAATTATTCCTTAGCTGTTCCACAACAACATGGTATAACTTAAGAACTTAACACTAACATTTCTGCATAGAATAGGATCTTAGTTTTTCTGCATTTTGATGATCTGATACATGTGTAAGGGAAAGATCAGTGGGATCTTAAAGCATAGCAGATGATAGGTCAGTCTTAAAAATTGATGCCATAAACTCCACCCCAGCCACCACCACCCCAAGTGGAGACACACTACCCCCAAAGCTACAGCACACGTAATCCTAACTTCATTTATTTAGTTTGGAAGGGGTTTTACGCCTTACTTTAAGAATAGTTCACTTATATGACGGCGTCCAGCATTATGTTGGAATTCCGAGAAAAACTCACAACCACTGGCAGGTAACTGGCATACATTCCCATCTACGGCCGGACAGGAAGCCAGCATAAGCTGGACTTGAACTCAGAGAACCGTATCGTTGAGAGGCTCTTTGAGTGACTGTGCCTTGCTAGCACGCCAATCTCTTGGCCACGGAAGCTCCACTTATCCGTAAAGCGGAGATACATTTATCCCAAAACTGCCCCCCCCCCCAACCTCAAAGCGGTGGGTCACATTAACGTAAAGCGGTGACATGCTTACCCTCAAAAGCCAAGACACATCCCCCAGACACAAAGGACGACACATCCACCACTTCAAAGGGTTACACATTTATCCCCATTAGTGGCGACAAACTTTCTGCGAATTCGACAAAACACTTAACCTGATAACCTTTGACACACTTATTCCAAAGCGGTGACAGACTTACTCCCCCCCCCCACGCCGCACAGCGGCGACACATTCACAACTCAAAACAATGGCACACTTACTCCCCAACGTGGGGACACACTTAACCACCAAAGCGGTGACACACCTAACGCCCAAGGCGGTGACATACTTACCCCCGAAAGCGGCGATACCTCCTTGGTGTCCTAACATTTCACTAAATTCTATGTCAAAAGACTGACCCATGATAGTGATCCGAAATACCAACTCCAGGTAAGTGAGCTTGAGGTAAGCGTTGCGAGCATCAACGTAGAAGTGCGTGAAAAACTGGGGGAAAAAAGGAAGTTTAACCAAAATTGCTATGATTTTTTTTATTGGTAAGCGCTCTAAACATCATAAGAGGAACAGAAGTAGACTGATTCTTGGAAAATAAGGTCTTAAGTTCAACCCAGTATGGTTGGACGCACATATAAAGATTAACATCTGTGGATACAGATGTATGATACACTTTTATTGTCAAGGGACGAAATATATATCTATTCACTATTCTGAAGATGGAATAATATTCACTTTTTAAAATCTTTTTTGACTTGGGTATTGTGGGCAAAATACAATACACTCAGAAGAGCACTCAGAAGAACATAATACATGCATTTTACTTATCGTCAGACTGTCATTAAGTCTATATATAAACCAGGTTTGATTAAATCTCAGCATAATAGCTCATCAAATTTGTAAGCAGGCGTATCTTAGTGCTGAATAAAAAATACAAAAGTATGCCTGAACGCGTGAGCTCCACCAAAGTTCCCAATATCAATGGCAGAAAGTATGCATGAACGTGTGAGCTTTACAAAAGTTCCCGATATCAATGGTAGAAAGTAAATCCTCAGGTGCTGCCCACATCGGACTAAAATGATAAAACACGTCACCGAAACTTATATCGACACAAAAAACGTCACCGACACCGACACCTTATCTCTCCAGGATCTTGAATCCTAATGGTGAGATGAACAAACCATTACAGAGAGCTTATATCCCATGCTATAGATAAGCATAACCTATACATTGAGCAAGATGGTAAATTTCTAACAGGATCCGAGGTTACACAAAATAAACATACACGTAAAGCACTGTCAAACTGGAACATTTTTTAAAGCAGTTGTTGCACGGATACCAACGACCAGTGAGAACCAGGGAATTTATTAATTATTCTACTGTAAATACATGGAGCGACATGATTTTTCAAACTTGATATGAGTTCCACAAAGTGAAGCTGCACAACAATCGAAATAGGACAATATTTCGGGGGAGTTGTTGTCATGTCTTCTTTCAATTCTTTTCCTAAGCAAAACTGTAGACAGCAACTAAATTAGAGTGTCAACATTTTCGATGGTTAGCGCCATGGACGCCTTAATTCTATGTTTAATATACAGGACCCTTGATTGCAAATGACCAAATGTGCAAAAAACGCCCGATACAAAGTATAAATATAGGCCTAACATAAACACTTACAGCATTTTCCTATTTTAATTGTTGGTTAAAACAATCATGTGTATAATTAAAGGAGCACAATAGACTTCCACTCCATTAAAGTAAAATACAGCTCGTGATTGAGGCACTATTCATTAAAAAGACAGGAAATTATCTTCTGAATGCAAAAACCTGTTTCAATTTTTATGAATTCGTTGCTAATTTATCTTCGTTTGAAGTGTGGAATATTTAATTGGCGAGTGGGGGTAGGATGGCGCCCATGCTTTTAAGCTTATGATTGACACTGTTTTAATGCTATATGTTTTAATTATTACAAGTACATGTGTGAACAACACTGCAAAGTATTTTCAGACCATTGTACACTTAAGTTTCAATCACAACTCTAGCAGTTTACTATAGACTCAGGTGACAAGAGTGTTCTGCGCTTCGAACAATTACGCCACAGCCCAGACAAAATGGTTGTGTTTCAAGCCAGTCGACGGAGCATGGTCAAATGTCATGTTCTAGTGTCGTAGTAACTGTTAGAAAAACCCCCAACCTTTTTGGCAAACTTAACTTTGAACATGCGCTGTCTTTCACTTTAGGTAAGGTTTACAGAACCATTAAACTCTTTTTATTTATTTCTTTGATTTGTGTTTTGCGTTGAAGCGTACTCAAGAAACGCTTCACTCATGTGAATTCACTCATGCAATTCACTCGGGTTTACGACTGACGGAAACCTGGTACAACTCTGAGGGAAACTAACGCACCTTTCCAGATATCTCAGAAAACCTCCTAATTTAAAACCACACACTGAACGCTGGGAATTGAATCCAAACCAGATACACGTACCTTATTACTCAAGCGTTATGATCTACCAGTGAAGGTGCTACTGGTAAAAGGATTAACTACATCTGGTATTGATACTTTGGTTATGGTATAAATAAATAGCTTTAGACTGTGCATCTCTTACTAGTCAGAAATGTTTTTTTTTTTCTTTTTCATTCTTGATCTTACCGAGTCCGGATTAACATCTACCAAGCAACCAATCTCTGTATATAGTTTGTAGTCGAATGTTTGCTCCGGATCAAACTCCTTCTCCGCTCTTAAGACGGCGTACATCTGAATTTTGTCCGGTAGTCTGAGAGAGAGAAAAATGATTGCGAATTCGATGGTTGTACGCCACTAAATTTTACACTTGTTCGTTTCATTGTTGCTTTACATATTTTGTATACAATGATGGTAAGGACGATGTCCTGGACATGGATATTGCGACGATCGCCGCCGCGCCGGCGTGGTTTACGAGTAGTATGGCACGAATTCGGGCTTCACGCTTGGAGGAACCTTAACAAGAAACTTTTCAGCTAACCTAAAGTGGTGAGCTGATGGGTAGGAAATATCGCTGGAGGACAGGCGATGCCATGTACTGTAACTTATATGAAGATGGTAAGGTTGATGAGTGGAAAAACCGGAAACCATCTGAAATTACTTACACTATTTAATTCAGATAGAATAGTGGAAGAAACTGGTAGGAGAGAAGGAGAAGTCGTCAAAAGTTGAAAGACGGAGCTTAGAAGGTTTCTCCGTCGCGTTCACAGAGTACTATTCCATGTTCCGACTCTCAGAATTACAAAAAAAAGGAAAGCCGCGTTCGGAGGGCTTATAAATAGACGTGTCGTTGTTTTATTCAAAACAAGATGGAAGATTCCATACGGCAAATCGCTTGCCGTGTGAACGGGCAAAAGTACAATGGTGTAAAAAGGTACCAGGCAAACCATCTAACTTCAAGTTGCGGTCTAACGACACCAGATCCTAGTAAAAGACGTAGTCTTCGACACACGTCTACATTAATCAGGCTTTGGGGCGTACTCGACTAGTGAGAGTCCTCAATTATTATACATTAATTTTCGTGGACAATGCTGAGTCAATATGATATTTATTTATTGGATTGGTGTTTAACGCCATACTCAAGAATATTTCGCTTATACGACCGCGACCACCATTATGGTGGGAAGAAACCGGACAGAGCCAGCGAAAACCCACAACCATCCACAGGTTGCTGGCAGGCCTTCCCCCCGTACGGCCGGAGAGGAAGCCAGCATGAGATGTCACAATGAAAAAAATCCCATCTAAGATTTCAATCCACCCAATATCAAGCAACTTACGGGTAGCTAAATAGTTTCGCTCCGTTGTAAAATACATTCTCGTCGTTGTCTTTAAATGTTTGAGCGATATATAAGTTGTCTGATATTCCCAGCCCTCTGAGGGATATCTGAATTTTAGGCTCTTGCAAAAACGTTTTCACGAAGCCTACATTCTTCACCATGTCGAAGTTGTTCTCATTAAACTGGATAGAATATGTGAGAGAGTAGACCAACTCCGTCACTAAACAGTACGCTGTTACCCTGGAAGCTGGGGGAAACTTGAGCTTCTGGCCCACTATATCAAAGTAAAATTCGTCCGTGAATAAAAACATGACGTAGATAGTGTCCGGGGAAACGGGTAGGCCTCTACACAAGGCGTCTTTGCCAATCGCCTCGCCTGTTTTCAGTGCTCCCATGAAGAACGGTATTTGGGAGGAGTTTAAGGGCGGCAGAGGGTCGATATTATACCAGTAGGCTATCAATTTTTTCAAATTGGCCACCAAAGTCAGCAACATACTCTGAGACAATCTCAGGTCTTGTTTATCTTGATGGGATAGCTCCAGCTCACGACAATCACCGTCAAGATCGTGCTCCTGAACAGTACCATTCTCGACGGATAAAGATGGTGGCAAGGGTAAACTGGTTGGTCCTTGAAACAAGAGGATACCGTCCAAGCTCAGAGGGAGGTGAGAGCCACGGGCTACGTAATAAGTAATTCCAAAAGTGAAGATAAAGTGATCGGCGACTGAACTGCATAAATCTTCATGTTCTTCGCTTGAGAAGTTACAAGAAGATGTCGCAGACTCCGTGTACCGATACCAGCGTTTCGTCGATGAAAACTGATGATCCCAGATGTCCAAGTAGAAGCAAGCCTCAGGTAAGGCCTTCCTCTTCAGGCCACGCAGGGTGAAAATGTCATTGGCTTTCAACTCCAGGATGGCTTTCCCGTCAGAAGAGGTGTTGAAGGTCACGTCAAACTTGCCGGTGTTTTCAGCCAGTATGCTCACATTCACAAACGTCTCTGTCGGCAGCAGCCTCATGGGATTAGGATGTATGTGAACTCCGGGCACGCTTGACGCCCACACGAATGTCTCCTCGCGCACGTTGTGCGTTATGGTGACATCCTGGAGTAGTGTTCCTCTGCGAACATCTATGTGAGACGGTATTTTAATGTCATCCAAGTCGCAAATCTCTCCGCCAAACCCGGTTTTCGAACAATCACACCGGAAGTCACCGTCCGCCGTGATAAAACAGACGCCTCCGTGTCGACAAGGATTCCTCTGACACACATCTGCAAGTAAATCAGATCACAGAGATTAGTTTTTGTTGAAAAACAAGACGCGTGTCTACATCTGAAAAAGGAAAAAATTGTGCTCTTCTCTTCATCGCTAATTCGAGTTCGCATTCAAACTCGGCATGGGTATATGCTTGGGTAAGGAGTCGGACGGGCTACCCAAAAATGTCTAAATGGAAGGCAAACACATCATTTTCTACTGTGACGCTGCAGTGCTAGTGTATTACGCGAGTGCTTTTTGAACACACAAGCACTTAAAAGTGTGACGTCGTCCAAGAAAGGAGAAAGGAGCATACGTCTTTGGACCCCTTTATTATAAGTCGGGGAGGAGTTTTAGGAGATTCCCATTTTCCTAGTTCACATTTATTTTCGAAGGCTTGTAAATCTTACTGGCAAAATTAATTTTCCACCAGGAAAAAATTCCGTCCAAAGCTGACGTAGTACACATCAACTGCAACAACACGATGATCACTCTGGCTTGGACCCTAGGCGGCATGCCGTGGGAAAAAAATCAAACTGTTTCCTGTGATATGCGCGTAACACCATCCAGTAAATGCATCTTATCCATAGATACAGCACACAAAAGACAGGAACGATTGATATTTAATGCGTCGTTAGAGAGTCCGATGGTCCTCATCCCAGATATGATGTTCCCCGTATCTCGCTCGCCAGCGGAGCCGTAAAAGTGGCATGGTGAAAACAAAATTTTTGAAGAAAGAAAAGTTTGTGGTTTGTTTTTTTTGGAAGGGAAAAAAAAAGTCTGGGCACTGACTTTAAATGACCAATCATATGCGTTGATACAATTGATCTGCAGATGGCGCCATATTGGCCGGTTGCTTCGGGCTATCAGTAATTGTATTTAAGAGCTTTTTGTTAATGACAGAATATAATAGAATATTTATAGGAGTGTCTTCTATGGAACAAGTGCGTTCATTTTTAAAATCCATCACAACGATTTACTTCATAGTCGCCCAAAAACGGACGTGTTGAAAGGTCTTTGATTTAACTGCAAGGTCGATGGTCACAGATCAAGTGTGACGTTTATGTGGAGCCTATTAGAAAAGGTGACATGCAGCATTCACGCTATCAGTTTTCGACAACGCAATCCATTAGACGTATAGGCTACCTTAACAGAGTTCTGAATTACCTTTATCAGGGACCGCCTGTACATCGTGTGCCTATCTGAACCTGCACCAATGTTACAATTAGGCCTACACATGACTTCGTATTGTTTTACCCAACAGGGTCAAGCAGATCAGCATTAGGTAGCCTGGTAATATATTACAGCCCGTCTTAAAATACGTAACCCAATTGCCGGTATAAATTGAGAGAAAGAAAAACTTTAGTTTGCCAAACAAGTAGAAAAACGCTTGAGTTGGATTCAAACTTCAGCTGCTCTGCGTATATATATATATGTATAATATGTATCTTGTAATTCATAACCTTCATTTTGATCAAACCTTGACTACAACCTGTACTGGCAACACCCACCAACGCAGTCTATTACCGAGGGTGGGTTCCCTATTATTCTTCGGTTTCCATTAATGTTGAACCATCATGTCATTGTTTACTATAGTTGAAATTACCTCAAACATTACCCACCAAAACATTTTTTTTCTGCTCAAGAATATTTACTGCTTGTTGTTTGTTCGCAATGTGGCAGGCCGTTTCTTCTTCAAGAAGAGAGAATCCTAGTTGGGAAGGCCATCTCAGACTTCACCCCAATGACATGCCAAGAAGAAAAGACATTCGTGTCTAGTTTTACCTCACATGGGCTGCTGCATATGCCCAAGGAATCAGAGATTTAGACAACAGATTGCCGCCTGGCGCCTAATGAACTCATCAGCAAGCCATAACATTTTATCAATTTAATGAGAAAGGATATTCCTGAGGCTCATTTTCAAACATTGTGAGCACAAATGACAACTGACGCAATATCCTACGCATACACGAGACAAATTTCAACTCCATCGAAGGCGGTTTCAGAGACAAGGATCTAAGCGCAGAACAAGCCCCTTGCCTTCATTACCTTCTCCAGTTTATAAATACTTCAGATTGTGACGACCTTGCTGCATTCCTCCTGTGTTTGACCGGCTCCACGTCAACGCCAGAAGTCATAGTGATGTCACTCATCTGACAGGACTATGTAAACGACCAATAACTCACACCTGTTCAAATATCCTGGAACTGCCAGCTGGCTACACCTCGTTCCAGGACCTAAAGCGTGAATTCAGAAGAGTACACATTTTATAATTGTGTACATAGATGATTTTCAAGGTTGATAAGTGTGCACACAATTGGTAAAAAGTGAGCACATTTTGCACGGAGTTGTACATAATAAGGGTGCAAAAGTGAATCTGTTTTGTAGCGGTGTGCACATAAGATCTTCACTGTTGATAATAATGTCCTAATATGGTAACAGTGAAAATGTTTGTTTGCGTGTGCGTATAGAACTTCATCAGTTGGTAAGTGTAACACAGTTAATAAAAGCGTCTAGGGTAAAAGTACACGTATGTGATGAGAATGTGCCCACGTGGTAAATGAACCAGATTTTGTATGGGTGTGCATAGTAGATAAAGGTCAACTCAGCTGTCTGACGTGTACACATTTGCACGGATGGGAATACGGGATCTTGTCGGTTCATGAATGCGAACACAGTTTGTTAAGGCATACACATTTTGCACATAGGTTTACCTATGCAATAAGAATGCAGAAAAGTCTACCCAGTGTGTAAGGTTGTGGGCGAGGATGTTCTCTTATATAAAAAGTCCACACATTTTTACAAAAATGCAATCAGTTGGAAATATATATGTACACATTTTGTGCAAATGTTCACGTAGGATATGATTAGCTGACAAAGTTTGTATGAATGTACAAATGTGATAAGCATGTACTCACTTGAGTAATACGCACTCAGTCCATAAAGGTATGTGTACAAATCTGCTGACTGCTGACTCCAGGCATCGTCAATGTCTCAGACAAGGATTTTATTTGTCTTAAGGTAAGACAGATTGGCACTGAGACACACTGCACATCATTAAAAATGCTTTCTTTCATGTTGATGTGTATATGATACTGATTAACCTTTTGTGTAACTGGCGTAAATTTGCTAAATATGAAAGTTAAGCATCTATAATTTTATAAAGATACCTGTGGTAATTCTGGAAAGTATGACTTTAGACATATCATGGATATGGTTTGTTAATATTGCGTAGAGACAAGTTCTTAATTTGTAGATTTGTTTTAAATGTTGGATTGCAATGTACACCACTATTTGCTACGTTAAGCTCTGACACAGTTTTTCTTAAGAAGGGTGAAGCGTGTTGCTTACCATTACTTATGCAGTTTTGTTCAAATCTCCTTATATGGGTGTTTGATAAATCAAGCAAATAAAGCAGATGCGTTCAACCCAAATTTCTTTCAATAAAACATTCCCAGGTTAGAGCCTGAGCATGTCTGCCAATCGAGTATTTATTTTTACTTAGAAATTCTAAAGGAACGGTGGTCCACCGGGCGCCACACCCACGCATTGCCAACAGGTTTGGAAGAAACACAGAATAATACTAACTAGTCCAGCGGCTGATGGTCGAGATCTTGACAAAGAGGAGAAAGTACCACAATTTGCATGCAGAGATCCTGAGATATTCAGAAGGGAAATCCCTGTCTCATGGTTCCTTATTGGTGAGGAAGTGGAAGAGTGGGTAATATTTGAGATGGGAGGAGGGGGATGGTGAACCAAAGTGTATGTAATGCAATGGTGTTGTATAAGTATTAGGACAGAGAGAAAATTTGGCTAATATACTGGGAAGCAGTAAAGTTTACCTTGCATTAAAAATAGCGTGCTTGGATATATTTCGTGATCAGTCATTTTATGAACATTCCAGAAGACAGACATGAGCGGATTGAAAATTTTAGGAATCAGGTCTCGATATTTGTCGTTTAAAAGCCTTATTGCATTACAGCCCTTCTTAATCCGTGTGTGGTTTGACCTTTACCAGTCCTTGGAATAATTTAAAGACAAAGAAAAACTAACATAGCGTGTATATCCAATGAAACACCAGTGAATATTTTTAGGAGAATAATCCTTTTTATTTTTTTTCAGAATTTTTTCAACCGAGTAAAATGCATCTGAAACATCAGATTCTACAGCTGTGTTTTATCATAGTCACGCCACGTCAGGTCTTTGCTACCTTAACATAAACACTCTGCTTACGCCTTATTAAAGAATATTTCACTTAAATGCATTCAGGTGGATGGAAATCTGGTAGCGCCCGTGGGAAACCTACGGCCATCCACAGTTTGCTGACAGACCTCATCAAGTAACATGGAGATTCAATGGACCTTCACATTTTCGAAATTATCTGAATTTAATTCATTTGCAAATGACTGTAATATTAAAATTTACCTGTGTATAACAATACTATCTTCATTAGAGATTACACTTTCTGGACATAGCACAGATTCTAGTGCTTAAAATTTGGCTGAGACCACTGTGGGTTTCGAATCAACTACATAAGTGTCAAGCACCAAATCTCCAGCAATACATGTCAACCGTCTGGACCTCTCAACCAACCGGTCTTTCATCTAGACGACCATCACATGTTGAGTGTGAGTGAAAGTCTGATTTGCTTTGCTCTCTGAAGTAGAATACCTACTGTTAAGAGGGGAGTGTAGCTCTCCATTTTATGTACATGCTGATGGATGGAGAGCTGGTGAAATTTTTTGACATTCTGCAGATATAGTCCTATCCAAAACCATGCTACATGCAATGTGGCGGGTTTCAACTGAAGCGGGGGTGCCTCACGTGGATACCAGTTTATGTTGAAAACGTGGTGAATAACTATACCTTTAATGAGAGCAAAACCATAGCTTTATTGGAAACATTTGTTTTTATTGAATGGTAAACCGTTACTTTATTTAATCTCCAGCCAAGAATCCGTGTTTAAACATCTGGGTCACCCTCCCAATTTTGCTATATAGATTTCACCGTGTAACTCCGCGAGAGATACACGACTGCATCTAGTCTACGGGTTATTATATACGTAAACATGTCTTATCCCTAATACTAGAACAAACACGTCCGTAACATGTTTTTATGTCAAACAATGGGTTCACATGCTATTCCCCGATTGCACCATCGATATTTCACACAAGAAACGATTAGGGGTGGAGTGAATGATATATAACTTCAATTGCATTTAACTAAGGCCAGTATAAATACTGCCCAATAAAAGAACAGGAGATACAGTTGTTATGACCTAAATGTATAGTCGTGGAATATTGTGGTCAGCGGGTTGGCGGTGTATAGGGTTTATATACAGGGTCTAAGCATGCATTCAGGTACGTCATACAATGCCATTGCTTTACTGTATAAAACAATACACATATAGACACAAATAGCACTTGTACTTGTGAAAATACACACCTGCAATACAGCAGCAAAGCAAAACTGCACCAGGTTTATATCCACAAAGTCTCCATCAATGTCCCTATTTTCCAACAGGTGCTTGAAGGTCTCGATCCAAAACTGGACACACTTCCGTCTACAAAATCCCCACCAGCTTTCAATTCTCTGATTTGTAACACTATTCACATCTGTGTGAGGAGCAGCTGCCTGATAGTCTGTACCATTACGCCTTAGAAACTGCTGTATCTCGCGAATTAGTTTTCCGAGCCAGAACCTCTCCTTACACGACGAGGAACTCCTCCAGCATCTCGAATAGCTTCCATGTTGTACCCTCCATCAATCTTCGGATTGTCATTACTACAGTGAACATTCAACCGAATAATCTTCCTTGAAAATTCACAAATACATCCATGGATGCATAAGCCAAAAGGTTTCAGAAAGCGATCGTAATCGTAACCGTTCACGTGCCTCATAAAGTTGGAGCTTGTTGCAAAATAGGCTCGACGTTCTAAATGCCTTGCTCTCCTAAGTTCTACACAAGCTGGATCAAGTATTCTAAGAACTTTTCTCACATCACCCATTCTCACTCTTAACCCCTCCTGGAGACATTTATAATACGTAACCCGGTAGCCATGTAGTTGCCCAGACTTGTCCATTTCAGATTGAATGAAGTCAACTACATGTGCGGGTCGGCTGTATTGTTTTTGACAGCCCATATGTCTTCTTTCAAGCTGCCTCGTTGACCGTTCTATTCCACGGTTTTCATTTAAAGTCAAAGCTATTTCAGTTATTGTTAGAACCTCTTCAAAATATTTGGTATTTAGAGACTGATACCCGTCTATGGCAGCCATATTGCATATTTGATGGCAAATGGTTTGTGATTGGTTGATTAAGTCGGGCCCTGGCTTTGAAACTCGGGGCTACGATTTTGAAACACGTGACTCCGACTTCCTCTTTTTTTCTCGCTTCCAAATAAAAAAGTTTCACCATGTCACTTTTACGGCTGAGTACTCACCAGTAATTTCTAAAGATAATCTTTATAACGTCTATTGCGAATCTAGGCGTCGAAACCAATTTTCGTATACACTGAACACAATGAGAGCTCCGGCTCAATAATTGCTAGATCAGTTTCCAAAACGTCGTTCAACACAAATTATCAAAGAAATAAGAAAGTATATAGAACAAACAATAGGACAGACTCAGGCAAAGAGAAGCGGTCAACTGTTTTCATTGATGGTCCTTTACCCCAGGTTAAGAGGACTTGAAAATCATTATGAAGCCGAGACAAGTATGACATACCTTGGCAAGTCTTGCGATCCTCTCCCAGGACAAAGTCGTCCGGACAGTCACACTGCTGGGTCCCGGGGGTGTTCAGACACACATGGCTACAACCTCCGTTATCCTTGATGCACTCATCAACGTCTGGATAAACAATGGAATTAGAAGCAGTTTCATGCTGGAGAGTTGGTTTTATTGCGCAAAGAAAAGATACGCCAACATATGTTAACTGGTCTTTGGCAAAATGAAGTAAGCCGAATAGGCACTACAGAAGTCTCTCGAGATAACGCTGGTTTTGGAGGAGACAGGGTGGGGGCTCTCGCGAATTACCGTGATTTCCCGGAGGTTAACAATGCTGTTGTTTTTGTGCGCGAGAACCCCCATCCTGTTTCATCCAAAACCAGCGTGATCTCCAGAGACTTCTGCAATGCCGATTCGGCTTATTCGTTAACAGTTTTGGCATGTCAGAGAGTTGCAGAACCCATGCCCATTAGCAATGTATTAACATCGGCTTTCTCTGCACTTCACATAACTGCTTATCGCCAAGAGTTTGGCCATGGCAATATCAAATATTATCAGTTTTCACCGCTGTAAGTAAGGTTTTTGATGAGAAAAACTCGTGCATTCCGGCGCATTTTATGACCACAAATACAGGGACATTAGAGCCAAAAGAGAGGTATTATGCATAAAGTTATTTGTAACTAAAGTCTGCTATCGTCATCTCCAAATTCATTCAAACTCAATGACATATGTATTTATGTTAAACAAACTCAACTTCACCGAGGTATAAATTAAGGGCAAGACAAACTCATTGAAGTATAAAGTAAGGTCAGAAAAGACTCATGGAGGTATAAATATAAGTCAAAACAAACTCACTGGTTCATAAATTTATGTCAAAACAAACTCATTGAGGTATAATTTAAGTCAAGACATTCCACTGCACAAGGTATATAATAACTGATTAAGAACTATTCCTGTCACCTTACAAATGAAACACTCTTGAACGCCAAAGGAAAACAAAATGGGCATGTGGTACAAAAAGCATTTTATTCTAATTAATTCAGTTATGCATCGCTTTTAATTTATGTAGATGAACGTTGTTTTCTTCGATTCAACGCCCCCAGTACTTGTGCAGTTGGCAAGACTTGCTGCCGAAATGACAAGACACATGTCTAGTTATTACACCTAGTTTTGGTGGCGGATTCATGTAGGTCTACGTTAAGGTCTGCAACAACGACTTAAAGTTCTAGGTGTGGTTCATGAAACTGTTAGGAAATGGACATAAATACAATGTCAGTTTTCTGAAAGAGTGGAAAAGACTACCTGTGCAGGAATGTCGATCTTCCATAAGAGTGTATCCTTGTTCACACTCGCAGATGGGACCCTTGCCTTCCTTTACACAAATCTGGTCACAGCCCCCATTGTTATCTGAGCATGGATTCACCGCTACAAAATGAGGCCAGACATGATGAACTTGTGAAAGCCGAATTGCAAACATTACCTATTCATCTTCCAGTGATTTACCATTTACGTTATTCCCAGGTTACTGACACGGACACAAACACAGGCTAATAGAACAAAAGGCGGCAAGCAGCAGTGGTATTGACAATTATAGTATTTATAACCTCACTGGTCAGTTTTTGGTAACAGTATGGGCAAAGTTATTTGAAACGTCGATAAGAGTGAACACCCAAGTTATGAAAAAACTTAGATATAAGTATTTCCAAGAGTACTGATCAAAGGATAGGCAGAAGTAGTAGCAAATGCAATTGTCAAGAGCATGTTGTTACACAGGTAATTGTGAGACAATAGACAAAAGTACTAGCCAAAACACTGAAAAAATTATTGGTAGGAGTATACACAAAATATGTGCAAGATTGTGAAGGCAGTACTTAGAAAGATGAAAAAAGGAGCTCTGTAGCCGGGGGATTAACGTGCTAGCGCAGCGTTATGACCCAGGTGCCTCTCACCAATGGGATGACTATGACTTCAAGCTAAGTTCACGTTGGCTTCCTCTCCGGCCGTACGGGAGAAGGTCCGGCGGCAGCCTGTAGATGTTTGTGGGCTCCCCCGCCCTGTCCCCTTTCCTCCCTTATAATGCTGCCCGTTGTCGTATTAGTGAAATATTTTTGAGTACGGTGTAAAACACCAATCAAATAATAAATGGAAAACGTAAAAATGCAAAATTGGTTATTGGTGTCCGTGACAAAGAATAAAATGCTTTTGCCCACTCATCAGTATGATTTATTCATTTATTTATTTCATTTGAGTTTCACGCCCTGCTCCGGAATATTTCACTTATACGATGGCGGCCTGCATTATGTGGTGGGGGGATACGGGACAGGGCTCCACGGCTATACGTGAGTTGCTGACAAACCTTCCCATGGCCGGAAAGGAAGACACGTGACTGAGATTGTCTGTGTATGGCTAGTATGCTGTGTTACCAAGACACGCCTTGCCGTCGGGCTGGAGGCTGAAGCCGGCTTCACACGAGCAGCTGTACGACCCGGGAGTGTTCTCACACAACTGACCACACTCTCCATTATTCATATGACACTCGTCAATATCTGATCAACAGGCAACATGGGTAAATCGAAGGAATTCATACTTAAAGAGAGGTCAACCATAGGGAAGGCGGATAAGATGAATGTACAATGTAGACCTACTGGCTATACTACTTTAATCTGGGACCACTTTTACACAAAGTTTTGTGGGTCAATTACACTTCTGGTACATAAATTTTTTGTGCCAAAAATGTCTACTGACTAGGCTAACATTGTTCATCCGTTCTTAAATGACGCAATTTGAAGGGGCCGTGATAAGGGGACGTGCTTTAAGAACAAGAACGTGAAATCTTGATTGCTTTTGTTGCGTTTTGTTAAACTCATGTACCGCTGTCTCCATAGCTATCTATATTTGTGGACTGGACGTCAAGGCTTCACTCGACTGACACCAAGAACCAGTAACATCGTTGTTTGAAGTGATTCACACAATTATGCAAAGAAGCCATAAAATGGAATAATTTTATTTCCACAAATGCCCCCCCTCCCCCACCGCAACCACTGGCTTTCTTGTAAAAAAATCCATTAATAAAAAGTCACGTGTAATGAAACATGTCAGTTCAGCGCCTATACGTCAGCGCATGTACAGTTGCACATTACCATATTGCATTCGATTATTACATCTCATCTTTTAACAACTATGTTAGAAACTAAAGTAAAGTTTAAATCATAATCAGTCTAATAGAATACATCGAAAGACATCTTATCTTTTAACAACTGTGTTAGAAACTTAAGCAAAGTTTAAATCATAATCAGTCTAATAGAATACATCGAAAGACCTACAAAAGTGATAAATTTCAAGCCGCTTGGCTAATGGTGGAGGCTTCGGAATGACCTGTGCCTGGAGTATCATACCTGAGCATTTGACACCTGTAAATCCATTTAAGCACAGGCAGGTGTCGGGCTGTATACACTCACCCCCAGACGGGCATGTCCCTACTAGGTTACCGGTACGGCCATGACACACCGCTGAAACATACACCATGGCCAAAACAACTGGCGTAAGCTGAAAAACCTCGCTGGCAATCTTCGTCTAACGCATTAACCTCCCTGCAGCCGCTTGATCAACCACTTCGCCAACCACTTCGCCAACCACTTAGTCAACCACTTGGTCAACCATGTTGACAACTACTTGGTCAACCACTTGGTCAACCAATTGATCAACCACTTGGTCAACCATTTTGATAACAGCTTGGTCAACCACTTGGTCAACCATTTTGACAACAACTTGATCAACCAATTGATCAACCATTGGGTCAACCGTTTGTCATCAACCACATGATCAACGACTTGACCAAACACTCGGTCAACCACTTGGTCAACCATTTTGACAACAACTTGGTCAACCACTTGGTCAACCAATTGATCAACCACTGGATCAACCATTTCATCTACCACGTGATCAACGACTTGGCCAAACACTTGATCAACGACTGGGTCATCCCCTTCGTCAACCACTTGGTCAACTCTTTCGTCAAGCGGTTTGTCCACCTGTTGCAGTGAACTCGGTCGGTTTTGTCCGGGTTGGCCCATTTCCTTCATATTTAAACCAGACCGCCGTCATGAGAGTGAAAATGTCTTAGGTATTGCGTTAAACACCAATCAAATGTGCAGTGTAAATGGACAGTTTTACATAATGATGTCGTGTTCTGCTTTGGGCGTCGTTCTGTTCAAGAGGTTTTTGATCATGAGGTCACCATTTTGGTATGCTTAACCTTCTGACCCTTCTCAGATGTCCATCGTGAAGACCAGATACTAAACACGCGAATTAAGTGACCTCATGCATGAAACCACGCCTTCCGTTTGCATTTGTCTCATTTGACAACACTGGCGTCTTTCCGCCTGTAACTCAAACCCACTGCAACCCTCCTCATAGTCGGGTCTGTACCTCACT
Organism: Acanthopleura granulata; assembly: GCA_016165875.1. Classification (NCBI taxonomy): domain Eukaryota; kingdom Metazoa; phylum Mollusca; class Polyplacophora; order Chitonida; family Chitonidae; genus Acanthopleura; species Acanthopleura granulata. The sequence continues at coordinate 1,964,449 of JABBOT010000021.1, read as the reverse complement.
GTAACAGGTGCGCCTGTCTGCCTGTAACTCAAATACACCGTAACCCTCCCCATGGTCAGATCTATTTTTCACCTTTAGCGGTGGGCCTATTCATCTGTGACTGAAACCCACAGTAACCCTCCTCATGGTCAGATCTATACCTCACCGTAACAGATGCGTCTATCCGCCTCTAACTCCAACCCACTGTAACCCTCCTGAAGGTCAGATCTATAGCTCACCTTTACAGGTGCGTTTGTCCGCCTGTTACTGAAACCCACAGTAACCCACCTCATGGTTAGACCTATACCTCATCCTTACAGGTGTGCCTGTCCACGTGTGGCTCACACCCATTATAACCCTCCTTATGGTGAGATCTATACCTCACCTTTACAAGTGCGCCTGTCAGCCTGTAACAGACCCACAGTAACCCTCCTCATGGTCAGATCTATACCTCACCCTTACAGGTGTGCGTGTCAGCCTATAATTCACGTTCATTGTAAACTTCCTCGTGGTCAGATCTATACCTCACATTCACAGATGCGCCTGTCAGCCTGTAACAAATCCACAGTAACCCTTCTCATGGTCAGATCTATACCTCACCTTTACAGGTGAAAGCCAGTCTATAACTCAGACTCACTGTAATCTTCCTTCTGGTCAGATCTATACCTCACATTTACAGATGCGCCTGGCAGCATGTAACTCAAGCCGACAGTAACCCTCCTCATGGTCAGATCTCTTGGTGCGCCTGTCCGCCTGTAACTCAAACCCATTGTAACGCACATCACGGTCAGATCTATACCTCTCTTTTGCAGGTCCGGCGGTCATCATATAATGCAAACCCACGACACCCTTTCAAGGTCAGATCTGTTCCTTACCTTTACAGGTGCGCCTGTCAGCCTGTAACTCAAACCCGTTGTAACACCTGCAGTGGAACCAGTCCCGAGTATCCTCGCAGATTTGTCCACAGCCACCGTTACTCGTCTGACATTCATTCTTCTCCCCTGGGGACAAAGAGGACCCGGGTGAAAGGCAGGGAGTTGGGTGAAAAACAATTACGCCAATCCCCCTCCCCTTCTCTTCGCCTCCCAACAGGTCAGGGATGTACGGTACATTTGGAGCACATTATAGACACTCATTTTGAGCTGCTATCATTGAAAGTATACTCCATATTTTGTCAGCTGTTTTTCAAGGATAAATGGCAATACTTCATAATTTTCCGAGATATTTTTGTAAGGCGTCTGATTCATGGTGCAAGTGTTTTGAATTTGGAATATTTCTGATATAGAACTTATCTGCACTTCTAATTGAAGGAGTGAACTGTCGTTTGAACACATAGCTGATGACAGTTTATATATTAAAGGTGAACTGTTCCGGTTCTAGTTTTCTCTTTGTTTAACTGAATGCTATACCTGCGAGATATTAAAAAAAAAATGATGATATATTTATCACCAAAAAATCCGAGAGGAAAATCGCACATCGCTTATCTGCCCTTGAATGGCGCGAGTGTGTCAAATATGCTTCACGTAATTATGGCATTACCGGTTTTGAGGCGCAATGTTTTAGTCTGTATGCCGGATCAAAACACGTCTCCTCAAAATAGCAAGAGCATAATTTAGAGTCCTTATTCGGTTCGTAATGAAGGCATTGCACTTATCCATTTTCGTCTCACGGAGGCGTCCGATGGAAAGGCACGAAAACTGATCCCATCGTAATTCCATGTGCGATAAGAACAGTTGATATGCTGCATAAAACGGCATACCGCCACGATGACGTCATACGCCAGGGGAACATAAAGGGTTCATAAGCGCGTAGAGAATACCAAAATTCACGAAACTCAGCTTTCCATTCTTTAAATCACTTCGGCTCTATGTTTCAGACACATCTATGATATACTGTGCCGAGTTCGGGCGAAAAATTGACCCCGTGACAATTCACTTGTACATACATGTAGCCCGGCTGCTATGAAATCTAATGAAGTCGAATATTTTCAGACCAGAAAATGCAAGAATACGAAAACCGGGGAAATAAATCTTTTCGCGGATATAATTTGCAAACGCCTATCTTTTGAACCGCAATTTTTGTTACGACGTATGTCAGATTTTCATATATTTCTGAACTCACTCGATTGTAGCTCCTCTGTGACGGAACAATCCTCCTTCGTGTTGAATCCCGGTGGACAGTCGCAGTGATCGGGGGACACGCAAACACCATTGTTTAAGCACGTGCCAGCGTCATCCCCAGTGCGGCCAAAACATACCGCTGACAAAGAAAACATCAGATAGCAGAAAGTCGCAAAATAAGTATTGTACGATGCAGAAAAACCGGGACACCAGTATTCTCTAAGGAAACGTTTACCTACCTATATGAGTGCCGGCGAAAACCTAAGTATCTTGGATCTGAAGCTGGTCGTATGTTCAGTCAAGCGTCAATAATCAGTTATTAATCCATTAGTGTCCCTGAGTTCTTGCAGGTTTTTCAACGTTTCAAATCAAAAATCTTTAGGTTTAGGTCATTTTTATGTCTTATTTATTTATTTGATTGGTGTTTTACGCCGTACTCTAGAATATGTATCTTACACAATGGCGGCCAGAATTCTGGTGGGAGGAAACCGGGGAGTTGCCGGGGGAAACCCACCACCATCCGCAGGTTGTTGGCAGACCTTCCCACGTACAGCCGGAGAGGAGGCTAGCGTGGATTTTTTTTGGTTAATCCACCTGCAAATCAATAACTTGTTGTCGTCTTAAACTTAGCCGATTTGAAGAAATCTAGATTTAGGCTAGATCTTTTAGAAAAGAATGTTCTAAAGAAACAACATCCACACCAGATAAACGGAACATTTACGAATGTCTCATTGAAGACACATATCTACAGGTTGTGTTGTCAGTGCCGAGAACAAAGCCTTCAGAACAACTAAGTCGAGTGACTTAACACCTACCTCTGCAGGTTCTAGTGTCAGTACCCAGTGCAAAGCCTTCGGAGCAGTAACACCTGTAGCTGCCAAAGGTATTTTCACACATTTGCTCACAGACAGAGAGGTCCACGTTACATTCGTCAATATCTGAGCAAAAACACCCACGCAAAATAAAAACATTGGCAAATCTCATTTCAAGATATGTAAAGAATTATATCAGTCTAAGCGTCAAGCCCGACATTCTTCTATCATGAGAAAACCATAAAGAGACATTCCAATTAGGTAATCAAAAGCTTTTCCCAAAAGAGAATATAACACCAGTTCCAAAAGGAATATGTATGTAATACTGTACATGTTTAAACTGAACATTATCGTGTTTGAACAATAATTTTCTCATTAAGTCCAATGGCATCTTTTTAATACCTGTAACACATTGTAGGATATAGTATTGCGTCAGCACATCTGGGAATATGTCATTTATTTTGAAAGGAAACACTTACATTTTACAACAGAAGGTTTTTCCGCCAATAAAACAGCTAAAACTACACAAGTTCGTCAGTTTGGCATTTTAAATGCAACCTGACGCTGCGAGTCCAATGTTTAGAGTGTATCCAAAACGACGTCAGCGAATGTTAACGGATTAGCAGTATAAAAAACGTTCAGCTGAATTAAAAATGGTGCATTCATGGGCCATTTAGGAAGAGGTGCAACAAATAATGGTAAAAAATACTATGTGTTTCGTGAAATATCACTATATGACGTTGATTTATGGTCACTGAACACCAGCACCTGGATCTCAGAATATTTATCTAGAGAAAATGGTGCCATCATATGATTTTTGGTTTTGGAAATTAGGAGGTATAGTTTTTTTTAGAGGGGGAGGGGGCCTGAATAAATTACTACATAAACAGCGCGACGGCTGCTTAGGGCTGTATAGTTTGTATTGACTTCAGTTCCTCCAAAGAAAATAAACATGGATAGTGTCTAACCTTCGCAGCCTGGGGCCTTGAATCCCGTGGGACACCGGCAGGTATTGGGGACCACACACTTGCCACCATTGGGACATGTTCCAGCCTGGGCTCCTCGCCTCCCTTGGCATATTGCTAGTGTGGCATACAAAGAATATCATTAGCATTGAGGCATAAACACATTGAGGTTGATATTCTGGCTTTACGTCACTACAACAACAACAACTACAGTTGTGATAATGGACAAAAGCTCGGTAGCTATGTGATATATAGGTCTGTAGATGGTAACAAGTAAAGAATTCACGCGTGGTTCATTTACCGAAACCACATTGTCTTTTCATTGGCTGATCCGCTTACGCCACGGGCTGGTGTTTGTGTACTTAACAATTTTCAATCAAGTGAATTTTAACCACAGCCACTATTTAAAGCTGTGATATTATCGCCTATTTGTTCGACGCTGAAAGATGAAGCCTGGATCACCAACATGTATCAAATCTTTTGATTTTATGGATCCATGACATATTCATAATATTGATATATAAACTTTAACGCAAGTCCAAAGTGGTTTTGTGGTTTTGTCTCTTGCCGATGTACCTAAGTCACAGTCTTTGTCAACTATGGACTTCTTCTCCCAGCCTGGACAACACTCCACTTCCGTTAACAGACGGTACTGTGCGACATACCTGAAAACAAGTCGTGACAAGGAATTACTCTTTTTCTTCGAGTGAAAATTTCTGGTCCGATCCGGGACGAATAAAGTTTCAGCTATATTTATTTCACAAAATGGCTTGGCTTTTATTGCCCCTTTTCAATCATCAATTTTGAAAAGAAGCTTTAAAGTGCTGATAGGCCGGTACTGAATGCACACACTTGAATAGAGACGTATCAGTTTCCATATCACTCATGTCAAACAGGCGCCCGCAGACCTAGTAGGTCAAATCCTCTAGGTCAAACATTCATAAATTACCGTTCTTTGCAACTCTTCGCCATTGATGTAATGCCGACTAAGGTCCAAGATGAATTGATTATTGTTCTCTTGCAACGCACGGAGTGGTGCGTTATTTGTTTTCCTACAAAACGTCATCGCACACGCAGGAATGAACAACAGGCTACACGCCTTTGATTTGAATCACATTAGGGACCGAGTAACATTTAACTCGGTAGGACCCGTGGTAAAAACTTGAGACTGCGTGAGTTGTTGTTTTTTTTTCCACTTTCTAAGAAGCGGGCCAATGCATTTTTCCAGGCATTTTGTATAAAATCAAATAAAATAATATCTATCAGCGATATTTACGAAAGATTAATTTTAATCTCCTATTTGTGTTTTCCAAACAGGTACAAGCAGCTGTAGAACGGTATTTGTATCCATCAGCTCAGTTGCACCTCTTGTAATGAACATAATGTCATGTAGGGTCAGGATGGGTAGAATCGAAGCTTTATCGTTGCCACATCTCGATTTGCACCGGTCCTAATTCCCCTTGAAAATATTGCCTTATATTTCCTTTGGTGGAAAAGTTTCCCTATTAATGTCTCAACGTCAGACCAAAGGAAATTCGGGCTTTCGGATATACAAGAGTTGGTGACTGCTCAGCGTCACAGAAATCAACATGCAAGGAAATGGGCAATTTGATGTCGGGTGGCTATTTTGTGCCAAATAATTTTATTTAAGTGCTCCGTGTGTTTCCTACAAACCTGTTACTACTTTATGAAAGAAAATATTATTTAACACAGAAATTGTCTTAAATTTTGCAATTACATTTTTTTTATCGCATCCTTTCCCCGACGGGCAATTTTATTTCGAGGCGAAATTATTGCCTGAGGTGGAAACAGTTTTCTCCGTGATTAAAGTATTTTGACGTATGATAAATTATTGTCACTGTGGTTGAGATTATTTCCTACATAACACAAATTTGCTATACGTAAAGTTGCCTGCGTTTGCGAAAAAAAATTGCTTTCTAACGTAAAATTTTGTGAAAAATAATTCATAAATTCTATTGAAAAATAATTTCTTCTATGATAAACTGTTTGATAAATCGTCATAATAAGCACATTATTATAAAAGCTCCAATTAAAGGACCCCATGCAACGAGATCGTCCCCCTGTGGCCCAGGCGGATTGCCAGCCTGCTCACAGTGGCAGATCTACTGTAGAATGAGGCAAGGGCTTTCATGGAATACTTCTGAAGCTGTTTCATAATAGGTCTTGCCGGCCAATAGGTCAGCAATAACGAAGTTTTCGTTACTAATCATGAGGGTCCATCGTGTCTTCTTTCCACAATATTAATATTAATACTAATATTTCTTCCAGTTTTCTACATAGAGTGTAAGAAGTTTTGTCTTAGGAATTATATCGCGAATATTTGACTCGGACATTTCTTGATTGGGGCATTTATTAAGGTGAACTGATAAACACATGTTTGTAAATCTCCCTACAATCCTGATACCTATCGGGTGGCGCGTTGACACGGACTGATAAAATGGCCACTACTTACATATTTTGGGTTGCTTTGAGCTTTCATTGGATGTTTATACCATATACTATCCATGCATATTTATCATAATTGTAAACATAACTAATATGGAACTAATATGCAAAATGTAAACAAATAAAACTTGTCTCTAGCCTGGTTTAATCATTTTCTAATGTTATTGAAAAGGTGAAAGCATAGATAGCAATTGAACTCATAAACTCTAGTGACATTTGGACTGCTAACCACGACATGTTGCATAGTAATTGTACTTCAGATTCAAGTAGATTTTCTCTCTCTTTCTGCAAGAAAAAAAAATACACCTCACTCCTACAAGACCGGGGACGATTACCCATCCAGCTGCAAGGAACACATTGCATCGCACTAAAAGGTCTGTCTTAAAACGCTGATCTTTGGCAACAAAGCGAAATATAATTCGGACATTGTCTGAAAAGAACATGTAAATGGGTAATATTCTGATCACACAGGAAAGTTGGCTGAATAAGAGCGAGAATGCATTATGAAATATGATATTCCACCGCATTTGCCAAAAACGTTACAAGAAAACAATGAAGAAGGATTAACCAACTTAACTTGGCACCTACGAGCTGAGCCACGTGATGCGTGGTTTCTGCGCTCAGCATGATGCCATTGCCAACAAGACATTGTCCAGCTATTGGCACAATATTAACAATGAAGCAGACATACAACAGTTTACCTCAGCAGGTAAAATATTAACGCCTGAAGCGATTATTGTGAAATACAACTGTACAGCAGAAGTTTTGCTAACAACTCTGCTAACTCCATTGATCTTCTCGTAAACATGCGATGATAAGTTGGAATGGAACATGAAAGTTTCAAAGAGGTGGTCGAAGTAACGACAAAACGGCGCTACACCCTAATTATTCATTCAAAAGAAACATTAAAACAAAACAATGAAGAAGGAACAAGTTTCTGTGTGCACTGTGAACAAGACATTGTCCAGCTAGAGCCACAAAATTAACAACGAAGCGGGCATGCGCCAATTTACCTGTCGCCAGGAAGCGATTACTGCTAAATACAATTGTACAGTAAAAGATTTGCTAAAAAGTCTGCTAACTACAGTGTTCTTCTCGTTAATATGCGACACCGAGTGGGAGTGGAACATGAAAGTTTCACACGGGAGGACGAAGTAGCGGCAAAATGGCGCTAAACCCTAATTATTCATTCAAAAGTGTGGGACACAGAAAGTACCAGTCGGTACAGGTCTAGTGTCTGTTTACTCTGTCATAGGCCGTCATGTTTAGTGTCTGCTTACTGGAACCTGGAGGGCCGTCATGTCTGGTATCAGTTTACTCTGACCTGGAGGGTCGTCATGTCTGATATCAGTTAACTCTGACCGTCATGTCTGGTGTCAGTTTACTCTGACCTGGAGGGTCGTCATTTCTAGTGTCAGTTTACTCTGACCTGGAGAGCCGTCATGTCTGGTATCAGTTTACTCTGGCCTGGGGGCGTCATGTCTTGTGTCAGTTTACTGGACCCTGGAGAGCCGTCATACCTGGTATCAGTTTACTCTGGTTTGGGAGGGGGGGTCATGTCTGGTGTCAGTTTACTCTGACCAGGAGGGCCGTCAATATCTGGTCGTCTCTTTTACCTTCCCCTGTATTGTAAACATGTCAGAAAACAGCTTAAGAGCTGAGAAAATGGAAACAGGCCAGGGAAAATATCATCGTGCAATCTCATTAAAATCATATCCTTAGTTGTGGTTGCCCTACGCGACTGTTTTAGTGTAGCGATCTGATTTTAATGAAACTGAATGCCTTGTACCGACCTCATGCAGTATCTCATATCGAGATGGACACGAAGAATGAATGAACAAATTTTTATGGCTCTACAATATATCAGCACTTTTCTACAGCTATGCCATGACAACTGGATTAAAACACAAGTTTCAGATGTCGAAATACATAAAGGGGATTTGTGGTGTTAATTAGACGAACTCGTGTCATCTGCTCTACCCAACAGCATAATTTACTCAGGCCTTTTTATTATGCTTAGGTGCAGTTGAACATTGTGTTCAATGAAAGTATATTTCATTTATACCATAATCGTCATGTTTATGGATGACGGAAACCCTGAAGGAAACCAACCATACGTCACGCTCATGGATGGAGGAAACCAGCCATACGAAAAACCTTGTGTATTGTCTTCATTATTATAATAATCATCATGTTTGTGGATGGATGGAAACCTGCCATACGGGAAGCCTTGTGATCGTCTTCATTGAGACGACAATCATCATATTTGTGGATGGAGGAATATTTGGGACAAATCAACGATACAAGAATCCTTCAGGGTTGTCTTCATTAATATGACAATCGCCATGTTTATGGATGGAGAAAACTCTGGAGGAAGCCAGCCATACCAGAAACCTTCCGTATTGTTCCGTATCATCCAAGCATACCTCGTCTTATCACAGTCATATAAGGCCCATCCAAATATCCCACATTTGCCTGTATACGTCTCTATCACCGCACTGGAGTACTTGTCTCGACACACGTTCCTCCTGGTGGTAAACAAACGAAAGGGGGACACCAGAGATTCAAGTTCCCGTATAAAATTCTACGTGAATCTTGGATAATTATGTAAATAGCTCATAGAAAACATTAAGACAAATAGCAACGTCATCAATATTGACAATTCACAGACTGTGCTGATTCTGCCAGAACAGATAGCTACAAGAGATCACACTAGATTGTAAATATTTCATATTGTTTTTCTGATTACAGTTTACATTCTGAAGTATTGTTAAATTACACGACGGCCATCTCGTTCATGGGTGGAGGAGACCGGAGCACCAGGAAGAAAGCACCGCCCCTCGCCGGATACATGAAAGTCTTCGAATACGCAATCTCACCGGTCATAGGTTCGATAGCTTTAACTAAGTCAGCGAGACTCCGATTTCATACTTGGCTTTTGCTTTATTTATTTAGTTATTTTATTTATTTTATTTTATTTTATTTATTGTTGTTCAAAATTTATACCATGGCGGTGAGCCTTTACACGTGGAGGAAACCAGGTGCCTGGGGTAAACCACTAGACGTAGAGATGAGCACGCCATAGTGGGGAAATACAAACGAGCTTCAATGCCGACTCCGTAAACGGCCATGTGTACGTTGTGGACGACCTATTGTAACCATGAACAGTGAAAGCGGGTAGATCTACAAATTCCTTAACCAAAGCCACGTCTGAGCTCTCACTTTCATAGTGATTCAAACGAAAGTACCTTTAACGTACCACTAGGCTATGGTATACGTCTCCCACTACAGGTCATTTTTAAAAATGATAATCTATGTGAAACCAAAACACAGTATCCGCTATTATCTTTAAATTAAAATCGTGAAGAATCTAATAAAGTGGCAGTTATTTCAGTCAAAGTTTTCTGTTTCTGAATGTTTTATCACCAACTTACCCCGCCGCTGCAGCACAGATGGCTGACGCTAGGATGAGAATCGCTGAGATTGTCGCCATTTTCATTTTCAGTTAGTATCAGCTGTAATTAGCTATATCAACTATAATTAAACCTGTAAATGAATGAATGAATGATCAAATGAATAATAATGGCTTAACGCAATTGCGGTCAGGACACGTCTGGAAAGAAAGAAGGACATAAATATCACCATAGCCTGCGTGTTTTCAGTTGTGCGGAACGTACTGTTTTCCTTGGTGTCGTTGATTGATTGATTGATTGATTGATTTATTTGAAATTTTACGCCCACAGAATATTTCACGTATACGACGGCGGGCAGCATTATGTTAAGAGGAAACCGGACACAACCCGGGGGAAACCCACGGCCACCCGCATGCAAGTTGCTGACAGACATTCCCACGAACACCTTCATATACCATTAAAATTAAGAGTTTATCCGAAATAAATGAGTCATGGCTATTCACGTTCAATATTTAATGGTTGGATCAGAAGGAAACTCAACTTCACCAAGACATCAAGTATGGAAAGCAATATCGAAATACACCTCATCCAGGTTTAGGCCTGTCAATATTTTTTGAGTTTTGAATATTATCGCGACACGTCGTATCATACTCATGTTTTCGAGAAATATCAACACAAACAGTAATATAACACCGCCTAGTTACTTTTTAAAAGCAGGAAATCAACCCGAAGATGCAAACAAGATGCAAAACTACTAAAATGAGGCCATTCGACTACGCCAACCCAGGGAGTCGTCTGACTTTTGGCCTCATTCCCCGCACTTTGCTCACCCACTACCCTCAGATGTACATCGGTGCGCGTCAGTTGTCTGCTTTACCCTCTGTGCACCCATGTCCTCAAATCGTCATCGCAGAACGGATTTCCACTGGCTATTGAGTTCGCCCCTTACCTTCTATACCCACAGAATACGCTTTGATCACCATTGTCGTGAACGGATCATGGCTTTTAAAATATCTTCTCCTTACCTTTACCGTCTTCCCAGATAACGTGAATTCACATACTTTTTGTCGTTTGCATTTGCTGAAACTCCTAGCATTCTAACATTGTTCCTGTGGTAACTGTTCGCACTTTTCTCCTCGGGGTCAATGCTCTCTTGCCAGACAGGGTAAATGACTCTTGCCGTCACCCAGTGTCTGCGATCAGTTCTTGTAGAACGACTGACAACATCGATGAAGGCAGAACAAATTCTCACAGACGCTCCTGGTAACTGACGTCATCAGTGTCCCTGGTATGCCATTGTAGCATTGATCACATGTTACGACTCGTCACAGCAGAATTTAGGTTTTATACATTTGTAGCTGGACAACACCCGCAATGCCCCAGGTAAATTTGGGCGTCCACATTTTATAACTCATCATGCATGACCTACTGTAATATAACGCATACATGTATTACAAGTGTACTTAAATATGTTTTCTTACTCAATAGCTCATTTCAAAAAATGAAACAATGAGGTAGGTCTATTTATGCACTGTACATGTTACATCATTTGTACAATGTATTTAAACGGAGGGCTCGGTGAATAAAAACTTACGGTGACTATAAATTCACCTGTGAAATCAGTGACTTTTCGGCACAGTCCTGTTGTTATATAAGTGCCATATGACGGTTATTTAAAACTAATGTCCACCCCCCGACATTTCTACCGTGATTTTATCATTCTTTAGAAGAATGTTGAAGGCTTCCACAATTTGAAGAATATCCCGTTTACACCAACATTTAGCCCTAAGATCTCTCGTCGAACGTTTATATGGAGAAAATGAAAGGAAACATTTCTTTCCACATGAGTAGTCATTGTGAAAGATTGTTTGCAGTTACATGTAGTATCATCACAGAGAGGGCATGTATCACTGCAGTGAGCCATTTCCCGCAGCAGAGGGTATAGTTCCTTGTGACCCGTTAGGAGATCGCAACTATTTTATTTACGCTTACATAAGACATTACGTGATTTTCGCATAATGTTTTATTAATCCACAGCGTGCCACCATGCCTTGTGAGTAATTTTCTTGATGGAAGTAATTCAAGATATTTTTCTTGACATTTTCTCTGTCAGTTTTTGGTTCGTAACGTTTGTTTGATAAAGTTGAATCATTTTCAATGTCACGTAATTTCTCTGCGGAGTAAATTCATTTGTTTGTCGTCGGTCACACTAGTCTCTATGCATGTATGTCGGAATAAGAGTTACTGAAAGTATTTTGATGAGACTAACGGTAAAGATGTTTACTGTAAATGGAATAACGTATGTAGCTATCGATGATGATCTTGCGATAGTTCTGTGCAGCTTTGGGAACTGTTCTTGTTCACGTTTATCAGTAGGATGATGTACTGTGTGTACCCGCAGCCGCTAACGCTGCCGTGCCTTGTACGACAGTAATCGGACGGTTACTTGGGGGTGAGTTCAGGGGCCCCCTATATGAACTACATTGTATAAAGATATCTGTGTTGCACTTTTATTTTTACATTTATTGGGTAATTTAGTCAAAGTCATACTACATTTGTTAGGCTATTTGGTGCTATTTAGTTGTCGTAGATCTTATGGCTGGTATGGTTACGTGTTCTCCCTATAACTTATTTCATTTAGTTTTGTTCTAATTAATTCTTACATAAAACAGACAGGAGTTATTTCATTGGGATGATCTATAAACTCGTATAGGGAGGTGTCATAATCAGTTTCTTAGTGTAATTTCGCATGTTGACGACATATTTATCTGCGGTGTTACTATTTTCCCTACGAAGTAATGAAAAGGTTTGTTCGACAGGGTTTCAAATGTTAGCAATATATTTGTCTTTGTCACAAAGTAAGATAGATACACAAAACCCATTTTGTAATATTCGATTTTTATTGCATATTTACAGGTTTCGAAGCCTTACCTTCAATTAAACTAACTGAGAGAACCCAACAGAGGAGTTTGTTCCTTTTCTCTTACAATTGTTACCATTTGTTTCTTTCATAATTGTTCTTTCTTTTATGCTTATGCTTTTGTCTTCCTTGCATGAAGTTATTCTGCACAATGAAGGGCGCTGTCCCAGACTTCTGGCAATGGTACTCAATTGTCTTGGATTGGTGAACCAGTTTCAAGATAACAAAAATGTAATCTGAGATACACGCTGTCCGCTATTGCTCCACATTGTCAACTCTTTAGACAGTCTACATTATGCAAGTCAGACGAGCCTCACGTTCAATAATTCAGCAGCCGTCGGTGTTATATACCACGGAGAAATCGTCTATAATTTTATTAGTTTTTTTTCTTGTGTTTTTTTTTTGTTTTTCTTTATGGGTTGATGCCTCACTTGATACGGTCAGATTACGGTCACCTCATGACCATGTGCTATATATCTGTCCACTGTTTAGAATGAAAGCCTGTAACAAATACATCATAATTTATTATAATCTTTTTGTACAATTCTCCTTTGCCAAAGAAAAAAAACAAAAACAAACCAAAAAAAAAACAAAACAAAAAAAACAAACAAACAACCGATATCACTAATATAAATTATTTTAAACGTACGCTTTTGGCATGCTGTGACCAGGTGTGTGCTATAGAGTGTGCTGATTGGGATGTGATACTAAACCTGGATGAGGTAAAATGTCCGGACTGAGTGGTTTGTCATGTTTGAGGTCATTATATCGGGGCTGAGTGTGACATGACATCCCATTATACCGCCAGTCTTATTATACCAACACCTGCCTTATCAGTTCCTGGTCTTTGTCTTTCTGAGAAAACCTCGGGTGGTTGAGCAAGAAGTTTTCGTTTACAAGATGGCCGCCAGGTTTATGAGCCTGCAAGTGAGTGAGCAACGGTTTGTTCGAATAAAAAACAAAGCTTCCTCAATGGGTGCCAGACCTTGAAAAGCGAGCATCTTATAAAGCTCTATAAACCTCGATGTCAGTGTCTAGTACGCGTATTGCAACAAGACTTTGAACAGACATGCTCAAGTGCTTACACATATTCAAGGCCAAAATAATACACCCATTTTCCATCGTCTTTTCTCTTTCGTGTTTAACGGTGGAGGAAACCCACTCTTCGCCAGGTATACCTATATAAAGCTTAAAAATCACACGTGAAGAAGTTGTTTGTTTGGAAAAACTTGTGTATCAAGGATATTACATCAAACATATTCATTCTGAGTTTCTGAAATTTTACAATGAGTACGGCTCGCTTGTTGGTAAATACCGGCGGAGTATCCAGAATCCTTGGGAATCTGCTTCATAACTGTGTCTAATTCCGCTCAGTGCGCTGAGCATGATCGCCACGTTGAACACGTTGACATATGAACAGCTGGATATGCTTATTTTTGAATCTTGGTGTCGAAACCGACATTCGTATACCAGCCGTAAACCAAAATGGGAGTTCCGGGTCAATAATCGTAAGGCCTGCTTCCAAAAACGAAAATTAACAAGCAGTTGACAGTTTTCAGTGATGACAGAAAGACGTTATCAGTCTTCTGGGCGGATGAATAAAATCATTTTCCGAATCGTGAACCATTTTAGTATTTATGATGTCGATAATCGGATATACATCTCAGTTGCGCTTGACGGTGAAGACCCTGGCTGTCACAGTAGCTGGAAAGAAAATTCCGGGCAGTTCATTAATATTTATGAAATAGCATATGAGACAGAGGATTCCATACACATTGGCAAAACAAGCAAGCTATATACAGCAGTATCATAATGAACAAGTAATGTCTGAATTGACTACTTTCTATAATTTTTCAGTATGGGTTTAGACACCAATCAATTTCTTGGAATATAAGACGGAAAGGTAAAATAATCAATGCCTTTTTCCACACTGTAATTAGGCGTGTTGCTATTACATAAAGTTTACATTTACAAGGACAGGATCACCGGATCAACCATGTGAATGTTGTTGTCATCACACTGTTTTACAGTTTGTTCCATCTCACGCCTGGAAATCTGAGAAAACCGAGTAATGAATACGCTGATATCAATAGCTTAGCTTCATGACCTTAAAGCTTCATTAGCTTCAAGCCTGACAAACACTGTAAATTCTCAGAAAACATTTCCAGGTTTCTAAGGCAATTTGAGAATTTCTTTTGTATTTATTCCTTGTGGGGAAGGGGAGGAGAGGGGATGAGGGTCACCGTGCCGTGTGATGATGAAACAAATGTCATGTACGTTTTCAAACAACATGTGCATAATTTATATTTACCTGTCCTGAATGGATATAAGAAATCCCCGAAGTCTGCTGATAACCGCGTCAATAAGTTTTGTGGATTTGTCAAGTCCTCTATACGGACGCCGGAGTTTCTGGCGAACATAAGGAGAGAAATTACCACTGAGTTGGTATATTTAACTTATTTTATTTTAATTATACATTCCATGTCATAATTAAAATATATACACGTATTCTAACAGATAAGAAAACAGAAAAGCTATAAACGTACAAGAAAATGTGGATTACAAACAAGTTCAATTTAAAGTCTGGGGTTGGAAGGCTTACCGGAAGTATTATTGCCCGTAGGAACGCCTCTTTTAACATCATGGCGTGACATTTTGCGCCTAGGTCGTCCAGCTTTTGACCTTCTTTGAGTACATTCCTTTGACGTGAAGCCTTGCCTTCCTCGCGCTTGTCGAAGCTTTCCGTCACAAACTACATGTAAAAAAACATGTGTTTGCTAAAATGGGCTGGAAAAAAGCAAACCACTAACAGTACGAGAGATGACAAAAAGCAAAACAAACGGGAAAATGAATGACAGCTATGAATGACAGCTAATGACTGTGCATGGATACCGTATACGTGTGTATTGAAAATAATGTCTTTTTAATGCCAGGTGTATTTTTAAACTTGGTTTCCAGGTGTTGTCACCTTGTGAAGAATCTCCAGCTCTGGTTTCAGAAACTTGGTCAGTTTTTGTCTTTTGGACGGGTGTCGATTGTTGACAGACAAGTCCAGAGCACTCCAGATACGTCCAATACGAGCAGAAATACTCAATAATAGACATGCTGGTAATTTCTATACTTGGGAAGAATAAAGCACACAAAAAATATCTGCTGGCAACTGTTTATAAATCAGCTTTTCTTTTGTGAAAGTATACAGCATCTGTTTCGAGAAAAATATGCTGAACGTATATCTTAGGGTTCAGAAAACTCACTCTGTGTCTCAGAAAACTAAACTCACTCTGTGTCTCAGAAAACTCACTCTGTGTCTCAGAAAACTCTCTCTGTTGATTCATTAGACTGGCATGGAGAGCGCGGTTTTGGAGCGGCAGGTTAGCTGCTCCATTCAGATAGGTTTTATCAGTAAACTTTCTGTCTCAATTCTGTCACAGATCTCGAAGTATAAGGTTTACATCTCAGGCAATTTTCTTTCGGTACCGTGCCGTATATTTTGTGATCTTTAACATCTTTCTTCCCAGGTGGGCAACCATGCCTGTCCTCACCGTTACGAATACATATGTCGTAATTAAATGAAGAGCAAAAATCATTTTTCACGGTAAAAATTGTTATAAGCATATAATTTTTATTAGAATAATATACCCCTACATACTTTTCTCCATGAAAATGTGCCCTAACTGGGGCCCATCATCGCGACACACGATTGACACAACCAGTACATTATATACAATTTTTTTACTTTTATGAATCTCAACAATGCAGTATAACAGTAACTGTAAAGACTTTGATGTAACGGTCATGACATAAAGGGACATCAAAAATAAGAGGTGTTCTCTGTAGAGATTAAAACGTATATATCAGGTCGTCTGTACAGTATTCATCTGATG
The DNA here is from genome assembly GCA_016165875.1 of Acanthopleura granulata. Classification (NCBI taxonomy): domain Eukaryota; kingdom Metazoa; phylum Mollusca; class Polyplacophora; order Chitonida; family Chitonidae; genus Acanthopleura; species Acanthopleura granulata. Next base: position 1,947,890 of record JABBOT010000021.1, on the reverse strand, counting down.
CCTGTGGGAACAATAAGGACTATAAAGCACATGTTTTCTCTGTATTTCCGCATCATTTCAGCACTGGCTGTGGCCTTTAAATAATGCAGCAATAACTGTAATGTAGAAAAATAGCTTGCCTTTACCAACAGGTAAATGTACGTATTATAAATCAAATAACAAAATAATGTTTTTATTTCAGTGAACATTTCTGTTTCTGCGAGAATTATAAAAACGTATCCTTACCGTCACATTTATTTCTTTACCGTTACGTTTATTGTTGTCCTCGTAACGGCAAACACACATAATGGACAGGACATTTCTTCACCTTTGAAGTTGAGAATGGCATCGGCCATTTATTATGCCACCGTGGCTCGATCTGCTTGCTGGGTATTTCGTACACTGCCTGCCATCACCACACGGCGATGGTTAAAATGAGTATTGTTAACATTACTCAGGCATGAACGTTAAGGACACAATGAATGTACCATGTATCAACGTACTGGGGGTACTGCGTCGTTTGCTCCTTGTTCAGTGGTTCCTACACAATGTTCTACTCCATCTCAGTCAATTCGAAGACCCGGTTTCGTAACGGCATGCCTAATGACAATGACAAAATAAGAAGAAGTACAAAAACAGTATATTTTTAAATAGCGCACATTCATTATCTTCTAAACTTTTACACAGGTTTAACATTCTAACCAAGACAGGCTACTGACTAGGTATGGATCCAACAGAGTACTTAAACTTCTAACTAAAGTACCAACTTGGTGATTCGAGACATGGAGTTTTTAGACTGCATGTAGAGAACAAAAGCAGAACTTGAAATCAGCAAGCATGTCGTACTGAAGGTCTTTTTTAATATTGCTCTTGGAGAATTGGTTTTATAACTTTGCATTTCACAAAAACTGGTGGATTTATGGGCCCATAAATGATTTTCGTTCACAAGGTATGTTGCGTGACATGGTTTGGAACTTTTCCTGCAGAATCACCCGTATACGGTAGGCCACATGTAGATAGACAATATTAGTACACTTCGCAGTTAATTTTCTAGACATAGTAGAAAATTAAGACAATACCTCATAATTTAGTTATTTCATACAATTAAAAGTACGTGTAGTCCTGGCCTGAAACTTTGATCTAGGTAGGTCTATACTGGGGAGCGGAGGAAGGCTCTCAGAATTGGGGGGGGGGGGGGCAATGTGGCATGAATGACCCAGAGGCGCTGTTTCCAACCTGGCTATAGACCATGCAGGCTAGGCTACTGTAGTTGCGTGCTATCCACGTTCATATTTTCGGAGGGACTCAACATCCTATGCATCCCTTCATGCATGCTTACAAACCAGACCGTTATACTCTGTCGGTTGTAGGCCTATTTTTTTAACTTGGGAAGATTTTTTTAATCGTTCATAAATCTTCCCTTTACAATATGCAGATACAACTCATTGTGATATGCAGGTCCGTACGCAGGATCTTACATGGAGGGGCTCGACAGCAAAAAAGAACCACAAATTCTACCCAAGCGGCAAAGGGCCCCTTGCAACTAGATGGTCACACACCACAATTAATTTCCCATTTACTTACATGTTAACGTTTGGTCTCACAGTACTGTCCCTAAATCTGCAAGCCCTAAACCCTCCGGGCCTGATAGTCCTTCTTCCCTTAGAAAACTCCAGTCAAATTCCTGATGGGGCATGACCGATGAAATTTTTCGCAAATTTGACAAACAGCCTTGTGTGCCTCAACCTCCATTTCCTGAAAAACACTCAAATTTATACCTGGAATAAAACTTTGAAGCCTGTGCTACAAAATGATACCAGCCATCAGGCAGAAAATATCAAAAGGGGCAGCCCTGGGAAGCCAAAGAAAATATCTCTAAAAATAGAAAGGGACTGGCTTCGTTCCTCCCGACCCAGATGCATTAATTGTGGTGTGTGACCAGATGGGAAATCGTCCCCCAGTCACTCAGGCCGACTGACAACCTGCTCACAATGACAGATCAATATAAGGGCTTCCCCGGTATGTGCTATAGTTGTTTATAACAGGTCTTGCCTTGCAACAGGCCAGCATTAAAAAAAATACTCGCTACTAAACATGTGCATCCACCCTGTCTTTTTCACACAATAATTTGTCCACTAAAATCTCCTCCTGTCAAATTTATAAGAAGCTGGATTCAAAATAAGATTTCTCTCGGACTCTACTGGATATTTATTAAGGTGAACTTATAAATACTCGTAGTTGCCTTTCTCCAAATGTAACTCTTCGATATGCTGACACCTAAAGCGCGTTGAAACGGACTGATGACGTCAACACCAATTACACATATGGCTGCATAGAGCTTTCCATTGGAAGTATGTACCATCTATCATCCATGCAAGTTCATCTTGCATCAAGAAACATATCTAATATGCAGCTTTGCATCATGCAAAAAAATAAGACTTGTCTCATGCCTGGCTTAATCATTTTTTCCGTAACACATATTTCTAAAAAAAAACAACAAAAAACACGCATACACAGAAAGGCTCGAACTCTATTGCCAGCTTGATTCATAACCGCGCGAGTTACCGCTTTACTATGGTTAAGAAAGATCTACCGGCCATGAACTAATATCTCTCCAGCCTGACATCAAAGACGCACAAATCAGTTTAGTTTACGTAATCATACTTTTATTATGATGGGGATTTCTTCAGCAAAACGCCCTGAAATACTGAAATCTGCTTTTGACCTTATGTTTTGTCTCCTTATTAAACTAAAATTATGAATCACAACACTCCAATTTTCCACAGATATGTTGTATTGTAGCTGTACTTCAGATTCCAGTAGATTTTCCCTCCTTTTTTGCACAAAAAATAAATACACCTCACTGGGAGGTACGGATATAAATGTTTATCCCGGCACATTAGGCGAGGGTCAAAGGGCCGCCAAGACCCCGGTAACTCCGCGACCAGGGATTGCTGTAGATGAGTTCTCATAACAGTTTTGGGGCACCGGGAATTGGGATCTAAAGAGTACTGAGCCGTTAAATGGCACGATGAAAAAACGTTTTAAGAGAAACTGGGTACTTCGAATACGGTATAAAAGTCTATCCGAACACATTCCACGAGGACACAGGACCGCATGGGCCCCAGAAGGTTCACGAATGAGTTCTCTGTCGGTTTGACGCACTGCGTGGGCCTTGGGATCTGCATGAGAAGTACCGTGGCCGTTAAATGACATGAAGAATGAACTTTTTAAAAAAATTGAATGTAGGGCCCCTCCCGAGGGACAAAAATGTTTGTCCCATCAGCACATTTGGTGAGAGTCCAGCTGGGCCGTTTAGGCCCCGAAAAGATTGCAGAACAGACAATTCCTCAGCCATTCAGAATTGGGGAACCGTGTGCTGGCGTCTAGTGCGTCACAGAAGTAATATTTTTTGACAAAAAGTGCCAGATTAAATTCAGGGTCCCAGGGTCGGGATTCCAAGATTAAAATCGTGGATCCATTGCATGTATTTATTTATTTGATTGGTGTTTTACGCCGTACTCAAGAATATTTCATTTATACGACGGCGGCCAGCATTATGGTGGGAGGAAACCGGGCAGAGCCCGGGGGAAACCCACGACCATCCGCAGGTTGCTGGCAGACCTTCCCACGTACTGCCGGAGAGGAAGCCAGCTGGTCTTGAACTCACAGCGACGACATTGGTGGGAGGCTTTGGGTCATTGTGCTGCGATAGCGCGCTAACCGACTGGGCCACGGAGGCTCCCTTCCCCCCCCCCCCCATTGCATGTAAATGTAACTTTTATACAGCATCCTATGACTTTCAAAATCCGGGATTTTCTATATCATGTGTCATCCAATAGGAGAAATAACTAATTTGACTCTTGAGAACATAAATTAAGACGGTCGCGATCGCCTACACAAGTTAATTCCAGGCTTGAGGATTACATATTTGCGTTTTGAGCACGACTACAAAGAATGAGTAACGTACTAAAGCAACGGGGGAGTAAAAGGCTAAGGTCAACTTAATTGTTTTGGGCGGGCAATGCATACATTGTAATCCTCATTACCAACGACGCAGCTTATAGATAGGTTTATCTTTAAGAGACACTGGCTGTTGAAATATGTACGCATATATATAGCTGACTTCATTCAATCTCAACTCCGGCAGCCAAGGCAACTAAACGGCTCCCGAATTACCTGGGACCTACCATAAAAACCCGTGGCAGGACTACGGGTACGCAGAGTGAAAGCTACATGTGAGAAATAATTCGAATACTTCGTTCAGTTCTGGTGGAAGTAAAGCAAGCTGTATAGGCGTTTAGAATGCACGCAAGGCCTATTTTGCCAAACTTACGATTATATACAGTTAATATATATCCGTAGATATGAGGAGCGGCAGATCCCCCCTCCCCTCCCCTCCCCTCCCCTCCCCTCCCCTTCAGTCGCGCCTGGCAGCCTAGGCAGCAACTCAGTTTCAGGCCTGTACATACGCATACTGTACATGTACAGCAACGGTTTTGGAACTCTCCACTGCCTTGTCGATGTTTCAGACACATAACATATTACTCTGGACAGAGCGCAAGTTTCCTGCTTGCATTGGGCAATGCTGGATGTATTGGGCAATAGTGTCAGCCTTGTGGTACATGGTGTAACCTTGTGCCTTGTAACTTGTGAAATTTCGGCATTGCGAAATTCGTACACTGGAGAAAGACTGGTACATTGCGCTGTTTGTGCGTGCTGTTAGTATCCATTTGTTAGTCATTGTTTCGACAGACCATTTCAAACATCGCGTGGTTGTGTTTCTTCTGGTGTCATTTAAAAATACAACACACTTAATTTTAATCGTTTTTCCACCCTAAATCGAAGGAAACTAAAAATATCGCAAGGTACGAGTTGTTACCTCCCACAATGCACTACGCGCTGTGAAAGGTCATGGGTTGTAAATAATATTCGCTACCCCGGATGAAAAGTAAAGGGAAGGAAGACAGTTAGAGTGCTGCGAAAAAACACGAATTTCGACCAAAAAACAAGGAGTTTTCACGATGGGCAATATACATACTGTGGGGCCAAATGAAGCTTTGGTCATTTCGGGTAAGCATCTGCAATGTTGTCCTATATGATGTGTAAACATTGATGAAAAAGGCTGTCATCGCTGTCGGCGAACGGGAAATCTGGGATTGTTTTGCTAGTGTGTTGCAACAACAACTACATCACTACCAAGATGCAGAAGAGTTACGTGATTCTGGCTCACTATCTAGGAAATACAGGTGTATACTCAACCAGTGCTTTGGAGAACGGTTTAAGTAGAGTGTTTCCTCTTTTTACTTTTATTTATATAGCCAGAGTGTTTAGTGGGAGAGCTCGGAAGGTGTTGATAGGCCTACATCTGTAGCCTACATGTAGTGAGAAAAAAACAACAACAAAAAAACAAGAAAAAATCCATCAAGTGTAGAATATGAGGGGGATTTCCCCATTTTGTTTAAGGCTTGATGTATAGCTGCTTGCATGCATTTCTATTTGCAAGCTAATGAGTGAGTTTGAAATAGGCATACTGAATTATTAATTGAACAGCATAAGTCTTACTTTTGTAGCTTTAAAATATTTGTGAAATTTTGGTTTAAATCTCTGTGCTCTAGCACGAGATCATGGTCTAAGGGTAGTTTATATATACTGATATGCAGGAACTGCCAGCCTTAGCCCAAGGGCTACATGTACATGTATGTGGACCAGATTTAGGCATAATGCTTGTAAGGAGCATTATTACAAGCTCGTTTAGATTCTCCGTGAATACACCTACAGCACAAAAAATCTGAATTTTGACATATTTGCACACATTTAGCCACGATCACTGGTTAGCGTTACTACACTAATCTCTTGTAAATTTTAGACGAAGTTGAAAATACTGTCAGCGAACACATGCTGCCATGTTTTCGATATCTGTGTCAATGAGGTGCAAACGCTCAGTACGGGTTGACCTTTTTACTGTTTAAACCTGCTTAGCTCCTCAGCTGTGATCTATGCCTAACCCCATATTAAAAATCACAGTAAAAATCTTTCTCTATCTGTACTCCAGAGTACCAATTTTATGAAAATGCTCAGATTTTCATGTTTATTTGTCCTGGGTGTTTATATTTCACGTGTCTAATTTAATGTTGTTTTCTTAGGTTCCATTATAAGCTTGCAAGAGGGACAGTACATCAGAATTTCAAACTGTTTGTCTGTAGTGCTGCCTGAATGGAAATGATAACACTTAACAGTCAGCATACCCTTATATACCACTGGCTTGATGTTGTCAGGTTTGAATTCGTTGATACTGTGCCAGGGAGTAGGATTAAAAAGAAATCATCCACAGTTGATGTAAAAAGGAGCCCCTAATGTCACCAAAGATAAGAAAAAGGAAATGAAAACAGGCCTGCACTATCAGTATCCACACAATGTTAAGAGTTTCAGCAAGGCTTCAATTCTTGATATACACAAAGCCAGATTCGGGACCTCCGTGGCTCAGTCGGTTAACGCGCTAATGGAGCGCAATGACCGAAGCCTTCCACCAATGCGGTCGCTGTGAGCTCAAGCCCAGCTCATGCTGGCTTCCTCTCTGGCCGAACGTGGGAAGGCCTGCCAGCAACCTGCAGATGGTCATGGGTTTCCCCCGGGCTCTGCTCGGTTTCCTCCCACCATAATGTTGGCTCTCGTCGTATAAGTGAAATATTCTTGAGTACTGCATAAAATACCAATCAAATAAATAAATAAATAAATCAAACAAAACCAGATTCAACATTAGTGATTACATTTGGTTAAATCTTGGTTAAAGAAAGAAGTTGTGGAGAAATGATTGTTTGCTGTATTTACTCTGAAAGTAACCAGCCTTTGACCAATGAGGTTACCTGTTTGAATCCAAATCCAATTGCATATCTAAGCCAGGAGGTTTCTCGGGACCTGACAGTTAGTGGTTTGGTTTACTCTGGGCACTGCAGTTTCCTCAGCCCTTAAGCCTTACAATTGTCATATATATATATATATATAATTCTTGAGTACAGTGTTAATATAAATGTCAATAAGTAACAAATTGTGTGTGTGATATAAAGTAACAGAGGTGTGCTGTATGTTGTTAAGGTGGCTGCTGTGGGGCCCAGAACAAGAAGATGACAATAGGAGGCTGGGGCTGGGCATGGTGGCTGGTCACAGATGTCCAGAGGTAAGTCCTGGCTAACAGAGATGTGAGGTGTTTCTTTCATGCTTCACTCAGGCCATGTTGAACTTGGGCCATCCTTAAGAAAAACTGTTGGGCACAATCCAACCTGGTGAGAAAACTGTTGGGCACAATCCAACCTGGTGAGAAAACTGTTGGGCACAATCCAACCTGGTGAGAAAACTGTTGGGCACAATCCAACCTGGTGAGAAAAAATGGGATCAGTCGATACTGAATTCTTCTGTTTTATACTGATTCTTGAAAAAGATAAGGATTTTAAAGACATTAAAGAGACATGATGGCTCAAAATTCAGAGTTTTAAACAAATTCTGATCGCCACATCTTTAGAGAAGTTCTGAAGTTTGTTCGTAAACTGAATCAGTCACATTGAAACAAATAATATTCATTGTACGAGCCCGGATCAGTTCTGTCGTTATTCAAAATCAACACAAAGAGTGGACGCGTAACACCGCCACAACAATAACAACAACATTTGCCTCCTATCAAGCAGTGTAGTTTTGCGGCAACTGACCACCGATTACAATTCTAGACATGCTTGTCAACCTGCTGAGCTCTCTTTTACGCCTTGTTTTGGCTGATCCTGTTACGAGCAAGCTGTAAATCCCTCTCTTATGTGTGTCATCAGCCACGTTTGTTTACGTATGAAGTTTACTGAGCGCTGTGCGCATGCTCGAATTCCACTGAATTGAATTGACAGCCCCTCATTTAAGTATTCTGGCAGACTTTTCAGTTTTCAGGTTTTTTGTTATTTTTAGACATTCCCTTAACGTACAATTCTGGGGTTGGAATTAAGGAAAAGTTTGTAGCTTTTACTTCTTGAGAAAAATACCTAATACTCATGTCATTCTGTAAAAAGGCAAAATTATTTGGGTGACTATGTCACTAACGTGGAGAGAAAAGTATACTTTTATCGAAATACCAATGAAAACTTATTGAGTATGCCCTTATTTAAAGGGTCGGTCTTTTTATGCCCAACGAACATGTTTTTAAGGATGGCCTTGACTGTTGTCCCATAAGTGAGCATTTGTTTAGTGTAGCACAAAAAGACAATACTTAGTGTAATCCAATCGCTGTTTATTTCATAGCCTGTGGGAAAGGCTAATGAATGTACTTGTGTCTAACTGAAGTGTGAGATGTGTTTCAGCAGCTTGACCTAAAGTTACTGTCATTGTTTTAAGTGTGGTGTTAATTGGCAATCAAATAAATAAATAAATATAGGCATTGTCCACTGGGTTGTCCCAGAATCCATCTATCCCTTGACCATTATGGGAACTTGCTTATATAATTGAAATACCTAATATCAACTGTAAACACTTGTATATGGCATACATTAATTTGATAACAGTTTAAAACAGTCTAAAAAGCATGAGAAAGCTACTATACTGAGATACAGTACAGGGCAGAAATAATTTGACACCTTCATGTCAGAACGAAAACATTGAGAAACATAGCATGCCGGTCCATGCTGATTTTTTTTGGCAATTAGCGGCGAAACATTAGCATGACCAAAAAAACCTAAGATGTTTCACTTTAAAATCAAGACGTGTCACAAGAAACAAGGCTCACTGAAAGGCTCCGGAACTGTTTAAGCCAATTTGCGGTATTTGTGCGGTCATAAGCAAATCTAGAAGCTCACGTTGCATTTCACAATACCGTCATAAAAAAAGAATGAAGCACAGGTGAAGATGGCTGTGTTTTGACTGGTCCTGTCAATTGCATGACTGTACACTGCCCGTTAGTGTCTGTATCAGACAGCATACCCAAGCAGCATCACACAAACAATCCTGTCTTAGACCGACCTGGAATTGCTCAGCGGTGTCCGTAAACTCCGAAAAATGGTAGCGAATACAGCTATGTGCATAATATTGAAGCACAGATTCAACACTCCTGGTACGTCATGGGGGTAAGGAGGGGTGATGCAGTGAATCCGTGGAAGAACAAAAGTGAGAATTAATGCTGCAGGTAATTTTGTTTGGTGAGTGACTTAATTATGACAGATTGTGGCCTGAAGTAGTGTCTTCATAAGTTTTTCCACCTGTCTGTGTTTCACTGGCATCAAGATAGAAACATATCATGTCAGATTCATGTTAACACAAGCCCAATTTGAACGCGGAATGGTCGCGATGATATTATTAGGGCATCTGTCTGCATTTTCACAAAAACACACACCTAAAACCCCAAAATCACGTTTCAGTTGCGATTTCAGCGACAGAGCTGTCAGGTTAATCCTGCCTTGTACTGTATTAAAGAGGAATCTCAGATAGGCTGTGCCGCAAACTTCATTTTATTGTTTAGATCCTGGAATGCTCCAGCGTTGTTTCTTATTTTCATTGTTTGATTTTCCAATGTTCTGTATATATTGACTCCTTGATTGGCCAGGATCTCTCTGGAAGTGATGACCTTGAACCCTGTCTGTGAACACGTGGAGACATCGGAGGGCGTGCCACTGACCGTCACGGGTGTGGCACAGGTCAAGGTGATGACTGACCCGCCAGATCTGCTGCAGACCGCCTGTGAGCAGTTTCTGGGGAAGCGTGTGGAACATATTGAACATGTCATTCTGCAAACCCTGGAAGGTCATCTGAGAGCTATCCTCGGTACGTTAAACAATAACTACATGCATTCAAAGTTTGATCACAAAGACATCCTGACTCTTCAACCTTTTCAGCCACTGGTGGAAGCAGTATTTCATCATCTGTACGGTAGAGTCTAGAGAATTAATTCTCATAGTTTTATGGATGCATATAGCTGTGTTGATACAAACGACTTCATTTTTACAATAACTGTATTTATAAAGTACGCAATATAAACTGCTTTTGTGTTAGAAAATGTTGAAGACTTTCCGTAGTGCATGTTTTGAAATGATAGAGGAATGTTAAATCTTTCTATCTGTCTTAGTTATGTGTACCAGTTGAAGCTCTTGTGGATTTACTAAATTAAGGTGTACATTCATTTCACATAGAGTATGTATCTGGGCGAGATCCAAAAGCTGCAGTGTCGTCTAAAGTGAAAGACAGTTACACAATTATTAAAGTAAAAGACAGCTCATGACTGAGGCACTGTTCATTACAAAGGTTAGAAAATTCTCTCTTGAATGCAAAAATCTGTTTGAATTTGTATGAATTTGTTGCCGAATTATCTTCTTTTGAAATATGGAGTATGTTGCTGCCAACTAGGGATCTGGAGGCACCCTGGTTTTAAACTTGTAAAAGATTGAATGACCAATCAGGGAGCTGGGAGACATCAGCTGTTTATAAGCTTTGATGTAAATGTTCTGAGTTGACTGTCAATGTAACATTGTAATAGCTTAGGGACAGGACACTGTTTTAATGTTATGTATTTAAATGATTACAAGTACATGAGTGAACAACACTGCAAAGTATTTCCAGACCATTGTGTTATGGCAGGAGTAAGTTTTTTTTTTTTATCATTTCATGTTGTACATATACATATATGCATAAGTTTCAACCACAGTCCTGGCAGCTTACTACAGTCTCAGGTGACCAGAGTGTTTAAGTTACAAGCACAACCCTAGCAGCTTACTACAGTCTCAGGTGACCAGAGTTACAAGCACAAGCCTAGCAGCTTACTACAGTTTCAGGTGACGAGTGTTCCATGCTTTGAACAAGTATGTCACAGCCCACGCACAATGGCCACATTTCATGTTAGTCGACGAAGCACGCTCATATGTCAGTTTCAGCTGGTGTAGTAGCTGTTTAATAAAAATACTTTACCGAAATGAAGATAATATTTTCCAACCTGTTTGGCAAACTTAATTTGAACATGCACTGTCTTTGACTTTAAATGAAGCATTAATGAAGATATTGTCGGAGTGGCCACTGTCTAGTTTTGTTTTTATTTTGTAGGTTTCGCAAGAAACCTTTAACAGTTAGTTACAACTGACTGGTCATCAGATATTCAGATGCTTTGGAAGTCATTCATTGCTATTTTTTTTTTTAAATATAGTTTACTAGAACACACTTGACAGTGAAAACATTTGTAATCCGTTATTTTTATGTTTGTAATTAGAGAGGTGGACTTGGTGACCAGTGTTTGGGATATTCATGTGCATATGTAGGAATGCAATAAAGCTGACATATCTTACAGATCTGAGATTGATAACTCATGCGTGTGTCTGTTCATTAAAGGAGAAGGAAGAATAGAAACGATGCCAAAATCAGGTGAAAGAGCTTGAATATTTGTTTGCAGGTATAGACTTTAATATTTGTTTGATTTTTCTCTTTCAGGAGAAAAGAGTATTCAAAAATATTTGTGTATGAGAGTTATTTGGGACCACCTTTTTGTATATATTTGTTCAAGCTCTTTCATCTGATTTTGGCGATGTTTTTATGTTTTCCTGTCCTGTAATATTGTGCTCGTACTTACTGTATAGCCCGTATAAAAGCTTTTGTATAGGATTGTTCTGATGTGGAACAATATGTACATACATATGTTAATAGAAACAGACACAGTGACGTAGAGGGTGCATTTTCATCATCCTTGAGTTTTTCTTATTCCCCAGGGACCCTGAGTGTGGAGGCCATCTATCAGGACAGAGATCAGTTTGCCCAGCTGGTAAGGGAAGTGGCTGCCCCAGATGTGGGCAAAATGGGCATCGAAATCCTCAGTTTCACCATCAAGGACGTGTACGACACTGTGGAGTACCTGTCATCCCTGGGGAGAGCTCAGACGGCCAATGTGAAGAGAGATGCTGACATTGGGGTCGCAGAGGCCAACAGAGACGCAGGAATTAGGGTATGACATGGTCCAGCCAGCACAGGCTGTGGCACTGGAAAACCTTGTTGTGGGACTTGGTCGAGCCAAGTTCAGGGCTTTATTATCGATGACTGGATTTACTAATCTGTTCATGAATCGGGTTTCCGCACCCATAAATCAAATCTAAGGAAATATGCTTAAATTCACATAAAAAAATGTCCCATTTAAATTCTTGTTTTTGTTTCATGAGAATATACATTAGTATCATATGGAATCAAAAAGCTGTTGTTTTGTTTACATGGTTTTGTATTAAAATCCTTCGTTTGGAAGGATCCTCGGCTTTGTGGCTCTCCAGTTGGACTACGCCTGGGTGGATTCTCGCTAAGGATTTTTCTTCACCCTTCAGTGGGATTGCAGTCATATAATATGTGAACTCTTTTTTCATGTCTTGAGATACTGGAAAATATCAAAACAGGAAGATAACACTAAGATTTTATTTCTGAGGACAGCATTAACTCTTGATATCGTAAGTAAATGATGAGGTAAGAATTCTGTGCGACATGTTCTTTGACAGGAAGTGTATGATTGATGTTTGGGTCTGTGTTTGTAGGAAGCGGAGTGTGAAAAGGCTAGGATGGACATGCGCTATGCAGCCGACACAAAGATTGCAGACTCTTCCAGACTCTACCAGATGCAGAAGGCCAACTTTGACATGGAAGTCAATGCAAGAGTAAGTCTGGTGTGCTCAACATACACGAAATCAGTTCGTTTTCTTACGACTGACCTTAGAGGACACTTGTGCAGTGCCCATTTGTGTCAGCATTTGCTCAAAGATTCGGTGCATGCAGTGCTCCAGTTTTGGAGCGCTTCACGCTGTCCTTCCGTGGGACGCTGCAGTGCGCCTGGAAAGTCTCAGGACAGTCAAGTGAATGGTTGTAGAGGAAATGAAAGGAGAGATGTACAAAGATTTCTTTTTGCATTGTTAGATTATCATCAGCGTGGTGCATAATGTAACTGTACTCCCTGAGGTCTTTTGTGAAAGATTTAGGGCAGTCAACTTGGAGAGTAAAATAAAAAATAAGCCCATTTCCTACTGTTGTTGTAGAAAGCTGAGGCAGAGCTGGCGTACGAGCTTCAGGGGGCAAAGGAACGTCAAAAGATCCGTAATGAGGATGTGGAGATTGAGGTGGTGGAGAGGAGGAAGCAGATTGACATTGAGGAGAAGGAGATCCTCCGTAAAGAGAAGGAGCTGATGGCCACGGTGAAGTTACCTGCCGAGTCACAGGCATATAAGGTGGAAACCATCGCAGAGGGACAGAGGTGAGTTACCTGCCAAGTCACAGGTGTATCAGGTGGAAACCATCGCAGAGGGAGAGAGGTGAGTTACCTGCCAAGTCACAGGTGTATCAGGTGGAAACCATCGCAGAGGGACAGAGGTGAGTTACCCGCCGAGTCACAGGCATATAAGGTGGAAACCATCGCAGAGGGACAGAGGTGAGTGACCTGCCAAGTCACAGGTGTATCAGGTGGAAACCATCGCAGAGGGACAGAGGTGAGTTACCTGCCAAGTCACAGGTGTATCAGGCAGAGACCATCGCAGAGGGATAGAGGTGAGTTACCTGCCAAGTTACAGGTGTATCAGGCGGAGACCATCACAGAGGGATAGAGGTGAGTTACCTGCCAAGTCACAGGTGTATCAGGCGGAGACCATCACAGAGGGACAGAGATGAGTTACCTGCCAAGTCACAGGTGTATCAGGTGGAAACCATCGCAGAGGGACAGAGGTGAGTTACCTGCCAAGTCACAGGTGTATCAGGCAGAGACCATCGCAGAGGGATAGAGGTGAGTTACCCACCAAGTCACAGGCATATAAGGTGGAAACCATCGCAGAGGGACAGAGGTGAGTTACCTGCCAAGTTACAGGTGTATCAGGCAGAGACCATCACAGAGGGACAGAGGTGAGTTACCTGCCAAGTCACAGGTGTATCAGGCAGAGACCATCGCAGAGGGATAGAGGTGAGTTACCTGCCAAGTTACAGGCATATAAGGTGGAAACCATCGCAGAGGGACAGAGGTGAGCTACCTGCCAAGTTACAGGTGTATCAGGCAGAGACCATCGCAGAGGGATAGAGGTGAGTTACCCACCAAGTCACAGGCATGGAAGGTGGAGACCATCACAGAGAGACATAGGTGAGTTACCCGCCTATAAGGTGGAGACCACCTCAGAGGGATAGAGGTGGGTTACCCGCCTATAAGGTGCAGACCATGTCAGAGGGATAGAGGTGAGTTACCCACCAATAAGGTGGAGACAATCTCAGAGGGACAGAGGTGAGTTACCCACCAATAAGGTGGAGACAATCTCAGAGGGATAGAGGTGGGTTACCTATTGTGTCACAGGCCTGTAAGGTGGAAACTATCACAGAGGGACAGAGGTGAGTTACCTGCTGAATTACAGGTGTATCAGGTGGAGACCATCACAGAGGGACAGAGGTGAGTTACCTGCCAAGTCACAGGCGTATAAAGTGGTGACCATTTCAGAGGGACAGAGGTGAGTTACCCGCAAAGTCACAGTCGTAAAAGGTAGAGACCATCGCAAAGGGACAGAGGTGAGTTACCCACCCAGTCATAGGCGTATATTGTGGGAATCATTGCAGAGATTTTCAAGGTGAAGTTCACCACAGAGATTTATAAGGCGGAGACCGCAGAGATTTATAGCTTTGGCAATGTCAATTCTGGTCAAAAAAAAAGTTGGGTGCATCACCTGCTCTTTTTCTGGGGAGATTGCTGGATATGGCTGTTGTGTTCACCCTCTAGGACCCAGACTGTGGAGAATGCTAGAGCCGAGGCCGAGAGGATTCGGCTGATTGGAGGTTCCGAGGCGGCTGCCATCGAGGCTGTGGGTAAAGCCGAGGCTGAGAAGATGAGACTGAAGGCGTCAGCCTACAAACAGTACGGAGATGCGGCTATGATCAGTTTGGTACTGGACACACTGCCTAAGGTAGGAGGCAAAGAATGGAAACTGGTTGAAAGTTGTTAACCTTGTCATTCAACCTACCCTTGGCCTGGGGTAATTATGGGCTGATAAGTAGGATATGCTATAGAAATAGGAAAATGGACCATGACTTATTTAGGCCCTTGATCGGTGAAGTTTTGTGTCTTCAGATTTGCCTGGCTTTCTCTGCCAAGAAAAGTGACTGTTGTTTCATAATGGAAATATAGTTTAGTACAGTGTAAAGCCTAAGAGAAGTAAATGAAGTAAATAAGATGCAATCATGACCCCTATGTCTTCTACCAATATGTCATGTGGGAAAGTTTATCAGCAACCTGCCAAAGGTCAGTGGTTTATCCTTGTCACTACCGTTTCTTCCACCAAGAAGACCGGCCTATATCATATGAGTGGGAAAAAAATTGAGCGGCATTACAACAGTTAAAAAAGCGTATAGAAATAATAAAAAACAATCTTGTTTGTTGCAGATCGCAGCAGAGGTGTCAGCACCTCTGATGAAGACAGAGGAGATCGTCCTAATCGGAGACGATCGTACAACAGGGGAGGTAAGCCGCCTGGTCAGTCAACTGCCTCCTGCTGTACAGGCCCTTACAGGTGTTGACCTGTCCAAGGTGAGTCCTCAATGTCCTACACATGTTACATCGTGAGCTTCGTAAGTGGCCTGTGAACAGCACATTAATGAGGCTGTGAATGACTTAAAGATAAAAACTTAATGTCTTTTACATCTGCTTATCCCTGATCCTTATGATTTGCTGAAAAAGACTTATTGGATAAATCTGAAAGTAAAGACTTCAGTGTTCTGTTGGCATTTACCTCTGACTTTTGTAAGATTAGTGAGAAGAGCAAGTGGATAGATTTACAAATATGGTGAATTTAGATTTATGAAACTGGTACATGCTAGCAGGGCGGACAGAAAGGACAGTTTGTGTCATGTTGTAGATATGCAAATGTTTTCACATGTTTTGTATGTATATAAACAGTTGTAAAGTGTCTCACCTGACAAGTTGAGCAAAGCTGACAGAATATATTGGAAGTTTTAGAAATCCACCAACTGAATACATAAATAACCCTGGATATTTTACAGTGAATAGGAAAAAAATATCAGCTGCGTAAGCACTAAGTAATGGAACAAATAATTAAATAAGGTTTCATTTTTCTTTTTTTAGGTTTTGGGTAAAGTTCCAGGGGCTCAGTAGATGGCAGCATATCTCTTGTCTGTTTCCACGGAAACTTCTGACTTTTCAACCAAAACTTGTCCATTTTATTATCACAATGACAGCCTTGTTATCTGCAGTGACAAGAACAGGGGATCTGGGATGCTGGTATAGGCTCTCTGGATTTGCGACATTAGTCAGTGGGACATAACTCAGAAAAGGAAAGTGAAAATTGGAATTGGTTTTTTAGCTTTTCTGCTGACGATAAATAACTTTTTTCCTTCTGTTCGGTTGACCAGTCTGAGAATTAGTACACATAAGTCTTCTTGTCTTGTTTCGATAGCGGTGACATTCATGTTGTGTCCACATTTTCCCCCAGTTTCTCCACCTTCCCAGATGGTGTTGACATTTCCCTAGTTTCTTCGCCTTTCTTTTGAGAAGGGATATAATACTGCGGCGAATGTATTGTTCATGTGCCATTTTCTTGAGAAACAGACAGTAAACAGATGTATACATCTGTATCGCATGATTATTGATTGTACTATAGCTGTAGAGACTAAAGCTCTTGTGATCTTCATCACTAAGTCTAAGATGGTTTTACTCTGGTATGTCCAGTGTTACAGTTTTCAGATATGTGTGGAAATACAGATCTTTGCCACTAGTGACAGTAAAGTGTGAACTGAACTTACAATGGGCCATGGACCTTAACAGTGTTACAAGTATGGCTCAAAAATGGATATTTTGGTCAATTTTCGGCCATCACAAGGAAGATGATAGAAGTATACATATTTTGAGAGACCAACAGTAGTGACAGCAATATGTGGCTTCATCTTGTGCGTGTACATGTCACGAGAATGGCTGGATCTAAACCGCCTTAGGCCAAGGTCATAATATGAATATTTACTCATATTCAAGTTCAACCATGTGTGATCTATAAAAAACTTCAAATAAGTCACTTCATTATGTTACATTTTTAATAACCACGACATAAGAACAACTGGAGAACATTTGATCATCTGGCTCCCACCCGTAACCCAACTGTTGAAATCAAATGTTGTAACCAAGACAGTTACAGCACGAAACTTCAACAATCCAAGAACTAAGGAGATTATTAAACATCATTCACGTGTTAATTGAGAGCATTTTATTAAGCATATGGCATGAAATAGTGTAAAATAATGCATTAGTTTTTATGGGAACCACACATTTTAAAATGCTCAATTTTGTGTTGACAGTTAAACAGAACATGCAGGTGGTGTGTTTCTTATATTGACCAGGATTGTGAATTCAGTTTTGAAATGAATTCCCATTTTTTCTGTCGTTTCATCTGATATCTACACACAGGATAATGAAGTTTTGAGGTACTTGGTAAAAGTCATTCTGGTGTATAGCTTATGTATTATTTTATGTTTTCATTGGGTTGTAAGGCAGCAAATACAAAAATGTTGTGAATGTTTGTGTAAAATTGGAGTTCTGGAAAGGTCTATTTGACCCCTCTGTCATGGGTACTTACAGATAGTAAAACTTCTTTGTCAAATGCCACAAGGAAGAAAGTATCCCGCTTTCTCATGAGAAGATTTACTGGGTGAACACCATACTTGATGTCTACTTCGATGACCATTTTTAAAAAATATCGTTAGACAATATCTGGAGAACTTAATGATTTTAGGAATGACGCCTGTTGTATTTTGGTGAACAGACTATCTGTATATGGCATGCTTTGTGATTTTGTTATATACTCTTCATTATCAGATTGTTACTTTTTAAATAGCTTTGTATAGTATATGTTTTTAATGTTGGAAAATGTGTCACATAGTACCTGTAGAATAGACAATGCATTTGTGAAGATTTTTACCAATTTAGCGATCTGTCCTTATAGTATATTATTGTTCATTATGATTACTGATACATGTATGAATTTTTTACTCTCAAACTGAAAGGCCTTTTTTTATTATTTCTACTCGATTGCAAATGTTACTTTCTGAAAACTTCAGTTTTGCCTTCTTTTTTTTTCTGTATGATAATTTATTGTCCTAAACCAATTGCTAAGGGTTTGACAGAAAGCCTTTTTGATCTTGGAAACTAATACAATACTGCTGGCGCTGTGTTGGTTACTAGTGAAGTATCACCACCATGAAGGTAGTCTCGGTATAAAGTATCTCTTTCATAATCAACAACATGTCATGAAAACTGCTAGCCGTCCTGGTGAACTAGTCTAACCGTACGAAAAATGAGAGCACGTTGTTGTACTTCTGTGTACACATAAGTATGGGTATATAGTTTGTGATGTCTGCTCAAAGGGAGACTGTAAGCCTGGATGTGCGGTTACTCATGTTACAGTCGTTAGACACGAGACCATTCTGACCACTCGGGCAGGAAAAATCAGGGCAGAGGTTTTGAATTTGAAACGAGAAATGTTAACACGCTTTTCAGTACGCTGTATGTCGAGGAATTGGACATAGACAAGGTATGTGTTCTGAGAAATGCTGATCAGAGATGTAATTAGTGACTGGAGTTGTGTGTGGTATAACTGGCATGACTAATGACACAAAGGCTCAATTGCTTACATGCTCAGACTATTCAACATGTTCAAGAAAAACATGTTTAGAAAAATGAGGAGAGAATATCACCATACTGAGACCCTAAGTTTTGCAGTTTATAGAGGTGTTGAACATAAACAAAACTTCAGAAGCCTGTAAATCAGATTATTGGTTGGGTGCTGAAGGCGGTGTATTGTTTAATGACCATTCCTAGAATGACTCAGTATTTGTTAGTTACAAATTAGCAGTAATATTTCACTTCATGTATGACTTTTATTCTTGTTACCTGATAGTTATTGCATTGAATCCACTGGATTGACAGTTACATTCTCAGACTTACCTTGATTGAGTTCTTGTCAAATAAATATAATAAACCATCAAAACTGTCCTCATTACTTTTTGTATTATATACATGTAATATGATTTTCTATAGAGCTCTCAATAAACGAATAAAATCAGATTTATGGTTGAGTATATATGAACAAACTCTATTAAGGAAAGCTTTGGCATTTCACAGCTACATGTATTATACAAACAAATTTAATGGCATGATATTGCGTTGACTGTCCTGTACAGTACTGCTGGGACCAATCTGCTGCCAGAACAAAAGCTTAACGTGGGCAATTGTAGTACTTTTAACTTGGCATTGATTGGCTGAAGAGCTTGTCTGGCAAGTGTCATTATGTGGGGTAAGTACTACAGATGTGGCTGTGTGACAGGACTAGAACTATGTATGCTTGCATTTTACTTGATACTTAACAATGTTTCACCTATATGACGAAGAGGAGTCTTTAAAATGTCTTCTTGTTAACAGGATGTGTCGGTTGCCTAATCGTGATACCGTGATATCATGGTACAATTTGAAGACAGCGTTCTTGTTGGCTGTTCTGTTTTCCATAGAAATTTTGTGCCTAATCATGATACCGTGATATCATGGTACAATTTGAAGACAGCGTTCTTGTTGGTTGTTCTGTTTTCCATAGAAATTTTGTGCCTAATCGTGATACCGTGATATCATGGTACAATTTGAAGACAGCGTTCTTGTTGGCTGTTCTGTTTTCCATAGAAATTTTGTGCCTAATCGTGATACCGTGATATCATGGTATAATTTGAAGACAGCGTTCTTGTTGGTTGTTCTGTTTTCCATAGAAATTTTGTGCCTAATCGTGATACCGTGATATCATGGTACAATTTGAAGACAGCGTTCTTGTTGGCTGTTCTGTTTTCCATAGAAATTTTGTGCCTAATCGTGATACCGTGATATCATGGTATAATTTGAAGACAGCGTTCTTGTTGGCTGTTCTGTTTTCCATAGAAATTTTGTGCCTAATCGTGATACCGTGATATCATGGTACAATTTGAAGACAGCGTTCTTGTTGGCTGTTCTGTTTTCCATAGAAATTTTGTGCCTAATCGTGATACCGTGATATCATGGTATAATTTGAAGACAGCGTTCTTGTTGGCTGTTCTGTTTTCCATAGAAATTTTGTGCCTAATCGTGATACCGTGATATCATGGTATAATTTGAAGACAGCGTTCTTGTTGGCTGTTCTGTTTTCCATAGAAATTTTGTGCCTAATCGTGATACCGTGATATCATGGTATAATTTGAAGACAGCGTTCTTGTTGGTTGTTCTGTTTTCCATAGAAATTTTGTGCCTAATCATGATACCGTGATATCATGGTGTAATTTGAAGACAGCGGTCTTGTTGGCTGTTCTGTTTTCCTCAAATCATGTGGATTTAGACTACAGTATCATGTGCTTACCATGTAGGCCTGTCCAGATAGCCAGAAAGTATATCACAAGAAAATTTAAATACTTATCAGTTGACCAAAAACACCCAATAAAACTAATAATAGACACGATAGTTCACCGCTTTAGTTACCTCAGAAAGAGACGAAATATGATTAACCACATATTATTGGGCACTGTGTATATAGGCCCAGATAAGCACAGGTAAAGTATATGATTGGATGCGAGACCATTAGATATTTTCAATGGGCAGTGTAATTGTATGATTAGGAGAGTTATCATAAGGTGCAAACTTTCTCAGGATAGGCGCTAACACACATTTGGGCGCAATTATACGATTATGCGACCAGCAGGGCGAACCCATGCCGCCATTGGAAGATCATGCGGAAGACACCAGACATGACACTCCACTCAATCACATTATACTGACACTGTGCATGCCAGCCCAGTTTCTTTGCTTTGATATCTCAATGCTAAGTGCCAAGCAGGGGCAGCAACAAGTACCATTTTTAAAGTGTTTGGTATGAGCTGACCAGCGATTGATCACGGATCTCTTGACCTGGAGGCAGACCGCTAAGTCACCGAGGCAGCCTCAAGAAATATGTTCCACACCTGACACTGGTCCGTTTGAAAGGGATACCATTGTGATTTGACGGAAATTAAAAAGTGCATTGAGACCTACGTGCTTAGGGTACTAAACACTGCCATAATGTCCCCCAAAACAGTTGACACCAACATTCAAACCAAAAACACCAGACCCTACCCACTGACGGTGTATGTGGGCATGCTATGGTTCGACCAAAGCCGTGTTACATCACCATGGTGATGTGCCCCTTCACTGTTTCATACTGTACAAACTGTAAAGCTTCAACTTTTCAATCATTAAAACAGCCTTTAAGGAATAATGTATCACCACCGTTGTTGCAAAAATGAAGCCAAAAGTGAGACGTTTGCGTCACCACAGGTATACGCTTCATAAACAATGAGAATTATTTCTCCAGATTCAACAGTCCTTCAAGAAAATATTCACATGTTGCTTTTTGCTCTGGTTGAAAAGGTTGAAGATGTAGCGTGTATACTGCCATGGTAGTTAAGCCAGGTGAATTTTGCAACTGCGTTGTAACAGAAGCACCATTCCTTGGCCTATTTCTCCCAGTATAATGAAGCCAGTTTTACAAAGAGTGTGTAACGTTTCGTCAGAAGTAGGCTACATCTAGCTACCATGACGACATGTCTCAACAGTATATGCCGTCGGGGCAGTTACGTTTGACGTAACTTACGCCCTGTTTGTGAATGGACTCCTGAACACTGAAAAAGTGTCCTGAAAGTGACTAAAGTCACTAATTTTAAAGTCTAACAGATGACTAGATGATGAATGGAACTCCAGACGTACTACAGCTTACAAGGTGGATTCTCCTGCCACCTCACCGGTCATCAGTGGTATGGAACTGATCAGGATTGTAAATCTCGTTCCAATGCGCGATTTCTGTTTAAATGAATTTCACGCCCAATTTTCTCCTGGTTACCACCAGTTTATGTCTCAGACATACATGTACTTGATAACTTACCTTTATCAGGTACAATGCTACATGCACATCTCAACACTGCGACAGTATTACAGATTCTGATAACTGGTCTGCATTTCTCAGTCTTATCTTGTGTCTCAGCCAAAGTATTTTGGTGTTATTTCAAGCAAAATTGTACTTGTTACATCTCTACACTTTTTTGTGTACAGGTATGAATATTTCACTCCCAAAGTGATGTTTGTGGTTTATGCATAGAGGAATCCTGCGTTAATCACAGTTCTTCACACGTCTGACAAATCTTCTGACAGCGAGAGACGTACAAATCAGCAGGAGCTGGATTTGAACGCAAAACTCTACTGGTGGGAGGCCGCCTGGCTAGGGTGAAACCAATGCCATGACCATACAAGCCATTGGGGGCCCTTTAATTTTTAGTCACACTTAATTAAAGTTAATCAATTCTTTTACACAGTGTGCTCATCACTGATGATGAAGGTCCCAATCCAAAAAAAAAAAAAAAAAAATGCCATAAAAAAGTTTTCACTGTTCTTACTTATTTGATTGGTGTTTTAGGCTGTACTCAAGAATATTTCCGTTATACGACGGCAACCAGCATTATGATGAGAAAAGGGCAAGGACTACAAGTGTATTCCCTCTACGAATACTTCATATTCTAAGCCTACTTCTCACATAAAAATAATTTAGACATTTAGATTGGGTGGAAACATTTTATTAACAAGTGTGCCCTTGTACAAGCACTAGAGTGTGAGACAACTGGCCAACTGGTCAGAGAAAAGAAAAATTACTTACACAACATGACAGCAACTGCACATCTTTTTAGTCATCCAGTAACCTTATAATTATTCAAATATTCTTTACATGAATTTTACTATGTACAATGATACCTGATGATGTATTTATTTGACATATGCTCACAATGTAGTAACAAAATTTTCACTTGTATGACAGAGGACACGTTTATTGGTCGAAGAAACTGCCCAGAGTAAAGCACTGACCATCGTTTAACACCTGACACACTCCAGCTAAAGCAGCCAGAGTTGGATTTGAACACGTGACCTCCCTGGTCAAGGGTATGCAATTTGTCATGAAGACTAATGCTAGTGAATTCCGTCGTCACACATTAAACCTGGATTACACTATATGTATTTACAAGACTGACAGTTTAAAGTACACACAAAGACATAACTTTACAGGTGTTAAACAATAGATCATACTTTATGATTCACGCACTGAGAATAAAATTGAAACAAGCAAGTTTTTATAACTTTTTTACATCGACACAGTTCACAGACCGTCATTATTTTTTTTTCTTCAGTACATGTAGCTGTTTACTGATATTAGCGATTACTGATGTAAGAAAAGTATTTTGAGGGTGGTTTGGAAGCTAAGGTGATATTTTGGGGAGGCAGAAGGGGGGGGGGGCCGAAAGTTCAAGCTCCAAAGGTACTTATGACCTTTATTGTGCTCTACAATGCACTTTTTGGGTGACCTTTTCAGGGCAAAATATTATATTTCACTTACATGACTGTGGTTAGGTCCATGGGTAGAGGAGACCTGGCAGGGGCTGTGGGAAACCATTTCCCCTTGCCTGGTATTTGACAAATCTCCTGGCATAAGGCTACTGAGGGGCCATCAACAATTGAATTCAACCAAGTGATCAAGTGATCAAGAGGTTTTTGTAAGTTCTCTCTATTGTTTAAAACTGACGTTTAAAATGTTGCTCATTTAGTCAATGTGTGTTTTACACCTGATACAAAGAAGGATCAAAATACATGTAGCACAGGGTCAGGTGGAAAAATGACCTGGGAGTTCATGAAAATGGATAAGGGTGTGGATAAAACTGGAAGAGTTTGTTGATGAAAGCTGAAAATGGTCTGGATGAAAACAGAACACTGTCTGGGCAAAAATTCAAAGTTCAAAATTCAGAGATCGGGAAGAAAATGAAGTAGACCTATGAAAAAACTCTGGACCTTGGAACACATCAATGGGTTGAACACAAATGTATTGATGGCAAAAAGAATTCTTTAACATTTGACAAATCCAGCATCACAGTCTGTCCTCATTAAACACTGGTAAGGTGTCGATCCAGGGCCGGAGTATTCCAGACTCATTGTCTAGTCAGAAGTCTGACAGTGCACTACTGTCCATATCGCTCTCCTCAAAATCCGGTTCTGGCTACATGAACCAAAACAGATGCAATAAACATAAAACAGTCATTGCTTTGAGGTTTGTGATAACAATGAACAAGGTTCACCTCAAACAGAAGGACTGGGTAAATCATTGCCCTGCCTACAGTTTTGGATACACTCTGTTCACAGGAGCTTTACAGAGAAATGTTACTCTTAGGATCAACTGAAGTCTCAGAGTAGTACAAAGTATTTAATGAAAGTATTTTTTAAGTTTTAAATTTGATTTCCATCTTTTTTTTTCATTATAAAGAGGTTTTGGATAAGAAATTAACACTGCATGAAAGAATGTCTCACTTGTACAATGGAACGATCTATGTCAATTGGTATGGTAAATAGAATAGAACAGCTCATGAATATTCATCTCCATATTTAAACCTTGACAGCCCTGGCTCTTATTCTCACTCTCCTTCTTAACAGATATACAGTCTAGTATATCCATACAATCTAGTATACCCCTACAGTCTAATATACACCTACAGTCTAGTATACCGATACAGTCTAGTATACCCCTACAATCTAGTATACCCCTACAGTCTAGTATACCCATACAGTCTACTACACCCCTACAGTGTAGTATACCCCTTCAGTCTGGTATACCCATACAGTCTAGCATACTCATACAGTCTAGTATACCCACCTCGTCCTAAATGCTGCCCACCAGGTCCATGACTATCTCCCCACACATAATACCAACTGTCTACAGTACCCAGCTCGTTTTCACTGCTGTCCACCAGCTCCACGTCTACCCCTCAAACATAATACCAACTGTCTACAGTACCCAGCTCGTTTTCACTGCTGTCCACCAGCTCCACGTCTACCCCTCAAACATAATACCCACAGTCTACAGTACCCAGCTCGTTTTCACTGCTGTCCACCAGCTCCACGTCTACCCCTCAAACATAATACCCACAGTCTACAGTACCCAGCTCGTTTTCACTGCTGTCCACCAGCTCCACGTCTACCCCTCAAACATAATACCCACAGTCTACAGTACCCAGCTCGTGTTCACTGCTGTCCACCAGCTCCACGTCTACCCCTCAAACATAATACCCACAGTCTACAGTACCCAGCTCGTTTTCACTGCTGTCCACCAGCTCCACGTCTACCCCTCAAACATAATACCCACAGTCTACAGTACCCAGCTCGTGTTCACTGCTGTCCACCAGCTCCACGTCTACCCCCCTGCTCCGCCTCTATCAGCCACACATAATACCCACAGCCTATGGTACCCACCTCGTTTTCACTGCTGTCCACCAGCTCCATGTCTATCCCGGGGTCAGGCCCTGACTCGCTCTGTTTCTCCACTCTCTCCATCCCTTCTCGTGCTGGGGTGTTGTTAGGGTCAATCCTGGCAGGTACACAAATCAATCCGCTGACAAACACTGCCTCTAAGTGTATGACGTGACCTCAACGGCTCAAATTTCAACAAAAGACTACATGCCATGTCCACGCAGAGTTATTGTTTGTCATATAATGACAAATCACACGAATTGTGATGTCATTAAAATCAACACACAGTCATTAGACTGATTAGTCACAGTCCTAAAATCAACTAAAATCCCCATGCCACCCCCACCCCGGTGTGGAGGAGTATATGGCTACGTATACAACTAAAATCCCCATGCCACCCCCACCCCGGTGTGGAGGAGTGTATGGCTACATATAGAGCTAAAATCCCCATGCCACCCCCACCCCGGTGTGGAGGAGTGTATGGCTACATATAGAGCTAAAATCCCCATGCCACCCCCACAACGGTGTGGAGAGTATATGGCTACGTATACAGCTAAAATCCCCATGCCACCCCCACCCCGGTGTGGAGGAGTATATGGCTACATATAGAGCTAAAATCCCCATGCCACCCCCGCCCCGGTATGGCTACGTATACAAGAACTGTCACCTTGACCCCCTTGAGGTTACTTTATAAATGCTGAAGAATTTTACTCAAATGGCTGATCGAGTCGATTAACACAGAGTGGTGTTAACAGCTCAGCATAAACAGCCACTCGTGTGATGGTTATTATTTACAAACATTTTAAAGTTGAGCACGCTTCGCACACAGATTTTGATGCCCACTGTCTGAATCACATTCTAATTATTCAACTGACTGATTGTTCAATCATAAGGTGATTTTAAATACATACATGCATGCTGTGGGATGAAAGGAATACATGTCTAGAGACTGAGATTTTTGCTGGTTAAAATTTTTGAAGCAATCAACATAACAAAGTTTTGTAGGCCTACGACTTTGCGAGCAGCTGTCTGTGTAGAGAAGCTCTCGCAAGAATGACACTGTAATCATCTTGAGGAATGGACATGGCAGCCTTTACTCTATGAATTAGTTTTGGAACAGCAGACACAGAAACTGCTATTTGCCACCTACTACTCAACATATAGACAGACACCTGCACGAATCTATGCTTGCTGGCTGACCAGTGCTTTTTTTTTGTACTCGGTCTCCTAGCACATACTAGACCCCTGGAGTGCAGGGCTTGTCTTCGGCAAACAAGATTACCCCAACCCCACCATTTCCCCAAGCTTTTTCACTAGGGGAGTGTCCCCTGCTTATGAAAAGGTCATGTGAAATCGAACTGATCCCGAGCCTTAATACTCCTTGTGGTGGGGTTTGCGGTGAAATGACTTACCCGAGTGCGATGGTGTACTGATCCAGAGCCTTAATACTGCTCATGGTGGGGTTTGTGGTGAAATGACTTACTCGAGTGCGATGCTGTACTGATCCAGAGCCTTAACACTGCTTGTGGTGGGGTTTGCGGTGAAATGACTTACCCGAGTGCGATGCTGTACTGATCCAGAGCCTTAATACTGTGAGGTTTGCGGTGAAATGATTTACCCGAGTGCGATGCTGTACTGATCCAGAGCCTTAATACTGCTCGTGGTGGGGTTTGTGGTGAAATGACTTACCTGAGTGCGATGCTGTACAGATCCAGAGCCTTAATACTGCTCGTGGTGGGGTTTGCGGTGAAATGACTTACTCGAGTGCGATGCTGTACTGATCCAGAGCCTTAACACTGCTTGTGGTGGGGTTTGCAGTGAAATGACTCACCTGAGTGCGATGCTGTACTGATCCAGAGCCTTAATACTGCTCGTGGTGGGGTTTGTGGTGAAATGACTTACCTGAGTGCGATGCTGTACTGATCCAGAGCCTTAATACTGCTCGTGGTGGGGTTTGCGGTGAAATGACTTACTCGAGTGCGATGCTGTACTGATCCAGAGCCTTAACACTGCTTGTGGTGGGGTTTGCAGTGAAATGACTCACCTGAGTGCGATGCTGTACTGATCCAGAGCCTTAATACTGCTCGTGGTGGGGTTTGTGGTGAAATGACTTACCTGAGTGCGATGCTGTACTGATCCAGAGCCTTAATACTGCTCGTGGTGGGGTTTGCGGTGAAATGACTTACTCGAGTGCGATGCTGTACTGATCCAGAGCCTTAACACTGCTTGTGGTGGGGTTTGCAGTGAAATGACTCACCTGAGTGCGATGCTGTACTGATCCAGAGCCTTAATACTGCTCGTGGTGGGGTTTGCGGTGAAATGACTTACCCGAGTGCGATACTGTACTGATCCAGAGCCTTAACACTGCTCGTGGTGGGGTTTGCGGTGAAATGACTCACCCGAGTGCGATGCTGTACTGATCCAGAGCCTCCTGATGTTCATTCGTCCAGGTGAGGAAATCCCCCAGCATCTGATGAAGTCTACAGGTGCTGTGGTGATACAACTTCCCACGCAATCTTAAACAAAAAGCCTACAGTTTTAATTTGAGCCATTGGCGTGGAGAAAAAGGGTTATGGGGATTTAAACCCTGGCTGTGAAATCAAGAAGGGTTGAAATAAAATTCCACATTCAGGATTTGAACGCCCATATATCCTTCTCAAAATGCCTGTGATGGCTGTCTGGCTCCCTTCAATATTATCAATAGAAAACCATTCCAGCGTATATGTCCTATCCACTGCATATAGCCCTTATGTACAGGGGCCTGACACCAAAATGCCACAAACAAAACCGACTTCAGCCAAAGTCATCATACTCATTCAAGTCATTCTTAATCAGTTATGACCAGTAATTACGAATATATGAATTAATAAACAATGCTCATGGCACCATTGTAATGGTTGAAGGATTTACTGTGGGTCACCCCAGGATTTGAACCTGGGTCTCCACAGCTGGTCCATCACTCTCCTTTTGGCCATCATTAAAAATATGTTTGTTGCAATTAACCCTCAAAAAAAAAACCCCTATGCTTAAATTTTCATTAGGCTTTAAATTTGGAACTTTTTTCCATGTAAATTTCTTTAAAAGTCTTATGTATTTCATCAGCAAGAATAAAGAAAAAACTGAACCTATTTTTAATACATGTAGGTTTGTGCTACCTGCAACTAAGAAATTTTAAGGGTGTCCCTAGCTACTGCTGGCACAAGCCCTGGAAAGATGCTCACACAAGGCCTCCCAGGTAAGCTTACATGAGGTTTCCCTGTGATCAACGGCTTTCCACCAGTATAGTTGATATTTTAAGCTAACACAGCGGTGAAAAAACAGGAAAGTTCATTAGTTACATGTACTTGATAAAGAGAGTCACTTTGGGTTTCTTCTAGCCATGAAAAACAGTCACAAGGGAAAATTCTGGAATACTGTGTGAAACACAAATAACATGTAAATAAATTTATTTAAAAAAGAACATTTCTTCAATGCTGCTGTTTGAGTTATAACAGGAGACTTCCCATGTTTCAAAGAGCAATCCTCATCTAACACAATTTTCAACATCATGCCACAGAGCAGTCTGTGACAACTGAATTAAACTCCATTTTACTTGTGGTTGTTTGGAAAAGGGGCATAACTCTATTGGTGTTTCACGATGACTCTATATCTCTTCACTCCAGAAATGATGAGTTCCACTTACAGATTTATGCCTTCCCAATAGTTGCGCTCTTTGCCCAGAATCTCAGCCATGATGTACACAGGTTCTAGGTAGTTTGGGTCCAGCTTCATTGCCCTCTCCAGGTACGGTTTGGCCTGTCCACAAATACACTTTCAGTTTCAGTTTTAGCAAGCTAAAAACAAACTACACAGACCTTCAGTAAATAAAAAACCTGTCTTTGGCACCATTCGGAAAAAGATATGCAACAAAATTTTATTTGGACATATGGACAAAAAAAACAAAAAAAAATTTCTGACTACCTTTACTGCTTTACATATATGTAACTTATCACATCTTTGACGTGTACAAATTAAAATTGATCCAGACAAAAGCTGTACGATGTGGAGAAGTTTTAATCCTGCAATGTACATTCATGTGACTACGAATTGATCCACTACATCTGATGTTGCACCACCCCTTCTTGTGAAAATGTTACCTTTCATTCCATCCTCTGTGAAAGCAATTGTGACGTCACAGAAAGACTGAACATTTGTAATCATTGTGTTGGGCATCCGATTGACCTACTTGCAAAATTATTGATTATGATTGGTCAAGTGCATGTTCTTAATTGACAGTTCCGAAAGGTGTATCTGCTTACCTTGGCTTCCATGGTAGGAACTTTGGCCAACACTGAGGCATACAGCTGAAACACACAAGGAATTACAAGATTTCAGTTAGAATTAAAGGCTGGCAGCACCCAGCAACCCTGCTGTTGATACTCACTTAGACTTAGCATGTGTTGCACGCCAGGGATATAGTCAAAAGGTGCCCCTCTTGTCATAAACTTACTGTGAGTGAGCGTGCGGTATGCGCCAGGGTTCTGATGGCTTTACTGGCGACTGTGATGGCTTCCTTTAGCGTACGGCGACTGGAGGTGTAGCAATTAATCAGACCTGAGAAAAGACATGGGATAATTAGGGGCTTAATTTCAGTAATGACAGACAAGATATCAAAGGAGATGCAAATCAGTAACTTAATGTCAGTCCTGGACAAGTTATCAAAAGTGGTGTGCGTTAGTAACTTAATGTCAGTCCTCGACAAGTAATCAAATGAGATGTGTGTTAGTAACTTAATGACAGTACTGGATCAAAGATCAAAAGTGGTGTGTGTGAGTAACTTAATGACGGTCCTGAGCAAGCTATCAAAAGTGGTGTGTGTTAGTCATTGAATGTCAGTACTGAAGATGAGATGAAGTGAAGTGCATTAGCAACTTTGTAATAATGATGGTATTGTGCACAAGTAACCTAATGACAGTAAATTGTGGTGAAATATTCTATGAATTAAATAGTACATTGTGGGTTTTGTTGATCACTGTGTCATGATTCAGGCTGCTGTCTTGATTCAAGCTGCCGTTATGATTCAGGCTGCTGTCATGATTCAGGCTGCAGTCATGATTCGTGTAGACAGTTTCTGTATGTACATGGGCTTCAAGATTCAGGCTGGAGTTACAATTCGTGTTAACAGATATACTGAACAAAAATATAAATGCAACACCCTATAGTTTGATTAAATCAACTGTGTTATCAAATAAGTTCCCGCACCATTTTTCACGGGGACATAAAATGGACTCTTGGCAACACATTTCCATAACTGATAGAAACGGACAACCAATGGTAACGCTGAGGCAGGTTAGGAAACAGGACTTGGGGTCATTTTGGGAAATTCCACACTTCAGTATGGAATATGTTCGCTTACTCCAGGGTAAGGTCTAACCCTGGAGTAGTCTACGGGCTCTCAAATTCGCTTCTCTCCGGTGATTCCTAACGATTTCAGCTGAAATCAAGTTACTGTGGAGCCCAACTATTTCATTAGGTGTGGCAGTGGCTGGCCTGAAACTGTCGTGGAGGTGGAGGAGGCGTATATGGCAGTCTTGGTCAGGGGTCATTACACATGGTTGGTGGGCATGTGGGTGATTAGTCCTCGCGCTGAATTATTCATGACGTGTTCTGAGATGACTAATCGTTCACACATTAACTTTATGCACTCTGGCGACAGCTCTAAGGGTCATGCCAGTGTTGAACATGTCCATGACGTGCTCTCGTTGTTTTGTGGCATCTGTGGCACTGTGCCTTATGACAGAAATTGTACTGTACCACTGGCCTTTGGTATACCTGAGGGTAAAGAGTGCCAGGTAAGACCTTACAGATACCTGAATGCTACAGATAGGGCTACACCTGTGTGACGGGTCAAAATGGTGGATAGGCTTGAAATCCACAACAGTTTGGTTTTGGAGACTGGAATGTACATAGGTGTAGGGCTTCACTGTTGGCCATCCCTCGGCACTATATTGACAAAAATCACAACATTATCTTGTGAAATATTGCAAAAGCCAAAGTGTTGCGTTTATATTTTTGTTCAGTTTATATGGTACCTACCAGCATGGGCTTCGTATCTATGAGGAGCCAATCGCAATGCCTCACGGAAATGGAGGAGAGCTTCTGCGATTTTCTTCAGTTCCACAAGTGCAGACCCCTTGAGTAACAGTGCCTCGATATTCCGACTGTCTTTTGCATATGCCTGTTGAAAAAGTTCAGTTAGCTCCATATTTAAAAATTTATTCAAATAGTCAAAAGACTTGTCCAAACTTTTTAGAAGAATCTAGATCGGAATAATGAAAAATAGATCACAATGATCAGAAGATTGATAAATTACAGGGATCGATTCCAAAAAGTTAACCACAATCGTAACGTCAGTCAACTGAATGTCCGTTGTTAGCCGTGACAAGCAGCTCCATAATTTGTTGTCTATCTGTTGCTCGGTCAGATTTTACACATCCTATCTTTTGACCTGGGCCAGTCGCAATCCTTTGGGATGAGTGTAAGACAACACGGACATTTTGTGGGACTGGCTGTACTTTCAGAAGCTGCTATGAGTTTGTGTTTCAGGAAAAGATTGAAAGAGACTTTCTCCCAGCACCCATTTGACAAACACAGTGAAAACATAACTGTTATGATGCTGTAGAGGTACGAGATGCTGCACCTTCCTCATTAAACGTGCCCCGGGAAGTCATGACAGAAGTGCCAACATCATCTTGTTCAAGCTGTGACTGTTGCCTTATGTGTCAACCTACTTTATCTTAGACAGATTACTGAAGAAGCCATACATATACGGCCAGATGTTTTAGTGTAGTCCGTACCCTCTGAGCAAAGTAGACCGCTCTGGTAGCTTTCTTGGTGACCATACAGAAATAACCAACAACTATCCATGGCTCTGGTGCAAGGTCAGTCACAGACATCATCTTATTGGATAAACTGAAACCAGAAAAGATAACCAGCACATGTACCATAACATAAGAAAAGTAATATCAACATAATAGTGTTATTCTACGATCAAGACACCCGCAGGGTTGTAACCTCATATGCATTCTTATGTACAGTCTATGTATGCTTTGGTTTTATGTTGTACTCCACAATTTTTCAGTTCCTGATTTCAGTCCTTGATAACGAGGGATGTAGATATGGTGTGTCTCCTTGTGACAGGGAGAGTCCATGCCGCCAAAGTGTTACTGCAACTGCCACTTCATGCCGAAGCCACCAGACATGCCACCCTACCCTACATTACGCTGACCCGACCAGTCGCGTTTCCTTCTTCCTAACCTCCCTGTACCGTGCGCCAAGCGAGGCAGCAACAGGTACCATTTTTAAAAACTTTGGTGCGACCTGACGCAGGACTGACCACGGATCTCTATACCTTGAGGCAAACGCTCTAACCACCAAGTCACAGAGGAGGTCAGGTGTAAGCTAATAATGTTTTAATGTCTTAACCACTCAGCAAACAAGCCACTCTTGAAAAAACCAAACCCATGTGAAAAGTCCAAGTATTAATATATGCACTTCTGTTATCAGTTCAACAATTGTGCAAATTTGAAAACCTTCTCCTACAATTAATACTACACGGGCCTGCTTTACGAAGTGGGTTTAGGGTTACATCATACGTAACTACCATGGCGATGGATCTCTGCAGTATGCGTCATTACAAGAGCGTTACACATGACGTAAGTTACACCCTCTTTGTAAAACGAGACCCTGGCATTGAGCATTGCTTTAGGCAATCTGTAAATTTTGTAACCATACAAAAATGGCGGTGTGCAGTGATCTTACGCTTCCAACTCCTTTACTCTCTTCTCTTTGGCCAGCATGTACGCGTAAATGTCCATGTTCCTCAGATTGTAGGGGTCCAATGTGTGGACCTACGGGGGGGAAAAACGAAACAAAAACAAATCCAAGTGTACAAATGTTGATGAATGAGTTAAGTCAAAGTATCTAATCTTGTTACCAGCTTGGTTAGAAATAGATTACATGTATTTTAAATTTGTCACTAGTAACAATAATATTTACTGGTAAATATTTGTATTTGTATTTTTTATATCACCACAAGTATAATTAGAAAACATGTTTACAGAAAATAAAGCATGGCAGGAATAAAATCACAAAGGGGTTGATCTATCCCAGTGAAGTACAAGCATATAAAATGGTGCTGGTTGTAGGTGAATTATAAGTAAATAATAACAGAGTAGACGTTTTACATATATAAGAAAAACACAAAGCAGTGTCCCGTGCCAAAAGAAATGCTGGCTATGAGACATTTACATGTTTGAAAGGTCAGAATTGCTTCATCAGGTGACGTTATATTTTGGACTTTGGACAGAGAAAGTGGGTCAGTAGATCTGAGAGAAATCGGCAGCCTGTTCCATTCCCGGGGTAACACATTTCAAATTGTGTAGAGAGTCAGGTTGGAACAGTGGAGGGGTCTAGATAGATTAAGACATTGTGTTCTGGCTGAATAATTGTGTATATCTGATTGTTTTCGAAACATGTTACGGCAGTTCAGGGGTATTTTATAGGGGTGATATATATATTTATGAGCAACTAATAAAGATGACTGAAAAATAGAGAATTTTAGCGGTAAAATATTCAGAGATCTTAAGAGAGGGTCTGTATGCTCGAGTAGTTCAGATAGGGTTACTGAGCATTTCTGTAACAGATTCAAGGCTCTGAGATGAGAGGGCTAAATGTTTCCCCATAAAACACAGGCATAGTTCAGAAAAGGGGAAATTAAGGAGTTGTAAAGTATTAATAGAGTTGGTTTGTTTATGAAGTGTTTAATATGGTTAATTATGCCAATGTTGCGAGATACTTTTTTGCATTTGTAACTGACATGGGATGTCCAGGAGATTTTGCTGTTAAACATTATACCCAAAAATTTAAATTCGGCAACATATTCTATAACTGACCCTTGCATGGAAATCCAAGAAAGGAGGAGAGGATACTGGTCCAATGACCATACATTTGGGGTTATTAACGTTTAACGATAGCCTGTTTGAAATCATTGGGTCTGGAATCTTTTCGAGTTCAGCTGACATGGTAGTGACTGCTTTGTTTATATTTCTGGCTGAGGTACACACACTTGTGTCGTCCGTGAATAACACATATTTCAGTACAGTAGAGGCCTTAGTTATGTCGTTGATATAGCAAAGAAATAAGATAAGCCCTAAGATGGATCCCTGTGGAACTCCACAGTCAACATGGGCAAAAAAGGAAACAATGGCATCATACTGAACATACTGAGTTTGGCCAGCTAACTAACTTGACAGCCACAAAAGTGGTTTGGCATGAAAGTCGTAATGTTTAATGAGTTTACTCAGTGGTTTGGCATGAAAGTTGTAATGTTTAATGAGTTTACTCAGTGGTTTGGCATGAAAGTCATAATGTTTAATGAGTTTACTCAGTGGTTTGGCAGGAAAGTCATAATGTTTAATGACTTTACTCAGTGGTTTGGCATGAAAGTCACAATGTTTAATGAGTTTACTCAGTGGTTTGGCAGGAAAGTCGTAATGTTTGATGACTTTACTCAGTGGTTTGACATGAAAGTCGTAATGTTTAATGAGTTTACTCAGTGGTTTGGCAGGAAAGTCGTAATGTTTAATGAGTTTACTCAGGAGTATCTTGTGATTCACGGTATCAGATGTTTTAGATAAATCTAAAAATATAACAAGATTAGTTTCTCTCTTTTCTCTGGCAGATAAGGAATGATGGGCACGAAAGCCACACGAAAGCCACACTGATATGATATTATTTTCTTTGAGAAAATTTGTAATATTAGTTGCTGCAGATTTTTCAAATATTTTACTTATGGCTGGGAGAACAGATATCGGTTGATAAAATTCAAGTAGGTTGGGTTCTCCTGACTTATGGATGGGTGTAATTTTGGCAATCTTTAATGGGTCTGGGTCGTGATCACTTTCGAAGGATAAGTTAATGATGTGAGCTAACGGAGTAGAAATATACTCGGAAACTAGTTTGAGTTGGGACATATTGATACCGTGAATTCCAGATGCCAAAGCTTTTAAGGAGTCAATTGTTGAAGAAATGCTTGCATGTGAGACGGAAGAGAAATTGAACATATTTGAGATTGGCTGGCCAAGGTATTGAGAAAAGTTGCATGGAACATGGTTCACAGTTAGATGCCATGGCAGAAAAATAATTACTGAAACTATTTGCTATATCTTCTCTGTTAGACACATCACGACTATTAATAGTAAAAGTTTTTGGAAGCAAATGTGATTTACCTTTGCCAAGTATTTTATTGAGAACTTTCCAAGTGGCCTTTAGGTCATTATTGCACTGCACGAATTTATTTTCAAAATATGTTTTGTGAGAGAATTTATTCATAATTTTCAGCTTATTTCTGTATTTCCTGTATTTATTTAATTCAAGCCTTTGGGGAGGGATACTTAAGTTGCTCGTGGTACAGTTTGTGTTTTTAATTAATTGATGTAATGACAGACAGAGTTATCCATGGTTTGCGTATTCTTTGACAGGGAGCGATGACACTCCGCTCTGGGAAAACTTCATCATAAACTTTTTCAAAATTATCTGCAAAAATTTCAAGGGCCTCGTTATCGGTTGTTTCTTTTTATGACTTCATCCCAGTCAAGATTTTTAATCATTTCCTTGAACTGACATATCTGAGCAGGTGATTTAGGTTGGTAGGTAAAACTCAGCCTGTCTTGCCGAAATGGGTGTCTTAAAAATTTTGAACACAGGTAAATGATCAGAGATATCAGTCAAAACAAAATCTGGAGTGACGTCAGAGTCATGAAAGTTAACATAAATATTATCAATCAAGGTTGCTGAGCAGGTTGTCACTCTAGTCGGTTTAGTTATTAGAGAGAAAAAGTAACTACATTTCATGGTTTTCAAGAATTCCTTGAAGGCGACATGTTTATTAGTGTGGAAAAGATCGATATTGCAATCACTCATTTTTATGAAACATTTTCTGGTGGAAAGAATGTTTCTGAGCGTTACGCTAAGATGCTCGTTAAATATCCCTATATTATGGGATAGGGGCTGTATATAGCCACAATGTAGCTGTCACCTTCAAATTTTAATTTCTAAAAACTGTGACTCATATTCACCATGAAAAGCTTTGTCACACAGGTCGCGTCCTATGACACGTGATGAAACGGTATTGCTAGCATACCGGACAACACCTCCTCCTTTCTTATTTTGACGTGACTCTGAGAACATTATAAGGCCAGGGATTTCCGAGAGGGATTTATTTGATTCTGTTAGCCAACTTCCTGTGAAGCCCAGCACAGTGAAGTTAAAATTAAGATTCTGCAGGAATCCAACAGTTTCACCAAAGTGTTTCCTCATACTACGTATATTAAAGTCAGAGACAGAGAATAAGTCTTTGCTGTCATAAAAGGTTGACCTTTATCCTTTGTGTTTCTAGCCATTCCAAGTTACAAGTATCAAAGTACAAACCTTTATGTAGAAAATTATGTATACTACATCTACTTTGTTAGATTACATGTAATTATCCAATTATGAGACCATCTTGAACATAATGATACATGATTCTCAACACTGAAAACTCAAGTGCTTTCAAAGATTTATCCCACAATAAACTTTCTTTAAACTCTTTAAGGGCATTTTAAGGACTCAAAGCTATTGATAAAGTTCACATACTTTGAAGGTACCTATCTAGGCCAATGGAGATCCTGAATTATATACTCGTCATGTTAGAACTCCAAATTTGTCTCTAAAAAATAAATCTTGGTTTTCAAAAGTTACTCTTAGGAATAGAACTGGGCCTTTGTTAATATGTATCATCAATGAAATGCACGACAAAAACTTACTAACCATGCTTACCAGAAACTTGGCAGCCTGCCAAACAGTGTTTCAGTTTAAAATGAAGCTGACCTGACCGATGACCTTGACAAAAAAAGCTTACTTGGACACCAACAGTGTTCTCCCCCACCCTTGCAATACCTCACCTTACTTCACGACAGCCTGCTGATGAACTTGAACAGAAATTAACCCATTCTATTCATGGTTTACAGTGGAGAACAGAGGGCAAACAAACTTTACGCATACTTACTCTTTGGAAAATGAGCAGGGAATTTGTGTAATCACCCTGTTTGAAGTGAGCTTCACCGAGACTGCACAGCAGATTTACATTATCCTTCAGGTAAGGCTGCATCAAACAGAAACACTGTCTCATTACCAGTACATGTAGGTATAATTAGTATCAGACTATAAACAAAGGTATTATTGTAAACATTTAAAAGAAAAGACAACACAGACCAAATGTATATATGTACTGATAAGAATCCCAATTAAAGTTCAAAAAACATCATGTTTTACTTTTGTGATGTAGGATAACCGCCATATCATAGTTAAATGTAAGCAAAAATGCCCACGTTGGGAAAATCAAAAGGGCCGTCATGCTCTAAATTTTGACCAATCACCGTGAGATATTTCTATCACGAGAGGCATCTGTTGTCGCCGTGACATCGCCAGTTCCTAGTTCCGAATTTTGCTTTGTAGAGGTAGTGTTCAATCAGCTGTTTTCCTTGTGATTACGAGACAACAGTATTCTGATGTAGGGACGTTGGGGACGGTTTCGCAGCATCATGTCGTAAGCTGAGAATTTGAAACCAACAAAGTAAACCTACCTTGGCATCAAGGGACTTAAATGTTGTGATAGCTAAGGGATAATCCTGCGCAGCGAGAAATGAGTGGCCCTTAATCCATAATGACAGCCTGTAAGAACAAATGAAGAATTCAAAGTAGGGTTTCAGCACTTCAGCCATATTGATGACAGTCCAAATGCTGAGTTGTACATGAAATTGAATCTGAAAGTAGCTAAGTCCATCACCCATGAAAGAAATGACCGGTATGTAAAATGAATGCACTTACCATTCGGTTGGGACCCCATGGCCAATACCTGGCATCACCAAGGCAACAACCTCTGGACCTTTGACCCCCAGACTGATCAGACCAGTAATGGCCTCCAGGGCTAATGGACATTCCCTGAAGCAGGAGAACTGGACTCTCACAAACTGGACGGTGACTTGTATCAAGTGGAAGCAAATAACAATGGCACCATTCACAAAGACATCAAGGTACACAGATGCGTGTGTTAACTTCATTTTCTTTAGTATTATAAACACACTGCTAATCTGACCTCATGAATTTCTCCACTTTATGAACGTTACAGTTATGACAGTGACCTTTCGATTTCATGAAGACGTCAATAAAACTGACAGATGTCCGTTCACTATTATTTAAAACCGGACTGCATGACAAAGTAAAGGGACTATGATGCTTCAGGACTTTTATCAGGGAATATTAATTCTGAAAAACACTTGGCCTGTACATCCGAATGAAATAAATAAACTCCACACCACCAGACAAAGCGGACCACTGGTATATGGTGTACTGAGATTCTATCCACGTGTATGGATTTTCCGCTCACCTGAGCACTTCCTTGTAGCAAGTGATGGCTGATCTATCCAAGCCTGTCCTGTGGTATAAACGTGCCAGTGACATGTTGATTTTGGAACTGCGTTGTTTGGTTGTCACACTCTCCAGCTACATGTACACAGATAGAAGAGATACATATGAAACAAACTATGGAAGGAAATGACCCCTACCCCCCAGCCACCCCCCATCCCCAGCCCCAACAAATTATGAGAGGTATTGCATCCTACACTCCAGGTCCCCCAAACTATGAGAGGAAATGTCCCCTACCCCCCAGCCACCCCTCATCCCCAGCTCTAATAAACTGAGAGGAAATGCCCCCTACCCCCCAGGCCCCCCCCCCAAAAAAACTATGAGAGGAAATGCCCCCCCCCCCAATCCAAACTATGAGAGGAAATACATTTTATTATTTATACATAATGTAGGTGAAATGTTGCTTTCCTTCACTGATAAAGGTGTTAGATACCGGTGTTGTCATTATATTTTGATATTACATACTCAGGTTCCATGGTGTCAAAAAACCCCATCTTGTTTTTATGATGTTCCAATCTGAGCTAGCAGGGTGATGTCCATAACTCAAGTTCATTCCACTTTCAACATTCTATGACACACGACATGATAATGCCTTACAGGACACTGTGTCTTCATGTATGATGTCACACAAACATGTATATATATACAAGACTGTAAAGGTCTACACCTAAAAACACTGCTAAAATTAACCCGTTGCCTTAAATTACAAATTATAATACACTGTCAAAATGTAACTAATAAATAGAATACTGCACAACAAATAGCATATATATTAATCTTGTGACAGGTGGAAATTCGAACAGTACTTCTGGTATTCAACCTTCACTATGCAATATCCTCTGTTCATTTTCGTTGAAACCTACCACATTAAGAGCTTCTTGTAACTGACCAAGAGCACAGTGACACTGGTGGATTTTATATTTCACATCAACCTCTGACACCAAGTCCTGGAAAACACAACGGAGATTAAAATGGTTACAAATTATACAGGTTCTGTGGACATAAAGCCTCTAAATTCCCTACAGTAAACAATTTTAGTAAACAAAATCAACCAACCTTGTTTAAGTATTACTTACCTGGTGCAACTTCAAGAAATATCACAGAAACGACTAATAAAAGGATCTCTCTCCAAATGTGATCAGCTGAAATTTTCGTAACACTTTTATGTACACTCTCTCATGTACCACAGAGTCCAATGTGTAATACTTTTTCATCACTCTATCTTTTTCAAAGATTTTCACCACACATTTGAAGCATTATTTATTTATGTTTTTGATTCGTGTTTTACGCCATACTCCAACATATTTCATTTATATGACGGCGGGAAGCATTATACTAGGAGGAAACAGGGTGAAGCCCGGGGGAAACAACAAACAGAAGGTTTCTGACAGACCTTACCACGTACAGCTGGGGAGGAAGCCAGCCTGAACTGGACATGAACTCATAGCAACTGCACTGGTGAGATGTTCCTGGGTCATTGCATTGTGCTTTGGTGTTAACCACCTCGACCACAGAGCTACACTGTTTACCAAACTTACTGTCCAAACTTACCAAATGGGATGATTTTCCTTTGGTCTTGTTTATGGCTTTTTTAAGAGAGAGTGCTTTCCTGTAGATGTCCTATATGAAAAATAAACACACTGATTGTAAAAACATTGATTGATTTCAGTAAAAACATATCATTTAAAGTCCTTACATCAAAGTCCAACCAATATTTTGTTTTAGTTAGGCAATGCAATCAAATTGTCACACTACTGAACTGATGTTAAGAATTGTGAAGCATTAAGCTATCAAGGCCCATCTTGGCGACAATGCTACGGGTACAACTGTGATGCCAGCATCTGTCAACATCCCACTAACATGACTGCCGGCAAGCTGCAGATTTTTAAAGATGGCAAGATACCACAAAAAGCCTCTCTACCCACCTCTGCTTTCTTGAACTCCTCAGTCTGGTAGAGAGAATCCCCATAGAACACCATAGTCTGGTATTTCTGTGTCATGTTGAAAAAATCCACATTCTGTTCCGACAAGGACAGCACCATGGAACACTGAAGGAATGTAACAACAGGCCACAGTGATAGTTACATGTAGCCTTGCATGATCAGTGCATGTGATTCAATGCCTGGTTGCCCTTCTTCTGGAAGGTCAGGGGATACATGTGCCTAACAATTGCTAAATTACTGTGTCCAGTGTGATCACTATAGCTTACAGTCTGTTAAATGAAGACAGGGAATGTTAAGCCACCAATCCTCTACTTAGTTTTATTCCTTCATGTTACACCATGAAGAACTCTGAAATCATTGAGGTTACTGGAAGGCATTTTCAAATGTTACCGGAGAGGAAGCCAGCATGAGCTGGACTTGAATTAGCTCCAGGTGGATCAGAAGCTCTGGCACTCATCACGTTTAGCG
Organism: Acanthopleura granulata; assembly: GCA_016165875.1. NCBI lineage: Eukaryota > Metazoa > Mollusca > Polyplacophora > Chitonida > Chitonidae > Acanthopleura > Acanthopleura granulata. Next base: position 1,906,673 of record JABBOT010000021.1, on the reverse strand, counting down.
CACACATTCTCTATGTGTCATGAGTGCAAGACCTTCAGAGCTCCATGTACCTTGAGCTAGACTAGAGTGAACTCACAGTGACTACATTGATGAGGAGCTCCTAAATCGCTGTACTGCATTACAGCGCTAACCAAAACCATGCCTTGAGAAAACCACAGTACCTCTGACACCAGGGCCCATTTTTTATAAGTTGCCATTAATTTAACTGATAAATTTAAGGTAAGAAGAATACATGTACATGCAAGTGTATCTGTAAATTTTCTGTATGTGAAATTTTCCTGATAAACTTGGGTTACGGAGCTTTATGAAAGGTACACTGCATTTGAGACTCTTTAAACAGGAATAACATTAAGCCAATGTGAACTTTGAGTCACCACGCGAGTTCATTTGTTTATGATTTCAAAAGAGACAGCATAAACCAGCTTTTACCCCTGTAACTTTCTGCAACACTTCAACAGCGAATTCTAGTGGAAATATGAGAGATTAGGGTTTCTACTGTGAGTGGAATTTTGTTGAGATGTTAAGCATCTAAACAATATGTATGATAAGGCTAAGTTTATCTTTACAAAGTTTCAGTGTACCAGCAAATACCATTATCAACCGCAATGATGCTAGTTCCTACAGGTAAGCATTGCACATATGAAATTCCAGTCCCATTACACTGTGAACTGCAAATTTTCCCGAAGTGAAGATTTGTGCATTTTAAGAGTAGTTATCGGTAAATTAATGTTTTTAGTTGTCATTTTCATTTCAGATTACAAGTTTACACACACGTTTCAATGCAAGTGTAGGCTGTCTGTGTCCTGCAAATTGATGAGATGACCTCATTTTGCTGGGGGAAAACTCCATAATGGCATGACCATAAGACTGGTCGGGATAGTTGAGAAAACAATAAGAACTACAAAGACTTCAGATACACTGCTGTTTATTATCACAGCATGCAGTGCCATAATTTGAAAACTGAACACAAAAATACCAAATATATCACACAGTAGTCATCATACACAATGATGTCTGATAATATCACTGACAGTTTTGTCAAAATGTCCCCAGTTCTTTGACGGGTCAATGAGCCACCCTTCTCAACTCGGACTGTCTCCACAACACTTAATGGTGCAAAAATATATGCATAAAGTTTCATTTCTCACAACACCTGTTCTACTATTTACTGGTGTTACTCTTGTGGTTATTGTACAACTGAGAGCAGATTCAATGAAACTGCCAGTGAGTGATTGTCGTATAATTTCCCAGGGGCTTTCCTTACCATTGTCTTAAGGTCATGATATAACTCCTGTTCGTGAAGAAGCCTCACGTGGTCAAATAGGTTTGCCATCTTTAGAAGACAGCAACTGACAAAACTAAATCACTGATTCTTAAATGTTTAGTTATTTAAAACTCAAAACTGCAAACTGTTTCGCCTGGCGCCGTTTTTCTCGTCAGCTTTGACCGGATGTACTCGCCATAAACGTTTGTTGACGCGAGTCTTACAACAACAACTTCACCACGTGAAGAGAAGAAGATCGTAAAATAGTTTTGTCTGTTTTCCTGTTTTAGAGTTGAAACTGGGTCATAGATGAATTATTCTTCAGTTTGGTAAAAACGGTACTTTGCGCAATGCCTATGTTCGAATCATTTCATATACACTGAAAGTAAAACAGAAATGTTTTTATTTTCATAGCAGTGTTAGTTCATAAAATTTTTGTCTTTTCTGCACAGTGATCCTCATGATAGGTGGCGGCCACATCGTCAGATCGTCAACTATCGCTACAATCGTCATTTAATTTAATTGTATGAACAGTTACAAGCTTTGCGTAGTTTCGAAATTAGTAGCCTAGTGTCCAATACGATATTTTTTGTTGTGGTTAGTTGTTTCATTCATGCCTGTCGTTAGTTACAGCAAGACTAACCCGAAACAAACTTTCCAGCAGTATAGCACCGCTAGACATGAACAGAAGCTGGATTTCAACTGTTGAACACTCAGCCGTAGTGGCGAAGATCGATATAATTTACACATAGGCCTACATATTCATCTGTGTTTTTTTATAGCTTTGACTAGATAATGTGTGGGGGCCTCCGTGGCTCAGTCGGTTAGCGCGTTATCGCAGCACAATGACCCGAAGCCTCCCACCAATGCGGTCGCTGTGAATTCAAGACTAGCTCATGCTTGCTTCCTCTCCGGCGGCGTGTGGGAAAATCTGTCAGCAACCTGCGGATGGTCGTGGGTTTCCCCCGGGCTCTGCCCGGTTTCCTCCCACCACAATACAGGCCGCCATCGTATAAGTGAAAGATTCTTGAGTACGGCGTGAAACACCAATCAAATGAAATAAATAAACGGATAATGTGCATCTATAACGACTTTCTATATTGGACTGGTGCCAAAATAGAAACTGACTCTGCCCCCCCCCCCCACCACCAAAAAAAAATCACTGTGAACCCGCCAGCCAAGTCCATCAGTTTCCTGAACGCCTAAGCGTGATAAATCCAGCATGCAGACATTCCTCAACATGCCTTCTTGGCCCAGCCAGGAGTACAGGCTTTAACTTACCTCTGGAGTGGTTTGGTGAACCACCCGTGTAGTAGGTGTTTTAAAGTGTACTCATTCTGAGAACACAACTTGTTATGTGATTAGCTCTGTGGACAATAATGTGTGACACAGCTGCACAAAGTGTCAATAACAAAAACAGTAAAATTGGTCCATGAGCCACCCTTCTCAACTTGGACTGTTGTCTCCACAACACTTAATGGTGCAAAAATATATGTAAGAAAAGACTATAAATTTAATTATATGGTAAGACTTTTTAAGAGCCATCATCTGTAACAGCACCAGCGCAATATGGAAAGTGATTATAGATCCACAGACTCTAGACACAGAGTAGACACACCGTTGTCTCCCAGAGGATGCATGAGTACCACATTCCTGTCAATAACCACTGCATTTGCCTAGACCCTTCCACTGTGAATTTGATACAGAAATGATCCAGTCTAAAAGGAAAAATGCACTTATTCCCATTGGGTGATTTTTTTTTGTTGAAGACACAATAACGGGATTTTGGTTTTTGTTATACCATTATCAGCACGTGTTTTATTTACATCTTGGTGGACACACTGTAGACATGTAGGGAAAGTATGCCCGTTCTCTTTTGGACCATTATTACCCGGGACGTGTATGTGAAACTAATCAACCATGTGAGTATTAAATGAAAAAATGAAAACACACTTACCTGTATGTGAAGTATTTCATGCCAGATACATTTCTGCACCAGAGCCTGGTAAAGGGGCCTAGGAGCTTGAAGATGGAGGGCCACTCAACCCTGCTGGCTGCTGCTGTAGGCCTGGGCTGTGGTCTCACATTAGGGTGGCTGCTCAGAGGACGCTTAAGGATAAGGAGTCCGTCGGGAGCGTCAGGGGGCAGCATGGAGGTAGGCGTTAGCACTTCCCATGTACAAATATATGTAACATGTAAACGCTGATGGAGAAGGGCCCTGGCTGACTCAGACAGTTTAAGTGCTCAGGCTAGCTGTGACATGTTGACTGGCTGTCTTGACCAGTGTGATCATTGTGTGTGTGAATCTCGCTTTCACTGTTCGAGTTGTGATCTTAAGTCAGGACATTTGTCTTGCAACTGGTGAACAGGTGAAAGGTGGTCTTTTACGTGTTATTCATCTTGTGTATGTTTTTTTTGCAGGGGGAGGGGACATTTTTTCACATTGCACGTTGTCCTCTGGTTTTGGCTGTTTAACTTCAGGAAGTAGTTGCGTTGAAGCCATATGAATGACATTGTAGGGGACTAAGGAGGGCTCAAAATAATGTGCAGCTTTCTGTCGCGATTTGTTTAGCTGTTTATACTTTATGCTGATGTGTTTGTGCACATATTCAAACAGTGATAGTTTAAACAGATCTGTAGCTCTTTCTGTATTGATTTAAGTGTATACAGGTATTTAAAAAAGTCAGAGATGTCTATTGAATTCCTAAATATTTTATTTTGTGACTGCATTTCAGAAAAGTTTTGCTGCAGATTCTGGTGAAATCAAACTAGTGATTGTTGTGAGAAATGACTTAAAGATGGGAAAAGGGAAAGCAGCTGCTCAGGTATGTACCTATATGACTGGAGGCTTTTTCAAGCAAACACAAGAAAACCCAGGCTCCCACAGTCCTGAACAGTTACAGGATCCTACAGTCTTACAATCCTGGACAGTTACAGGATCCTACAGTCCTGGACAGTTACAGAATCCTGCAGTCCTGGACAGTTACAGGAGCCTGCAGTCCAGGACAGTTACAGGATAATACAGCCATGAACAGTTACAGGATTCTACAGTCCTGAACAGTGGCAGGATCCTACAATGCTGGATAAGTTATCAGGTTCTCACAGTCCTTAAGGATTACAACATCCATTTGTACAAAAGTTTCAGGATGTTGCATTCCTGGAATAGCTACAGGATCTTACAGTCGTTGAAAAGAAAAGAAAAACACCTTTTTTAGACTTGTATATACACAGGCCCCTACAGTCCTCAAAGGTTACCAGGCTCTAACAGTCCTATAAAGGTTGCCAGGCTCCTACACTCCCCAAAGGTTACCAGGCTCCTACAGTCCTCAAAGGTTACCAGGCTCTAACAGTCCTATAAAGGTTGCCAGGCTCCTACACTCCCCAAAGGTTGCCAGGCTCATACACTCCCCAAAGGTTACCAGGCTCCTACAGTCCTCAAAGGTTACAAGGCTCTAACAGTCCTATAAAGGTTGCCAGGCTCCTACACTCCCCAAAGGTTGCCAGGCTCCTACACTCCCCAAAGGTTACCAGGCTCCTACAGTCCTCAAAGGTTACCAGGCTCTAACAGTCCTATAAAGGTTGCCAGGCTTCTACACTCCTCAAAGGTTACCAGGCTCCTACAGTCCTCAAAGGTTACAAGGCTCTAACAGTCCTATAAAGGTTGCCAGGCTCCTACACTCCCCAAAGGTTACCAGGCTCCTACAGTCCTCAAAGGTTACCAGGCTCTAACAGTCCTATAAAGGTTGCCAGGCTTCTACACTCCTCAAAGGTTACCAGGCTCTAACAGTCCTATAAAGGTTGCCAGGCTCCTACACTCCCCAAAGGTTACCAGGCTCCTACAGTCCTCAAAGGTTACCAGGCTCTAACAGTCCTATAAAGGTTACCAGGCTCCTACAGTCCTCAAAGGTTACCAGGCTCTAACAGTCCTATAAAGGTTGCCAGACTTTTTACAGTCCTCAGAAACTTTTAGGTGCCTATAGTCTTCAAAACTTCAAGCTCTAACATTAATGAAAAACTTACAGGCTCTTATAGTAATCTAAAATGTTAGACTTTTTAGAGCTTTATGTCCTGGAAAAATCATTTACAATTGAAAGTTCTGGTTAAACAAAGATGTACAAATGTATTTTTCAATGCATGTGGCTGGTGAGCAAACAGGCAACATTTATGTGAATCAACGTATCAACCCAGGTAATACTGGATTGCTTGGTACATGTATTTGCTTTGAATGGAAAATAATATAACTTGTTGTGACAAGTTGTTGTTACCCAGAGTTGTTACTTCCTTATGTTGCCAGTATTGATTAACATTTGCCCTGTTAAAAAACTTGTCCTTACCTGAAAAAAGTGCATTTTACACGCAAATACTTTCGAAGGTCAATAAAATGGTGCTATAACGGATATTTTTCAGACAGGATTGCAGTGTACACATCCTTCCCAAGGAAATTTGAGGTCAAATTTTTTCTGTTTTCAGTGTGCTCATGCAGCTGTAGCTGCCGTGAGAAACCTGTCTAAGAGTGACCCCCGGCTACTGTCTGAATGGGAGGACTGTGGTCAACCCAAAGTGGTGGTCAAGACAGAGACAGAAGAATCGCTGTAAGTTCTGACAGGATGATAACTGATGCAGATTATCAGGAGTACTTACTGTAAATGACATAAAGTTTCCCCACAAAAAGTGCATTGTTAGAGACAAATAAATGTTGTAAAATATTATTTTCCGTGCTGAAAGGTACACACTTACACAAAATCTCAGTAGGAATCTGAGAGGCAGGAAAAAATAGCAACTTGAGACCATTTAAAGGAAGTATGGCACTGTGTTATATGGTAGTTTGTGTGCACTGCCATCTGTCTGACTGGCCACTTGAGCAATGTTAGTTACAACAGACAGAGATGTACTGAGGGATTGTGGGAAATAATTGATTGATCGATGTTCAATCCAACATACAAACCATTACTCACTGGACCACCCAGGGTGCAAGGGCAAAGTTTGTTGTTTTCAAAAGCAATTCAGTAGGTGCAGTTTGTAATTACTTTTTTCACAACACTTTTTCCCTTGTCCAGTAAATCACTAAAGCAAACCACTGACCACTCTGTTTTAATATTATCTCAATATTGTCTGTTAATTTGTCGGGCTGTTCATTTGTTAACGTTTGAGCCTCCCACAACTTGAGAATGGCTCAGATGCAGAATCCGGGGGATTCCATTTCAGAAGCTGGGATTGAACCAGAAATGTTTGTCCCCTAGATACTGGCAGATTAGTATCTTAGCAACAGAGCCGTAGCCCATCCCACCTTTGCTGTACTTATATAATTTTTTCTTAATGTTTGAACTTGCCAAAGTTTAGTGGTTTTTCCCCCAAGTTTCCTCCACTTTGACTGCGATATAGAAGTGAACATTTCTTGAGTATGGCTGAAGAATAATGAGATGTCAATTGTTGAAGTATCCAAAAATAAAATGCACACAGCTTAGAAATCAGTGTACATGTTGCAGTGCTCCATGGTAGTGATGAGCCTGTTTTTGTGATTTCCTTCCCAGAGTGAAGTTGGCAAGACTGGCAGTTTCTAAAGGTCTGACAGCGAGTATAATACGTGATGCAGGGCGCACACAGATTGCCCCAGGCTCAAAAACAGTGCTGGGAGTGGGACCAGGTAGGGTTATGGTGAAACTCTTCTGTTATGTGTACTACAAGTAGTGATCTAATGCTTTTAAGTATTGGAACAGATAATCATATTAGTATTGCTGAAAGGAAAAAAATGCATTTCTGTCCCACTTTTATCAGAACAATAAAGATAAGAGATATGGCATTCCTTAGATGGACTAACTAAGTGAAAGAAAAGGAACTGTGTATTCTGGTTACAATTACATGTATATTTTTATACCCTTTTAAAGTAAGTTACTGTATCATAAAACCAATGTGTGTATAGGAACAGTTTGGAATAAAACCCTCAAGTTCTGTGAATCAGATCAGGTCCAAGACGTTGGCATTCTGCTTGATCCTTGCTGGATCACAATGAACTGATCCCTGAGATCTTTTTGGCCAAGTGCGCTATGTGTTGGTCTTGGCCAGCAAGCTGGTCTAACAGCTGGAGCAGCAAACAAGAACCTTCTCTCAGCAATTGACTGGTCCATGGCCAAGGCCAATCTTAAAAAACTGTTTGTTGAGCATAACTTGACAATGTGAAAAAAGGGTATGGTCGGCCTGTAGGGATTCTTTGTTTTTCATGCTGGCTTTTGAAAAAGATAGGCTTTTTTTAAGCCATTAAGGTAGAGAGAAAATAAAAATTATGAAAAGTACCAATGTAAACTTATGAGTAGGGCGGTTTTGTGGCGGATCAGTCAGATTACGTCCAGTGAATGTATTTTTAATTATGGTCAAATGAAGAGGCAGGCCGGTATCCAGCTCTTGGTTGCTTAAATGCATCTGGTGAACTTTGTGAGTTACCGGGTGGAGGAGGGGGTGCCACTCACAGGCTTCCCAGCCCATAAACCTGACAGATCACACCATATAAGTGAATAATACTCCAAGACAATGTTAAATGCTAATCAAAAAAAAAAAAAAATTAAACAAAAGAGGAAAAGAACATAGATAAATCATGTGAGCATTCGATAAGTAAATCAGACATCAGTCAGTCATTCAGTTTGCAGTCGTTGTTGTTGTTATTTCAGGGCCAACAGACTTGGTGGATGAAGTGACTGGCTCCCTCAGGCTATACTGACATTCATTGTAAATAACTATAATTTATCACCAAAAAACCCCCAAAACACAAAACAAATAAATATGTACATAAATTATGCCATGATTCAGTTTTATTTCTTCTTTTTTTTTTTTTTTTGAAGAATTTTGATTTTTGTCTGTATGAAAGTTCTTGTACATTGCATCACAGAAAGTGTATGGATGTTCAGCTATTAATGGTTTTCATTGTCTTTTTTGATTGTATGATTGGGTCTGATATCCTTAACCTGGGTAGAGCATTGCCAGAGGGGTTGTATGGAGTGGGAAGATATCCCTTATTAAGCTCGTCCCAAATATGTTCAAAGACTGGCTAGTCAGTGTCTACTCTAGTGTAACGAATCCTTTAGTCCAATCCCTTCAAACCAATTCAAACCAGAGTTTCTGATGCGACAGTAGCTCCACTGGTTGGGACAAAATTATCACTGCGTTGATGAGAAAATTACATGTATATGTGTATAATGTATAATGGACAATGCACAATCAAAACTGAAACACACCCATGAAATAAATAAATAAATCTTGATGTAGTCTTCAGGCAAGTTTGGTTCAAATTGGACAAAACCTAAAGGAGGTGTAATGTTTTTAAGGAAATCTTAACATAAATGGACAGACAGACAGACAGACAGACAGACAGACAACCCATCATCGAAATGGAAAATCAGTACTACGAATTATGTATAGCGATGGAGACTATACTTGACCCATGTGTCGTTGAAATCGGACAAAAACTGTAGGAGTGGTGCTTTGAAGGAAAAGTTAACAGATGCTGGACAGACAGACAAACGAACGGATGAATGGCAGACAACTTGCTAATACATAACCTCTTCTGGTCCATGACCAGTAGAGCTAAAACACACCGTTATGGCTGTGTTCTTAGAAAGTTGGCTGGCAAGCCTTATATGGTATACTTATATCTACAGGAAGTCAAAACAAAAACGTGGTTTTGAAAAGGTGTTGGACAATGGAAGACATGAGTTCAACTTTAGGTCCCATTAATCGCAGTACATTAGTACCAAACTTTGCCAAAGTTTGGCAGTAATAGGCACGGGTCAGCCGGGGCCACACAAGGGTCATCAAGGCCCTTTAGTACCACCGTGACCCCACGCTCATCTGCTAACTCGCGGATCTTCTTGCGACCATCTGTTGATACTCTGTGGTCAAACATGTCCAGGTAGTGGAGGTTCGGGGCATTCTCCAGCAGTTTGATGACACCTGTCTCAGAAATTCCTTTGATCATGCTGATATTCAGCTGTGTAAGGTGTGGACAGTGTTTGGTCAAAGCCCCGAGCGACCGCTCCGTCAGGTGTGAACATGCGGCTAGATTGAGGCTTTCTAGTCTGGGCAATTTCTGTTATTAACAGAGAAGGCGGAAATACTAATGACTGAGTAATTAATAAGTTAGTGCTATTCTTGGTACTGAATTTGGGGTCTGCTTTAAAATGTTTCATCTTACAGCGTACATTGACCAAGTCTACAAAAATTTTTATGCATCCAGTTCTTTCTTAGTTTATCACTCAGTTTTCCTTATAATCTGTCTTTATGTCTTTTTTGGAAGAATACATAGATTTACACGCAATTTCAAGAAGCTTGGGAACAAAGTGCCTGTTTGGACTATTCACTTAGTCAGAACCAGTTCAATAGATTTGTCTGTATTTCAACAGCTGGATAAATATACAGAGCAGTGGCATGTATGCCCAGGAATCAATTACAACCATTACCATTTAAAGGGTTGCCCAACTTACACTGGCTATCTGCTCCAACAGGTGGTCATTGATCACGTACCCACAGTCCTTAAAACTGACCACCCTGAGCTGAGAGCAGGTGCGGCAGATGTACCTGAGGACCCCCTCGGTTAGGTAGATCCCCTCTAGGTCCAGGTGTGCCAGAGCTGGGGTCAGGACGCTCCTTAACACAGTACCGTTCAGCCGCTTCTCACGCTTCAGCCGGTGCAGAATAGAACTTGAGAAAGAGAAATCCAAAATGGATGTAAAATATTGTAGCAGGTACGTTGTGTATGCAGTCTTCTGTTATTAGCGGTTTTAAACATTTTGTTCTGTGTTGCACGTTACCCACTACATGTTCAGAAGAAACCTTAAAGCAGTTTCTTGTACATTTGTATCTTTGACTCTAAGCAGCTCTTTTAAGTCAGTCAATCAGTTTGTCGGTCAGCTGGGCAAATTTTGGATGTGCTGTCGTTTAGATGATCCATAACTGAATCTTTGTTTCCAATCATGGCCTGCAGGTCATTTTTCCCCTGTGTTTCCAATCATGGCCCGCAGGTCATTTTACCCCTGTGTTTCCAATCATGGCCCGCAGGTCATTTTACCCCTGTGTTTCCAATCATGGCCTGCAGGTCATTTTACCCCTGTGTTTCCAATCATGGCCTGCAGGTCATTTTACCCCTGTGTTTCCATTCATGACCTGCAGGTCATTTTACCCCTGTGTTAGAACTCACTGTTTCATTTTTTGTAAGAAATTATCACAAAAACATGTCATAAAAAGTAACGACATAATGAAAAATGAAAATTGTTCCACCCCCTACACCAGTTTTCCCTAACACTATGACAGCAATTAAGTGTCATATAGGCTTAACAGATGCATGGCCTAATTCACACAAAATCTTTTGCAGGGGATGGTGTAGATCTGATATTTGTTTCATTCTTAGCGTAGCTTTGATTTATTTATTTATCTGATTGGTGTACTATGCTGTACTCAAGAATATTTCACTTATACGTCGAGATCCAGCATTATGATAGGAGGAAACTGGGCAGAGCCATCCTTAAGTTGCTAGCAAACCTTCCCACAGACGGCTGGATAAGCAGCCAGAATGAGCTGGACTTGAACTCACAGCCACCACATTGGTGAGGGTCATTATGCGTGCTAACCAACTGAGCCACGGAGGCCCACAGCTTAGCTTTAACAAATACAAGTAAGTGTGTAAGCTCAGCAAGGAGCATGGCCAACCGCTCTCAGAGCTCATTTTGCATTTGTACTTTTTTCATGTATTGTTGATGAGACACATTTTTGTACCTTGCTGTGCTGTATTCTTGTTGTTCTTGATCTTCGCAAGGGGAAATTGTATGTAATATTGTGGTATAACTTATTGTATGACTATTTCTAAAAGAAAACAAAAACATTTTCTTCTTGCCATACTTGATGAGATATTCATCAGGAAAACCCTCCAGATCAAACTTGTCGATATTGGTGCAGATATACCGAAGTCCAGTCTCCATCAGTGTGTGAACTTTGGTGCCCTCATGGAATGGATTCTACAGTAATCACCAAGTTCAAAAATAGCTTAGTAATGCAGACTGAATGCTTTAAGTGTAAAATGGAGGTTTGAATGATGATCTAGTGGGGGATACGAAGGCCTATGGTATGTTCACAGTGAACGGTTTCTTTTTGGTTTATTCTGATCAAGAAAGGGATTTTAAATAAAACAGCATGAAGAGAAAAAATCTATATCATAAACCCAGTACTAGAAACCGGAGCATTTTTTCGGGGTGCATATTTTTAATGATGACATATTGCTTTATATGGATGATACTTTCAGCAAATGAGTACAAAAGTCTCCAAAATGTTCCAAAGTTTCCAAAAGTACAAGTAAATATTCTATTCTCAGACACATGGTAGACCAACGTACGCGTTCAAACCTGCGCGCGAAGCGAGCTCTGACGTAAACCACCCCATCTTTTTCTTTACTCTCGAACCTGAGCGGACCTCGTTTTGAATGGGACGTGTATATTTCATGCAACACTTCCTGTTCCGTGTGTGACTTCATCAAACGGTTTTGCAGTAACTCGGACAGACGAACAAAGCCTGTAAACAATGTTCCATGTTAGAAACCTGTTCACAGTTTTTAAAAACAATGTGATGCAATTTTCGTAGGTAGTTATCACAATGTACAATGGTGTATGCAGTACAAGGGTCGAAGAAATTTGCACAATGTATCCTGATAATGGTTATAAAAATAAACAGATAATTTGGCATCAAGCTGATTGCAGTACAAATATGATACATTGTTATATTTATGACAAACCCCAAAAAACAAACATGCAAGTGTCCGGACTAATATTAGAAACAATGAATTATCACAAAAATAATTATTACAAACATTTTTAATACGAATACAACAGTCGTGCCACAGTGCGCATGTCTGCCAACAAACAGTATTATAAAATTATCAACAAAAAGACAAATCTTGCTTCACAGAAGTTGGGCTAGATCTCACGATCCATATTTGAATCTGGCTGTTATAGGTAAGCGCATGACGACGTACCAGCCAGGGCGGAACAACCAGAGGCCTTAGGGTACCATATAATACCGTATAATACAGGACTAGCTGTATACTGTTACCTGAACCGCACACCTGCATACCCTCCTTGACCGCTCCGTACCTGAGCAGATAACACAATCGTGCCGTAAGTCTACTGGTCACTAAACTGCCCTGGACGTCAGCCATAATTGCTCTCCTGTCCGTCTGAGTTTTTATCTGGCATGTTTCAGGCATGGTTTTCGTGGAAGAAAATTGTCGGTTGAACAGATGAAATGTGCCTTCTGGTCAGTAAAACGTATGAAAACTAAACGTAAACTCAAATGGCTCAAAACATCAACATTGATAGAAATGCAAGATTGTGCAATTCGTTATACAGAGTACTGTCCCCTTAGCGGGTTCCATGGAAATTATCTCCCCTGAATTATAACATTATTCCTAAAACTGGAAGAGCGTATATCAGAGCGCGCCCTTGTGTACAAAACAAGTATAGTATTTTCAAATTTTGGTTGTTTTTTAAATGATGATTTCAGTTTTTACGAAAGTATATTACAAGCTAAGATTTAACATTAGAAAGTGCCAGATAATATTTTTTTTACGGTATAAATCCGGTAGGCCTAACTTGATATTTCGGCACATCGAGTTCCCTTGCATATTTTAGCAGCCAAAAAAGACTCGGCGAGGTAGTGTTTTAGATCAGTCAGTGAGTAACGTGTGCGTCTGTTAACCCATCGGCTCACCAGGTATCGGTCCAGTCCCTTCTTCGGACAAAGTGTTTGTACATTACCCTCGCTGTCAGTGGTCGTGCTTGTATTGGTGCATTAATGAAAACGGGCGACCGGTCCGTTTGTTCATTCTTTCACGTTCGGTGAAAAGCGATTGTCCTCCGCCAGTAGTGAGAAAGTTTAGTCAGTAACTTTCCAAAGGTGGGTGGTTTTCTCCCAAAGGGGCTCTTCGGTTTCCCCCACCCATAAACCTGACCGCCATAGTATAAGTATAAAACTTCTGAATAGGCATACCGGTTATGTCGATCAAAACGCCAGTGGTAAACCTAATTCTGGATATGAAATCTGTGCTCTTCTTCCTAGATTAGCTTTTAGAAACACAAATGGTAAATTTGTATGCTAAGCTGGGAGCATGGCCAACCGCTCTAGAGCCTACCTAATTCTCATTATTGTTCGAAATGTTTTGACTTGGTACTGACTTGTTCACTACTCCGTTCATATAACAATGAGTATTTCGCGAAATGGCGTGTATCAACCAAGTTATTAAATGTGTTTTCTTGAGACCGTGAATATTCAGGTAAGACGTTCAACGTTAACCCTGAACAGAAGGCCAGTAATATGTCGTCGGTTGTGCAAACATCTTCGCGCCTTGAACAAACCCGTGCAAAGCAATGTATGGGCCATACAAGTAGGCGTATTATTTTGTCCTTGCACATTGTATGTCATATACACTGTCACTGACGTGTATGTGGACTCATAAATGTCTTAGGTGTAGCACAGATGTGCTGAAGGCACATATGTATCACAATCTGAACCATCGTCTCTGAAATGTACTAAATGATACAACTGGGTTGATTTCATCCCTCAGGTAAACGGCGTTAGACAGGTTTTGTGTGCTTGAATGCATGGGATATGGAAACTACGACATGTTTACCCTCATATATCAATCACATGTATATGGAATTGAGAATCATATATTGTGTAACATTTTCCTCTTGTGTGACTTTTGCTGGATGGCTATTAACTTATACAGGCAATAGATGTCCACGTGTGTGACTGTTGCTGCACGACTATTAACTTATACAGGCAATAGATGTCCACGTGTATGACTGTCGCTGCACGACTATTAACTTATACAGGCAATAGATGTCCACGTGTGTGACTGTCGCTGCATGACTATTAATTCATACAGGTAATAGATGCCCAAGTGTGTGACTATTGCTGGACGGCTAACAACTTATACAGGCAATTTGCTAGACAGTTATTAACTTATACACTTAATGGACACTTCTCACGGAATAACTGATTTCCTTTCTTGCGAAAATCCAATTAAGACAAGTTAAAAAGTTAGATAAGTAAAAAAGCATGTTAGACAAGTAAAAAAGCATGTTAGACAAGTAAAAAAGCATGTTAGACAAAGGCTATGCATGCTACACAACGACGGGGAGGCAGACAATCAACGCAGCGCATAACTGTACAAACGAGTTCATTCAGAAAGGTTTGTAATTTAGGTCAGTTTTTGAAGACAGTTTAAAAAGTATGGATGAAAAAAAAAATCCTGTTTATATATTTTGCAATTGCATAACGTGAGTAAAGTTACATGTTCATACAATTTATGTACATATGTATATATGTAGGTCTAGACGTAAAAGTCATGCACTTCTGTTGTTTTTTGCTCAGTGTTACACGAATGTTTAATATGTTTACCTGAACAAAAATGAGAGAAAAATATTACTGACTTCACAAAAGTAATTTATATAAAAACTGCAAAGTTGTTTTAATTTGATAACAAACCTATTCGTGCTTACTTTGCATGCTCTAGGTTTAACGAAAAGCCACGACACCGGACTTTATTTCCGGTAACTCTTTATGGCAGGTGTCTGGCGGTAAACCATATTTGCAGGAGTAGAACTGAATGAATGATCAGCCATAAGACATAGCACACATACTCACTCAAAACAAGTATAGGAATAAAATTAGGAAATTACCTAACATCAAGCTCCCAATGTCATTATGTGATGTTGTATACAGTGTATATGATAAAATGTGTATACATCACCGAAGATAGACCGTAGGTATTATTTGATTTATTTAATTATTTATTTATTTCATTGGTGTTAATTTCACGCCGTACTCAACAAGATGCAGTTATTTGATGACAGATGTGTTCTTCTTTCGGCAAAAAATGATTTGCAAAGTACTTTGTATCCGAGGGAATTTGTTTGTCATTGGGAAATAAGACGGGTCGAAGCGTCATGGGTTATTCCAATTTCCCACACGGTATTCCTGATAGTTTCATTTGTCTATCTATAAATATGTGTTCGTTTCACCATATATCCAAGAGCACTTAACACACATGTACGTGATGACGTTTTAGGGTGTTGGCAAGTGAGCAGAGCGCCAGTGAAACCTCCGCCTGTCGGCAGATATCTGACAAACGTCCCGACGTAAGGACGCAGCCAAACTTGGCTATAACAGGGGCGTGAGTCGAACATACGGCCTCCTACACTCACGTCAACGGCTAATTTACTTGGACTTCAAGGCCATAATGATCCCGTTGGTCAACAATGGGCCCAGGAAATAATTAAGAAATAGTCTTACGTGTTTACGAGTGTTTAAGATAAAACTGTATGTAATCATACCCGGCTTAAGAATAACTATATGTGTCCTCCAACGAACTGGCATGCTATAGAAAAAACGACAGCGAAACAGTTCATAATATACATGTGTCTTTCATGTCCCTGTGTATATGCTTGTATGATGTTTGGGCCTCCATGGACAAGGCACGTCATGGCGGCGTTAGGACCACGTGCCTTTCACCAGTACGGTTTCTGTGAGTACAGCTCATGCTGGCTTCCTCTCCGGCCGCACGTGGGAAGGGCTGCCAGCAACCTGCGGATGAAACTGGGTTTCTCCCGACCTCTGCCCGGTTTCCTCCCACCATGATGCTGGCCGCCGTCGTATAAGTGAAGTATTCTTGAGTGCGGCGAAAAACACCAATCAAATAAATAAACAAATATATGATGTAAAGCAGGTTAAATTCTAGCCATTAAATTTTGACTGCTTTGCTCTTGCTTGTTACCAGCTTAATGTGACATTTATACATGAATTCTTACTCTGGACATGTTCAATTGGATGGTGGTGTTTTGATTTGTCTTGGAAATGGTTCTTGCGATTATCGGCGGACGCCGCATTGTGGTCTCGATTGTATACAAATGTCAGGCTTGATAATGAAATGAGATGTATATGGAATGGTATTTGGGTGTGTCTGGGTATGCATGTATACCCATACTGCATTGGGCGGAGAGGATGGGGACCCCCTTGCCAGCATGCATCCCATGCAAGCTCGTGGGTTTCCCCAGGACTCTACTGGCATCCCTCGATTACGTGAATTATTGCATAAAACACCACTCAAGGAAATAAAATAATACACCTACATAGCTTACATAGGCCTATACACCACCTCCATGGTTACACCTATCCTTGACGCCAGCCAAAAGATGTACATCAAAGATTATGTTATGTCAGATTTAACTGAGATTTCAAGTTTGTGAAAACCTTTTGAAATGACAGCGACAATCCAAGGATTGCCCCTTACAATTAATAATTTTTCCACCTACATGGTAAATACGCACTGACGTCAGTCGATCACACCTTTATGTAACATTTACATATTTTTCAATCTATATGGCTGGGCGTATATATATTTGCTATATACATTAGAACAAAAATGAAATAGTTTTTAACTTTACATACAATTTCAACCAGTTAAATTCTAGGTTAAAAGCAAGATGTATCCCCTCCGCTTGAAAACAGTAATAAATTCTGTCAAAACAAAAAATTCTGCTGACTTCAGACTACATTGTCGGGATGTGTAAGCTTAAAATTGAGCGAGCTGACTCATCACTTAGCATGCAGAGAAGTCAGTCCGGTCCCGATACCCCGCAGGCCGAAGTTACACAAGATACTTTATCTGGTTTTTTTTTTCACATACTGGAACGTTGCACACAAAGCGAAAATTGTAAAATGCCATTCACAATGGTGATGTGATTGGTAAACATCGTGACAGGTGTAGAATCACTCACACGTGCATTCAACCGCTATATGTAATGGAATGCCCTAAATCGTCTGTTGAATTAATAGAGGTTATACAAGTCAAAGCGAAATTGGGAATTCCCCTCCCCGTACACGTGTTTATGCTCTACAGACCACTACATTACGTTAATTGAGTTATGTTTGCAACAAAAAAAGCCATGCTCGTTTCACAATGCCGAGCTTCTGTACATGCAATTCAATCAGCTTCACACTTTATGTGAGCATATTCCCAGCTAGAAATACTAAACAGTCCGGAATTTTGAGTGTCTAAAACACCCAAGCTGACTTAAAAGAAGAGACCACATTTTAAAATATGCATCATCTGAATGGCCATTTCATACTGATGCTAATTATGGCCTTCATTTCTTGAAATTTTTTATAGTGATTAAAACGGAAATAAAGACTGAGGTGCTACTGTGGACTATTTGGACCATAGTAAACAGCCTAAAACACAGTGAGGCCACAAATTCTTTTTAGCTGCCAAAACATCTTCTGGTTGCTATATGTCTACGTTCTACGTGAAAACGTGTAGTATAACAGCTATAGCTGTATGTTACAGCATGAGTAGCAGCAATGAAAACAAACAAACAAACAAACAAAAAAACAAAAATTATTACGTCACTATACTTCAGCCCGACTCGCCGAGAATATCTCTGTTTCTCCACATTTGCGGCACCGTCTGGAGTATCTGCTTGGGTTGGGAATTTCTGTCTATTAGAACTTTGTGCCCAGTGCTGATTTTCCCCTTATAACAACAGACGCTTCTGATCCCGACAGTATACAAGTTACGTATTATGCAGAACACAAGTGAATACCCTTCATGTTCCAATGTTCATGAATGAACGACTGGTTTCGTGTCTAGTGTCCAGTTTAGTATATACTGTGTAAATAAATAAATAATA
Source organism: Acanthopleura granulata (assembly GCA_016165875.1). Lineage (NCBI taxonomy): Eukaryota > Metazoa > Mollusca > Polyplacophora > Chitonida > Chitonidae > Acanthopleura > Acanthopleura granulata. Next base: position 1,888,685 of record JABBOT010000021.1, on the reverse strand, counting down.
AAATCGGACTGTTTTTCCTGGACAATGTTTGATGGTTTCCCATCTGATTTGTAGTTCATGATAGTGTCCTGATATGTGGTTTGTCTCTGTGGTCTTCAATCTGCGGTTTTTTGTGTTTTCACTTGTTTTGGTTGGGGGTTTTGCTGATGTACACACACATATAAGCCTTTCCTTGTTCTTGGTGAAACAGCGCATACATGATCAAAGAGATAAAAGTGCCGCAGTTGTTGTCTTTTGGACTGCATGAGCTAAATAGGCCTATATTATTTGCCATGTCTAGAAAGCTACTTTATTCTTATACAAAACATAGTCGTCAGAGAGAAGAACTATTTACAAATTCGGAGGCGAAACATATAATGCAACATACAAGCTTAATTTAATCAAAATAAAGAAAAAAACAGTAATTTGTGCTGGCTCGCTCTAACTGTTTTGTATTTTTCATTGAAAGGCGTCTCAGCAAATGCATGTGTTACATCCAGGTCCATTTGTGCATGCATTATATTCAAATTAGCCTCACGAAGCGGCAATTGTAACAGTGTAAACAGCAAAGGGTTTTAGTGAACAATATACAGTAATTCACCAGCATCATCACCATCACCAGCACCATTACCAGCACCATCACCATCACCAGCACCATCACCAGCACCAGCATCAGCACCAGCACCATCACCATCACCATCACCATCATCAGCACCATCACCATCACCAACACCATCACCAGCATCAGCACCAGCACCATCACCAGCATCAACACCAGCACCAGCATCAGCACCATCACCATCACCAACACCATCACCAGCATCAGCACCAGCACCATCATCATCACCATCACCAGCACCATCACCAGCATCAACACCAGCACCAGCATCAGCACCAGCATCAGCACCAGAAGCGAATATCCGCGTCTACGTTTGAACCGTACGGCGACCTCATCAAGTAATTCTCTATACCTGCAGGGCATTTTGCATAGAAGAACATTTTATAGCCCTCTTGTGGTACTATGCATGGGACGATGCTGAAAGAGAAGTTAATCAGTAAGATACCATTTGCCAGGAATGCTGTATTTATCTCATAAACATGAAATTGCAGGAGAAAATAAACTTTTACACTGTGGATTTTTATCACGTCATAAATATGCATCTCATATTGCCCGCGCTTAGCCCGTATTAAAGTTTAAACTGTGCGATGAGAAACATTTCAAGCGTTGAGCCAACTAACATACTCTGCAAAAACATCTGTGTGCCACAGGTACACAAACTATAACAAAATTTAACATGTACAGTTTTGTATACTAGAGGTACACAACCATGTCCACCACCGCGTGACATGGTCTTTTCTGTGGTACACAATTTGTACGCCTGCAGTACACAAAAGTTGTAGATGTCCAGCTTAGTTACACTTTGTGTACCTGTGGTACACAGTTGTTTTTACAAAGGACCCAAGAAATGTATTTTTTGTGTACTTAGGTATTTTTGCTCCCGTACTTCTGATCCAAACACCGTGCCAGCATTGCACATTTCCCAATACTGCGCCTTTTAAAACGCTTAAAACGTTAAACATAATTGCACAGCATTTAGCCTACGAATGTAGCCATTTTTAGCCAAACGTATGCATAGGCCATAATAAGACTGAACATTTGGGGCCAAATCACGATATCCCTGTAGATATTACTTAACATTCCGTTCCCATGCAATATACGTAGAACAAGGCACACAGAAGTCCTCCTGTTGACAAGAACTGTTGGCTTGTCTAGGAAGACAAACAGCCCTTCACCAAGGAGATCATTAGTTCCAACTCAGTAATGACTGGTCCGTCGTCCAATGTAAATCAGAGTGTTCATATGTCGTTTCAACTGTCAGGCCCCTGGCCATTGATCTCTCATGTTCCAGTTCAGCTCTCGCTGGTTCGGGCATTGCTTTAATCAGTCCGGAGGCTTAGTATGTACGTGGCCAAATGTCCCGGCTTCGTCCAAGGTATCGTTGGTTTGCTCTAAGGTCTCATCGGTTTCTTGCAAGGTCATTTATTCCCCAAGGTCTCGTCTGTTTCCCACAAGGTTTCATTGACTTCCTCCAAGAGCTAATCGGTTTCCTCACTGGTTTCTCCAAGGTCTCGTCGATTTTGGCTGAAGTTCTCATACATCGCTTTGTTGGCTCAGGTGCATAAAGCGCGTATTCACTGCGACTAACATGCCTATGACCAAAGAGGTCGCGTGTTCAATTCCCGGTCTGGCTTTATTTTACATGAATTCAGCCATGTTTTTATTGGTGAAGAAAATAAAAACCTTCAAGGGCTAGTATATTCCGTATCTAAACATGAACGTGCATAACGCCACCACTTGCGCAACCTGATTGCTTTAAGACATAGGCACATGCGTGAATGTGTGTTTACAGGTACATGACCGGTCTCTACGCAGGTTTTCAGGAGGGCGGGAAGGAGATCGAACAGACAGACAGACATTTACATAACTGTAAAACATCAGGCCTACGTGATCTGCATAGGCCTGCCATGAGAATTACTCCTTCAGTATTTTATGATGAACAATCAATTACAAGAACTTCTTGGTATGTCAACCCACCATAACTATAACTATAACTATATGTTATTGCTTCAGGGCGCCATCTATGGTTGAGTAGCAGGCTTGCGTGACTGAAAGCAGTGGTAATGAAAGACGATGGTTTAATAAAGCCGTAAGCACGGCAGATTTTTGTCGATAAAAGGCAGCCAGCAGTTGCCCAGAAGAACACTCCTTGACAGGAAGCCCCCATCGACGGAGCAGTGGAAACTCCTGTAAGTGGCAGTATTGTCTTCAGTAAACTATATGTACCCACTTTATTAAGCCGTGTAAACTATGTATAGTGTAACAGTTCCTGTTTCCTTTTTATTATTTTTTTTTTAAATTTATATGTGTGTTTAGGATTCCAGTTCGTTGCACAAAGATTTGACTTATTTCCTCTGTTCCGACGCTTTTGTTTGCTTTTTATTTTTGATAAATTACATTTTGCACGTCCCTTATGCAATTCACTAAACTTGAAACTAAATCTTTGTCATTGGGAAAGCAATTTAATTACTATGTCTTATGACAAATTTATTGAACATTTGTTGAACGAAATTTTAAATATCATCATTTTTAGAATTATTGTCGTTTTGACAAAATGTTGTGATAAAAGTTAGAATTTGAGAGTTAAAAATGGATGCAATTTTAGACTTAAGCCCAAAACGTTTTGGTACTTACAGGCCTGAAGTCTGCCTATGTTAATGTGTTGGTAGTACCAAGGTCATAAAAGGGACGAAGTTTGTGAATTTTCCACTTTTATTCGAAGTGAAAGGAAAATGAATATGGTTAAAGGTGTCACATACTTCGTGTTTAGTTATGACGAATTATTAGCCGCACTACGTCCGTCAGTATGTCAAAAACTCCCAGCCTCAAATTCTCAAGCTTTCATGCGGTCAAAACTGTGCATAGCAAAGCAAAGCATAGCAAAGTTTCACGTGAAGCTCTGGCTGTTACGCTATGAGACACGACGTGCGTGCTATTGTTAGACCTCACATGAGCAGTCTACCTTATGTCTTGCAGGATACATAACCTTGAGTTGGGAGTTAAAAGTTATAAGCTGACGTTAGGTGGTCTAAGGTCCTACGCGAGTAGATTTGCCAGTGACTAGAGGCGAGGTGTGTTGCATACATAACTGGGAACATTTCCCCACTGAAGTAATTCGGACCTATATGTATATATATATATATAAAGCTGCATATTTTATTACTCTTTTTCTTTGCAATGATGTTTTGTGGGCAAACTGGCAACGCATTACTCGTGCGTTACAAGTTGACAGTTGTCAATTCAGCGAGAAACAGACTCGCCATTGCGTGGTAAAACGTACTACAAGATGTGCATTCTTGAAATCTGTCACAAAAAGTAGCTCACTCATTCAGGGGTTTATCGTATAACTGTGTAACTATCATGTGAATATATTTAAAAAATCAAATTAATACAGCACTGGGATTGACAAAATTGTTCTAAACGATTCGTCTTTCCAGAACCAATCATGAAGAAGAGTTTATTTCTCGCGGGACTGGTCGTCCTCCTGCTGTTGGAACTGGTTTCCTGTTCACCCAATGCGAACCTTGAGGCACGGAAACTGAAAAGTGAGGGCCCTCTTCATAGCCTGAACAAGCGCAGCGGTAAGGACACCCTGAATAGCCAGTGTGCTACAAAAAAAAAAAATGAAAAAAAGAAAGAAAGAAAAAAACTTTTTTTAACAGGTTCTCCATTTATACCATGGCGGTCTCTTTCATAGGTAAAGAGAGCCTGAGTGCCGGTCTTTCAACATAAAATTACCCTTTCTGTGTGATGCTGGTATAGATTACGCCACTACAATATATTGTGTTATATGGACATCACAATGCTCCGGTACTTCAATATGCTGTACAGTGTTTGTGACAGGATGAAATACAAGCGCTGTCTGCCTCCGGGCTGGAGGGAATTTCTTTTCCATCTAGTGGTTGAGGCGTGGACTCAAAACCACTCAACTCAAAACTGATTTTCCCTGGTATATACAAATGAAGTATTTTTTTATTTGCAGGGTACCGTTATCCATATAGATACCGCAGGTATTACAACTACAGGCGCTACCCAAGCTATTATTACAATTATGGCAAGAAATATAGATACTACAAGAAATAATAAAGGAACACCGCTGGAGGCATATAACAGGGCACTGGAGACAACCGCAAACAATCGGAGAAAACCGGAAACAACCGGAGACTGTCGAGCTATAACCCTTAATTATACCTGATTCGTCAACACTGTTGAACCACTGATATTACTGATATCCTGAACATATTATAAAAACTTTTAAAGTTACTGAATACAACGCTACCCTTATGTGACCATGCGATCAACAGATCAAATAAACGATTTCACTTTTTGTGTATATGATATTTTATGTTTTAATTATGGTTTTTACGCTCGTGGAAGAAGTAATTCCCTGCTTCCACTTTCTTATGTTCTGTTATTGATTGATTGAATCATTGTTTGGCTCATTTCTTGGTGCAAGTGATATTTGTAATGGCTTGACATCACTTCAACCCTCGATATCATATAAAGACTCGGGTGATGTTTGTCTGTGCTTGGGGCCAGGCTGGTAATGAGGATCCTCTTTTCTAACTTAGTCCATATCAACAAAGTTGTCTAGTTGAAAATACGTTTGTACAGTATTGCGAGGGAAATGCTGAGTTGCAGGATAAGGAATCGAAGAAACTTGGAGTTAGACCCGCCCTGCAAATCACAATATGTCATATGGCCACTGCAATGTATTGGCGGACAATGTAAGTTTATTCCTTATAAAGGCGACGTGCCATGTGGTCTGGATGCATATCCCCTGATGTACTACTTGAGACCAGATGTCCTAACATTCTTCGTGATTGATTAACAGCTTGGTGTTTAACGCCATACCCAAGGTTGCCGGGGAAACAGTTCGTATACGTGAAATCCTACATCTCAAACTGAAATTACTTCAAAATGACTGACACGTGTGTCTGATATTATGCGAATTATGCTCCAAATGGCAATTTGGCCTGCTATGGATTTCGAGCCAATTTATTTACTTAAACTATGACGGTTTTATGGGAGGAAGACAATGGAGTGTCAGGGGTAAACCATCGACCTACACATCACATATACGTGGGAAGGTCTGCTAGCAACATGCGAATGGTCGTGGATTTCCCCCGAGCTTTGCCCGCTTTCCTCCCCACATAATGTTGGCCACAGTCGTATAAGTGGAATATTCTTGAGTACCACGTAAAACACCAATCAGATAAATAAACGATTAAATACATATGACATTCCATGCTGTATGGATGGAAGACCAGAGGCTTTGTACGAACGCATCAATATTCCAAGCGTCCCACGAGCGCCACTGATCACTTATTCTGACCAGTAAGTCAAGGAAAATGAGAGCAAGGGATTCTACGAATTGAAATGTCTAATGTCTTGATCGAGCCCGCACGCCTGGTTCCTCCTTTCTCATGGCAGCTGAAGAACAAACTATGCAATGTGAAAGCTCTTTATTTCTATATGTCCAGTTTCCGTCCAACATAATGCTGACGCCGTGGCATGAGCGAAATATTCTGGAGTACAGCAATCAAATAAATAAATAAATAAATAAATAAATGAACAAATAATTAAAATACAAATCAATCAATCAATCAATAAACATAAAAACAACAATACGACATCACTATCTCGTTGAAATGCAGCATATGTATGACTGGTTGGGGTTATTATCCCCTAAATAAGAACAACAAAAAACTTCAAACTGAGGAAAGTGATATTTGGCCTTGTTTTTGCTATACCAGTCTTCATACTTTTATTCCTTTTAATACGTCACTCCTTGAGAATTATTGTTCTTGAACACAGCTAATTAGGAAATCAACTAGCATCAAGTGTAGAATTATTTCGCAGGTATGTTAGAAAACAGAAAAATACCTGTGCTTTATCCTAAGGGAGGTAAATAAGAATATAGGGCACTTCCTGTCATTGCATTGCTTTGCACTGTGGATCTATGAATGCATTACGCCATCTTCATCTTAAATGGTTGACTGGGCGAATTTTATTTTCGCCTTTCCGTCCACAAACTGTAACACCGTCATTTCCCTGGCACGAAAATAACATCGAAAACATAAGCAAACTAGCGTAATAATGAGTAAACCATGCAATGATGTCATGACTGCAACTGTCTTCGAGGTTAGCTCCCTTTAGTTTAGCCGGTAACTTGTGTCGCTCTCCGGCAAATGGACTCTGCTCATTATACACTTGTACGTGGTAAAGTTCCGGACATTTCCGGACCCACACACGCAAGCGCACAGAAAAACAATAACTGACAGCCGCTGTATTAGTAAAAAAAATCCTAAGAATGGCGTTAACTTTTTTATCAATAATTAGAGAGATTTAAACAAAGTCGAAAGATTTGAAATGTGCGTCAGTGTTAGTCGACGACTAACACTAAATGACATGATATATCGTTTGAACAAAATTAAAATAATAAACCTAATACTTATGCTACCGTGACTGCAAAAGGAAATCAGGACCTGATAGAAACCGAATGATATTTCAAATTATGTCACGTGCAAGAGGAACAACACTGGAGGAAATCGGGAAAGATGATTGACCAAATCGATAATTGAATATATATATTTAATCTATATAATAATATATTATAACTTATAATTTTAGATGGGGGCCTTCGTAGCCAAGGAGAGAGCGCCCATGCTTCCTCTCCGGTCGTACGTGGGAAGGTTTCCTCCGGGGCTCTGTCCGGTTTCCTCCGGGGCTCTGCCCGGTTTCCTCCCACGCTTTTGTGGTGTTGTTTACTTCCGGGGCTTGGTTGAAGTCTCGGTCGGTAAAGTCCGCCGACTAGCGGACCCCCTAAACGATGACAAAGTTATCAACATGGCCAGTCTGGCTCAACTGACTTTCGAAATGGATCTACCGTTAAGGAGTTTTTTGCCCGTCTGCATTTACTAGAGCCTGTGCAACCGGACAACACGGGACAAGGAAAAGCTTAGACATGTTGATCTGGAAAATTAAATCTTTTATTGATGCCAACAACAAACTGAGAGGGAGAGCACGGTATGTTGGTAAAATACGGCTGCAGGCAATAGGAAGGATCTAGGGCTTAGCCTCTATGGATGATAATCTATGGGTAACCCCGCTAGAGCTAACAAAAGCCTAATCCCCAATCAAATCTCGCTCCGATGTCCAAAATGAAACTGTTGACAATGCAACAGCCTACGACAGCCTACTGGTAAATACAACAAATAATTACAGGTGAAATATTCTCGAGTATGACGTAAAGCATCAATCAAATAAACAAATAAATCAGTAAATAAATAAATACATAGGGACCTACTTTATTAGTTGTCAAAACAATATGGCGATAAACACAGATCTCATACATAAATACTTACGTCCCAGTGAGTGTGATTCCAGGGAAGTTGAAGGTCACAATTTCCAAGGCTATCGCCGTGTCTTCAGATATTTCTTTAACGTTCACAAGATTGAATGAGTGGCCATCCGAAAGTAGTATTCGGCTCTTTTGAAACTGTTCCAGAGCTGCGGAAATAACAGTCACATCAACAGCACCTATAGTATCTAAAGCTGTTACACTGCTATGTGTAATGTACTGTTGCTATGCACAAGTAAAAAGTCCATACACATGTATGTGCGATGAGACGATGCCATGTTTTGCCTTATATTTTAATTTTAATTACCAATATTTATTGAATTATTTTATTGTTGCGTAACTGCATGCTGACGCATTTTTCACGGCAGCCAGTTTTATGACTGAGAAACCGGTGAGCGCTAGATACTCACCGACGTTTAAAAGCTACGGCAAATCTCCCCCTCCCCCCCCACTCCGGCCACTCCCTCCCCTCTTGTGACCTATCCACATAATACTGGTGAAAGACCAACGTCTTTAAACAAAGTTATTCTGTACAAGGACCCCTCAAGAGTTGTCGGCTGCTTAATGCTGTCCCACGAACACTATGTCATATTATTTAACCTATCCTGCAAAGAACCAGAAATTTCTCTAGTAGATCATTTTGCTCTGTCGTCGATTTTGTATTATGTCCTACAGGTTCTTTGTTCTACCTTCGGAAATCTGAATACTTATCTTTGCTCCAAGAAATACTTTTTGCACCCAATAATTAGGGCACATATATACAGAATTCTAGTTTTTAATACTCGCGTGTTTTTCAAATGGCGGGATGTGTATTGATACGCGTAGATTATGTATAAATGGTGTTTTGAGTCGATATTTATGCAAAAGTGGAAAAGAGTGCGGACTGGCACAATTCGGTAGATCTGTCATTCTTATTGGTAGAATTTATATAAGTAATAAAAGAAAAAAAAACATCCTCGTCTTTTTATTTCATCTTCAGCGAGTCCTTATGTGCAAAGACGAACATTAGCGTTATTACTGAATACATTGGTGTATCTTTCAGGTTGAGTATTTAATTTAATGAAAATGAAGATTTCGTTTAAATTTCAGACGTATCCCTACTGCTAGGGACATTAGAGATTATAATCAGCTCTTAAGGATAATTGGGAACTCGAGGGTTTGCTTGGATACATGGGCGATAGGATCGTGGACAAGTCGTCTGCAGCAAGTGTATGACCTTTAAGCCTCCTCTCGGGTGAGACTCGGGGATGACAAGCATTCATTTAGTAATTACTAACTGTATAGTGTACGGAAACACGTCAGTCTAACCCAAACCTTTGTTCCCAATTTATGCTCTTTCAAAAATAAAGAAATTTAAAACAAAAGTCTGAGATCGAATCTGTAAAGAGAAGAATTGCTGGCGTGAACATCCTCGAACATATGTTTAAGTTTTTTACAACTGGCCATCGTTTTCTTACCTTCGTGATCTCCACGTATAATCACTGAGGGACTTATTCGCGTGAAGTTAGTTGTGTATGTTTCATGGAGCATTGCCTCGAAGTTATTCTCCATAACACCCTCTTCAAATCTCCGCACTATTTTACTGTGCTCCGCTTTCCAGTCTGGGAAGCAATTAACATGACTTAGAGGTATTTAGGAACCAGCCATATTAACCATGTTCGCAGTTTGCTCCTTTCCAGTGTCTTTGCAACATAGACTATTTCGTCACAATATTTTAAGGGCCTCCGTGGGGCAGTCGGTTAGGGTGCTGGTGCAGCGTAATTGCCGAGGTGCCTATCACCAAAGCGATGTCTGTGAATTCAAGCGCAGCTCATGCTCGCTTTCTCTCCGGTCATATGTGGAAGGGTTCGCCAGCAGCCTGCAAATGTCATGGGTTTCCACGCGGCTCTGTCCGGTTTACTCATATCATAATTCTTGCTGTCGTCGTATAAGTGAAATACTCTTGAGTAAGGTGCAAAACACCAATCAAAGAAGTAAGTAAATATAATATTTTACTTATATGTTTCTATGACCAGAAGGATATGTGTTTAAAAATCTTATGGCGTGCGTTTAATAATCCTATGGTATTGCACCATTCACGCAACCAATATTTTGTTTTCTGTCTGTATTACGGGCATGACCGAAGCGCCGTCATATAAAAACCTTAAACTGTGGTGCATTGGATATGCTTTAGTCTTGAAAAGCATATATTTACTTCATTTTTTAAAGATGTCGGTCGCTCAGTATTTCGTGTCGTCCAGGCAATGGGGGGATGAATACACTTTTCCCGATACTTATGCAGGTTACACGAGGTTTCCTGATGGTTTTTCGGGTACCTGGTAAGGTTGCTTGGTGGTATATTAGGTAATTGGCGAGGTTACATGACGGTGTATCAGGTAGGCCTACATAACGAGGTTTTCTGACGATGTTTTGGGGTACCTGGTGAGGTATCTGGTGAAGCTTCCTGAGGGGGTGTCAGGTACCTGGTGAAGTTTCCTGGGGGTGTGTTAGGTACAAGGTGAAGTTTCCTGAGGGTGTGTCAGGTACATGGTGAAGTTTCCTGAGGGTGTGTCAGGTACCTATCCGCCTGTGAGATAAATTCTTTTCATTTGTCTCCTGAACGAGGTAAATCTGTAAAGGTACTGTCACACAGAGATTTGCTGTTAAATTATGTATGCAAACTAGAATTTGTTTTGTTCAAAACAGTCACAAACAGTGAGGAAAAATCGCTTTTGGTTTGAGATTTGAAAAAAAAAGACTCTACAGGCTGTAAATATGAACGCAGTGGAATAGCGTCAAACTTCTGGGTTGCGATGTCGTTTCTCTTGTGGTCATGTTTCTTATACTGAGGATGGTGAAATATCGGATTAACCTGCTTTGTGTCTGGTGGAGAGAAGCTGGCCGGGGTGACCTCCTGGGGACACAAGGACTGTCCGAGCATAAAACCCAGAGTTTACACCAGGATCGCTAAATACCAGGATGAAAGTGGCGAGAACATCCCAAACACTGTTCGAATCTTGAGTTTTGTGTGTAATTTTCCGTAATGAGAAAATAAATAGAGTTCCGAGCAAGAAGGCAAGATGTTGCGTGTGTTATAAGTGGCGAATAAATGTAGATATACTATAACTTGTTAATGGGGTGGTTTCGTATGGCCTCCGTATTGGCTTGATGGTCATTGGACCGACGTGTGGGAGCTTTGAGTTGTTTATCTAGTTGGAAAAAGTGATACACAATGTCAATGAAATCAATGAATCCACATAAGCGAGAATCCGAGGTGAAGTTTCCCTGCCTAGTTGTTATGGTGTCCATCTCGTGGTTTGTGCTCAGTCATTACATGACCTCACCGAGCTTCTCTGTTTGTGCACCAGGTATAATAGCATACCATGGTCATGGGGAAATTGGAAATGATGAATGATTATGGCAACCTTTCAGATATAGCGTAGTGATGGAAAATGGAAGGTGAGTCACCTGAAAAAAAAATACATCAAGAGAAAGGTCAGCAGGAAAATGAAAATGGTTATTCCACTAGTTGTTCATCCAGCTGTTAACTAGAACGGTTTTCATGAGAGGGAACGACTTCTTCTGGTTTCTAAAGAAGTAAGAACGGTGTCTCCCATTAATACCTCATCTAGGCAGGTTTTGTTCTATGCGCATATTCGATAATCTCGCACGGATTTCAAATCGCTAATGTGCTAATCTAGCACGGATGTGCCTAATCTCGCATTCCTACGTAGTTTTTAGAAAGGCTGGCTCTAAAACCCGAGTGGCCGCATCAGTCTTCAATAGCGCAGCATATGGTAGTTTTAGTAAAAATGAACCCCTAGTCATACTGCGATCTCTTAAGTAACTCCAATGAGAGTAATGATATTGACTTCACAAACATCTCTAAATGTATTGAATATTTTGAAAGCTGAATCCTGATAAACACCAAATGAGAGGATTAATGATTTGCGTGCTAATGCCGAAAGTGTGCCATGGCGCAATATCAACTATCCATTAAATAAATACATGCCTGCAAAGAGATGCGTAGTAATTATGCTTATGGTTATAACCGTTATGTGTTCAGTTATGGCATGTCCTTGTGCTTGTCTTGAGTGATGTCGTGTGCGTATGTTGTGATCAGTGATGTTGTGTGCTTGTGCTATGTCCAGCGATGTCATGACCTTGTGTTGTGATCAGTGATACTGTGTGCTTATGCTGTGTTTAGAGATGTCGTGTGATAGTGTTATGTTCAGTGATGTCTTGTGGTTGTGTTGAGTCCAATGATGTCGTGTGATTTTGTTGTGCTCAGTGATGTCGTGTGCTTGTGTTGTGTTCAGCTATATGTATGCTATGTTCATGTGTAGCGTTAAGTAATATTGTGTGATGGTGTTGTGTGTAGTGATGTCATGTGCTTATGTTGTGTTCATTGATGTCGTGCGGTTGTGTTATGTTCAGTGATTTCGTGCGCTTGTGTTGCGATCAGTGATGTCGTGTGCTTATGTTGTGGTTATTGATGTCGTGTGCTTGTGTTTTGCTTAGCGATGTTCTGTCCTTGGTGTTGTGTTGAGTGATATTGGGTGACAGCGCTGTGCTCAGTAATGTCTTGCGGTTTCCATCCAATGGGGTTTTTCTGACTTTTTAGATATTTGTCCATTGTTTCTTCCAGCCTTTGCGGTGTAAAAGCTGTGGATTTTAGGTACTCGAGTATTATTTGAGCAATCTCCTTTAACAAACGACATCCTTGTGTGATTTAACAGTAATTTCTCGAATCTCATTTTAATCCTCCACCCACAAATCAGCCCTCGATAAAAATTTAAAATCATGAGTACACCGACGACGTTAAACAACTTTTTTTAAGTGTGGTAATTACCCCTTAACGCGCTTAATTCTATTGCTCTTTCTCACATCGTTCAAGTTCGGAAAACGTGATCAGTTTCGGAAAGTTGCCCGGGGAATATTGAGAGACGGCTTTTGCGATTGCCGATTCTGAGCGCCCATTTTTACAAGGGGTGCATTGTCAAGATCTTACCTTTAGAATAGAGCTTACACAAAAAGATGTGGTATAAACTTCGGAATTCTAACTTCAAGATGGTTGCAGAAGTCATATCTTTACTACCTCTCAATTTGCAACAGCCATTTGTATTAGACGGCTTGCTCCGTTGTTTAGATGAAAAATGATACCCACCAACTCAAAGGTGTATACTTGAAAGTACAGATCAGCATGGTTTTTCTCGTGTCAAAATTGCACTGTATCAGCAAATACTGGTCGGTTTTCTGGCTATTTTAAAGATATGGATGCCATGAACAAAACAATAACACATGTAACAGTATGTTTAAATACTTGGCTGGAGAAACAGAAAGATAGGAAAGCAGAGACACACATACACAGACTGTGTTTCCCGAGAGCTATAACCGAGCCAACATTTTATATATTAAAGTAAAGGCCTGTGAATAACGTCTTGCCGTTTTAACAGTTATTTTTTTCTGCATCTTGTTTGGTAAACTGGCTAACGGTGTGCCTTTTATTGAAATTCCAGACATATCCGTACACAGTCCAAGCTGGAGAGCTCCACTTTGACAAGAGTAGTGGACACGAAGTGTCTAGAGCGGTCAAGGAAATTATCGTGGTATGAGCGGTTGATGCTGATACTTTTGACCTAACATTATTACCTGCGGTTTATCCCGTTATAAAGAGGCCGCCGTGGCGTGGCGCGCCTGCGCGGCGGAAGGATCAAGTGCTCCTCATCAGTGCGGTCGCTGTGAGTTCAAAGTCCAGCCAGCAACCTGTGAATGGTCGTGCGTTTTTCTGTGAGTTCTGTCCAGTTTCCTCCCAACACAATCCTGGAGGCCGTCGCATAATTGAAATATTCTTGAATAAGTAAATAAATAAATTCATGCTGCTTAACGGCATTCTTGATTTAAATTTACTGCGGCTCCAATGACAATGTATGTCTTGAACTTGTGTAGACATCATAGTTCAAAGCAATTTACGTCTAGAGAATCTGGAAATGGGTCCTGTTATTTCTAGAGAAAGTGGCAAGATTTTAAAAAATTGTACGTGATATTGTTTACTGGGTTGAAGGGCGTCAGAAATCCTTGTTCAGATGTTTATTGAGATTCCATCGGGTAGATTATTGTTTTGTGACACTTGTCTGAAAGTGAAATGCTTTCTTTCATCAACATGAAAGCCTTCAACATTAGGAGTATAGTCCAAGCAGCGACGACATTGTGTTTGTTAGCAAATGGCCACACATAAGCAGTGAAAGGCGGCATCTGGTGGGTTTACCTCAGTTATGGTATTAGCCTAATCTAATAGTTCATGTTAATATTTAGAAGTGACAACATACAAGTCGCCAGCATCGTGGTTTAAGCAAATTAGATAAAAAGATGCATTGATGTTAATTCCATCATCAGGACTGATAAAATTAGATATATATAAGTAATGATCAGACGAAGTCCGTGACTAACCAGCACAAAGCAACAGAAAATGGCTGTTACGTTACGGTGTTGCTTTCGTATAAGAATGTACTCGTCTCACTTTTGTACTCAGAAGGAAAAGATATCAGCTTATGACTACAAGTAATCTGCTTTTTCAGCATCCTCAGTATAATGCAAATGATTACTGGAGAAACGATATTGCAATCCTGAAGTTTGACGCTATTCCACTGGCTACTTACGTAAAGCCTATAATGATGGTCACAGACGCCGACGGGGATCTGACAGACAAGACGTGTTATATTGCTGGTTGGGGAAAAACTTCCGGTAAGAGATGCGCCTGGTTTATGTTTCCGACGTTTTAACAATAGTCCCGCAAATTCTCGTACTCTGTCAGCTTACCTTGACGTTCACGGGACAGCGATTGATCGAAAGTGCTAAAACACATGTAATACGCCATGAACAGACAAGGGGTGGAGACCAGCATTTGCTAAGAAGGGGATGGGCTCACAAGTATTGTCTGCTTATATCGTCATGTAGAATCGCTATGTGAATAGTTAGTAAACGTTGTGTTAAAATATTCCCGTATAACTTAGGAAATCTTGAAATAATGGGGATATTTTAAGAGCAAACCTATTATTAACCTGTATTTTTGCATAAAAGGTACATGCTCAGTTTAAATGTTTAATAGGTCAAGCTAAAAGTGGATCGCGAATACTGAAGTACACTCATATATTCGTGATGAAGAACAGCGATTGCAGCAATCATTGGAACGGCATTCGTGACACGAACATTTGTGTGGAATGGTTCCGGTACAAGGTATCCGCCTGTCAGGTAAGTTAATTTGTCTGCTAAACAACGGAAGTTTGTAGGGGTATTGTCAAACAAACATTTGCTGTTAAATTATGTGTGCAAGATAGAATTTGTGTTGATCAAATCATTAACGAAGAGTGAGGAAAAATGGCTTGTGCATTTAGACTTCTGTACCTTATTTCTCTCTACACATAAAATTCCTTACAGGGTGACAGCGGCGGCCTGTTAACCTGTGTTCTCCCTGGTGCGGAGAAGCTGGCCGGGGTGACCTCTTGGGGACACAAGGACTGTCCTGGCACAAAGCCCAGTGTTTACACCAGGATCTCTAAATACCAAGATTGGATTGCCAAGAACATTTAAATACTGATTAAAATCTTGAACTTTCGATGTAATCATTCGTGAGAAAGTAAAAAGATATCTGAGCAAGATGACAAGTTGTTGTATGTGTTATAAATGGTGATTGAATATGGATATGCCTATATTATAAATTGTTAATGAGTTATTTCCGTACGGCCTCGGCGTTGGCTTGACGATCAGTGGATCTACTCGTGGAAGACTTATGTTGTTTACCTTGTGGTTTTCTGACCCAAATGTGAAACAAAATGTCGATGAAATAAATAAAACGACTCAAGCGAGAAGGTGAACTTTCCCTGATCTACTTGTTTTAGTGTCCATCTCGTGATTCGGACATATTCATTACATGACCGTCTACACGACAGGTATAACAGCGGACCACGGTTTTGGGGAAAATGGAAGGCGTGTCACTGGAAGAAAAATACACAAAAAGTAAGCGGGAAAATAAACGACATACATTATTCCGTTTTAGAAAAGAAAGAAAAAGGTAAGAAGAATAATACGTGACTCACGTTATTTCGTTTTCCAATAAGATTTGCACTTCACGTGGCGACACGATATAACTTAAGTTTTTTTAAACATAGAGAATGACCGATCATTCAGGTTGGAAGACAACAAGGCGGTGACGTGGCTGCATGGTTTGTAAAATATGGTCTCATTGTCACCTAGCCCCACATGGCTCCGCCTTCGATCCGATATTTGGATGTCGCTTTAACAGATGTTAAAATAATACGATGTTCCATTTGCTTTTCATGGCGTGGTTGCCAGATTTCTACCCCCTCGCACAACAGTCCTATATTGTGTGTTACTTGTGAAGGTACAGATTTGTACAAACATGCGAGCTACAATTTCCACGGCTTCACACTGATGACGAGACAAGTACCCATTGTATATTTGAAGGGCAATAACTCTGGATTTACCTGATGGCGCGCAACCCAAATGATATATGCACATCGGGACGTTCTCTCTGCTGCCTATAATGTTCGGGCAAATCCAATCACAAATGCAGAAGATGCGTTGATAATGTGCAGATTACGGGCAGACAGAGAGATTAACAACCTGATCGCTATGTCCACTGCATACTATGCAGAGGTGGGGAACGGCGGGTCGTGGGGGGGGGAGGGGAAGCTTTAACACAAGATTTGCTTGTCGCCAGGGTCAAGTGTGTTGGCAAGGACATGGGCTCTGTCCCAAATTTTTGTGCCACACGGTGAGTGAAAAGTGTATTAAACCTAGGCGTTGAAACCGATATTTGTATACCAGGCTTCAAATGAAAACAAGACAGTCTGGCCAGATGAACACAAGCATTGTTGAAACAGAGGATTGTCTTTATATAACTGTTCTCACACAGTGTGGGGCGGAGCTTCCTGTTCTGTTGTATGATTATAACGGAGATTATCACCTAGGCCAGATAAAGCAGATATTAACGTGGTTATTCTTTCCTTCATGCCAGATGGGTGGGGATGGGCTGGGGGTTGAGGTGGGGGGGGAGGGAGATTGCGACCAATTCATAGACGCTTGAGTCGCAGTTGTCTCCCTTGTTTCGATGAGTTGTGGCCTTTGAATTCTTCAAATATTTTTTGTCCGCAGTCAGTTTTGAGTCATCCTGACATCGCTGCCTTGCTTTCCGTCTAGTTTTGCTACAGCCGTGGTGCTAGGTGCAATGTAAGAGTTTGCACGAAGAATTAAAATGAACGCCTAACCAAGGAATATAGGCTGTGTTTCACGGCTCTAGAAATCCTAGACCAGTGACGTATACTAGTCAAATTGCAATGGACACCACTGCATTTTTAATTATATAACTACTTCTTCTTCGTGATGTCGCCATGGGCGTCAGTTTAATCACTTACTGCTACACTTTAGAAAATAAATCTTTCAAAGCAACATAAAGTGGGCCACTAATATGCACATGAAAAAAAAAAGAAGTGAGCCACAGATAGCCCAGAAAAAAATATTCTAAGAATTGAATTGCGTTTTTAAAGTCGAGAAGATAGAATTCAACGCTATAATAGGACATCCTTGGACACCGCAGTTGTCGCCCTTGTTTCGATCAGTTGTGGTTATCTGTCTAGAGTCAGCCGTAAGTCATCCTGACATCACCGCATTCATTTTATAATTAGAAAAAGAAAACAGAAGTATTCCACAGACGTCAGGGGAAAATGTTTTAGGAATTCAATCGCGTTTAAAAAACCTAGGAGATGGAAAAGGACATCAGCGCAGCTGTCGCATTTGAATTGATTAGTTGTGGTTATCTGTCCACAGTCAGCGCCTAGTCATCCTGACATCACCGCATTGCTTTTATACTTATAAAAAGAAAACAGAAGTATTCCACAGACACTGGAGAAATATGTTGTAGGAATTAAATCGTGTTTTGGAAGCCTAGAAGATGTAAGACGACATAATCGGATACCGAGTAACGATGTTGTAGGAGACCTGTAGGATGTGGCCAATTACCAGCCCCTAAAACCTCACGTGACACTTCGGCTGCTACGTCACATCGCCCAAGCTCGTAGTAACTGACAGTGGAGGTCAGCTCATGGTAATTGTTAATGGGCGTGTTGTGGTGAAAAGACAGATATCACAGCAATAAATCTGAGTTTCGGGTTATTTTAAGGGTTATATTGAAGTATATGGGTCTAAATGGACAACAATAGATTTATTATTGGAATTGAGAACAGCTACCCGTGTTGCAATGTTTACGTGTTGGGAGGGCGGATGCAGTAATTTGTTGAGGTCAATTGGCAAGAAAGCCGCCTTGGGCTAACTTGAGAACAAAAGATTTTGTGACAAATGTTTTTGTTACTTGGTAGCGAAGCCAAATATATAAAGGAAATGTCTTCCTAACATCGGCAAAAATGAATCTGTTCCAAATACCCCGGTGTGTTCGGGATGTTGTTAGCTAATGCTGACATACGTTTGAACGTCCGAGGCAATGTGACGTGAATTTAGTGAGACGGCTAACATAGCAATACAGCGTCATCAAATGAGTTACTAGGCACTGACGACCATTTACAATTTGTTCTGTTGGTAAGCGTTGTAGAATTTTAAAAATCTTTTATGACACCTGTGGAAAACTTCTTTGGGGTGTAATTCGAGTTTATAGTGGCTTACTATAAGCTCACTCTACCTGAGGTCAATTGACAAGAGGCCGTTACGTGTTATAAATATCCCACAGACATCGCTGCTCTCATGTTGCTGTGTATCCTATCGTCATTTAGGCCTATAACATGAGTAATTTTCATGGAGACAGTTCTCATAAATGAATGTGGGTAACTTGCAACGGTGCAGACTTTGGTTATAATTGAAAAGCCTGGAACATTTATGACGTCATAAAGGTCACGTAGACGCGTGGTTGTGTGATGTAAGGAGTTTGGCAAGGTGTCAGGATTGCAAGGTGCCAGGGAACTGGGAGTTTAAAAAAGTTAATGTTTATTAACGCTAGAATACTTTGTTATAAATTATATTGAGTTATTGTATAAATTAACTTATATTAAATAATAGATTAAAGTTTTGTTTCATTATGAATTAATCGGATGGTTGGGCTGGGATGAGGCTTGTACTGGAATTAATAAGGTTGTTTTAAGAATGAATGGAAAGACTTATTTTTTGGTTTGTTAAACATACATGAACAATCAAGGGGAAAAAAACGAGACATTACACAAAACAGATTTGTGCTCAGATTTGAAAGATCACTTTCCGTAGGTTTGACAGCTCAGTTTTCGTGCTCAGACAATCACATAGTAGAAAAAAATGACGGAACATACGTACATAAAACGTAGGTTGTGCTCACATTTTGAAAAATACTTTCGGAGGGTTTGTTAGTCCTGAAAAAAAGGACTTTTGGAAGGGTATTTTTCTCGCCAGAGAAAAATAAATCACTGGTGTATCGAAGACGACGATGCTTCGGTCGCCATCAGCCATTCTTCATCGCCCGGATATACACCTTGTCCTTATGTTGAGTACTTCTGTCAAGGCGATGTCCTGCTGTGCAGCCCGGTACCCTGCTTCATAACTTTTCAGCTGGCCGTAAATCCAACATTTTGGACCACATAAGGTTATTCAGAATGGTGTGGCTCCCTCTCTATATGAAAATACATAGGTCTACATGCAAAACATAACCTGCACGAACGCTCTGGCACGTAAAGCATATAGGCCTATAGCGTGCCTGTCAGTCAGACGGCTACGTGTGGCAGACGACAAACTCCCCAGTAGACGTGACGTCGCACACCATGACGTCACATGACAAGCCCAGCACGGGATTCCCACACGAGCTGGCATTATGCCAAAATCTGACAAGAAAAACAAAGTATTGTGTGACAGTACTAAAATTATGCCAAACTGAAAACGCATGCTCACGAGCGTGTTCGTTTAGTTGTCTATATAAAGCCGTTCGTTTCCAGACCTCAGCTGTGAGTTTACCTCGGGGTCTCAGATCATCAACTAGCACTGTCTGAATTTGGGCGTGATAAGGTTCGAGACAACGGGTTAAAGAGTATATAAGGTTGGGGGAGATTGTCATTTTTGGCCTGTTTTCTGGTGTATCCACACGCTGAGCTGGGTGAGACGGAAGAAGTTGAATGATGGGATCTACCTGCGATTTATGTTTGCATGCGTTTAAGCAGCGTCAACACCTAAATCGTCACAAGCGGGAAATTCACCGGTCGGGGAGATCTACGTATAGTTTTTAAGACTGTGCTAAGCAATTTACCCGTGTATCTTACCTGAAACAGCATCATCGTCGGATGCAGCATAGGGAGGAGGGCCATATGGATCGACATATGGAGCCATATGGACCACATTTACAGCATTGGGTGTAGTGTTATTTTTATATGATAAGTTAAGGGGATTGTTTATTAAAGGAGTGAATGGTAGGGGCTGATCTTTGTTTGGTTATGCGGCATCACGGTTTGTGATGTCATGACAATCGCAGACATATATATATATATATATATATATATATATATATATATGAGTTTATGCATGTCTTTCTTATATATATATATATATATATATAAGAAAGACATGCATAAACTCAATAGATAACAAAAGACAATACATAAAGGCATATATCTATCGAGTCGAGCGGTTCACTGCGACTGCTACGACCGGTTCGGCTGCTAGGACTGTGCTGTGGCTGGCCCGACCGGGGCTGCCTCGCCTTGCCGTTGACTCTGGCTGGCTTGCCGTCACTGTGCTGCGGCCGGTCTTTCCTCTCCCAGTCTCACGATCATGTCTGCCCTCCCTGCTGTGCAGGCTTCCAGGGGCCGCCCCCAGTCGTGTTTCTTCACCGCTTTACTATTGCCGAGTTCTTCCTCCCGTATTGAGGTGATGTAGTTATATTTTTACATCTCTGTTACATACTGTGCACAGACTCGACCGTATCCTATACCACATCGTTCCAGTTCGTCTGCCATGTCGATGTGTGCAGTGGCAAGTGAGTGAGTTTCCCTTTTGTATGATTGAGCATGCTTGTGGATTCGGCTAGTTTCTGACAGCGCGCCAGTAATTCCGAACCGACGAGAGAAACCGAATTCTTGATGGTAGGTTGGTAGGGGTTATACTTCGGAGATGGTTGTGAATTTTCGCCATCTTCTCTTGGGTTTTAATTCTGAGAAGTATGATTTTAATTTAATAAAGCAACAGCTGTATCCATACTTAATGAAATGGGGCGCGTTAAAATACGTTATGAAGAGGAGAAATGACCACATGAGCGTGTCTACGGGTGAGCTGAGATTTTGAGAAGTGCGAAATTATTTGGCCCCGAAATATAGCTATGATAAATGGGTGAAAGCTTATGAATGTCAGGTGACCAAAGGACAGTTTTGGTACTATTAGTGACAGGTATTTGGAGTGGGAAATTGTGCCAGGGTATCGCCGGTTTTGACGCTAATGCGTTATACATAGTCTACTTAGCATCACTTACGCCTGCTGGACATTATATTCGTTGGTTACCCATAGAAGAAGAAGAAAGAAAAGACACTATAAATATTTGTCCAAATTAATCCAAAAAACCTCGACTGGCCGAGCAGTGGTTAGACTGGCAAGCAATTCAGCTGGGGGTGAATATTCGTCATCCCATGAACGACGGGGAAAAGAGAATTGAACCTCGCCAGCTCCCTGTTGACAGTTTCCCTGTGGTGAATGGTCAACGTACTATTTTCCAGGTAATGTATTATGATATATATATAAAATAAGAATGTATTATGTCATATATAAAATATATAAAAATCATTACATATGTATGAAAAAAGATTGGGTAAATGTAGCGCTATATTATATATATTATTTACACCTATATATATATATGTGTTTGTGTGGCGCGTTTTCAAATCCCGATGTAGGTAGTGAATTTTTTTAAATTTCTTTTTAACAATGTACATGCTCTATTTTTATATATATATGCTTGTATCGTTGCAGTTCCACGGATGTTAGTGGCATTTCCACGGGTGTCATCTCAACTACAATTCAACTGGAGAGCTCCGTTATAACACGGTCTTTCACCTGAAGAACTTCAGAACGAAACGAATGATCAGCGAACTTATTTCGAACATCTGAACTTCAGGTTGTCAAATTGTGGGAATGTTTTTTT
The DNA here is from genome assembly GCA_016165875.1 of Acanthopleura granulata. Lineage (NCBI taxonomy): Eukaryota > Metazoa > Mollusca > Polyplacophora > Chitonida > Chitonidae > Acanthopleura > Acanthopleura granulata. The sequence goes on along the minus strand of JABBOT010000021.1, from coordinate 1,866,572 downwards.
TGTTCATCAAAAGCGAACTTCAGGCATTTCTGCAACATTACTATACCCCTCCCCCACCTTACTGAAGATCAATTTTTAAAATCAGTTATTGACCAGCAACTTTATGGGTTTGTGGAATGTGGCATTCATGTCCCCCAAGAACTGTATTCAGCTTTTGCTGAATGTCCGCCCATGTTTAAAAACGAAGATGTCACTCTAGACGATATTGGTCCCACTATGAGAGGATATGCCAAGGCCAATAATACAATGACCCAGCCCCGCCGCACATTGCTTGGAAGTATGTATGAAATGAAAATTTTCTCGGGCACGCCTCTCTCGAGATGGTGTTTGGCTCACGGACTGGTTGTAACTGACGTGTATCAAGCTGTGCAATACACACCTGAAACATGCTTTCGCAGCTTTGCTGATCACGTGACCCAGGCGCGACGTCAAGGTGATGTAGATCCGAGCAAGGCGTTAATAGGTGAAACGATGAAGCTGTTAGGAAATTCGGGGTACGGAAAGACAATTACTAATCAAGATCACCAGGTGAATGTGAAAGTGTGTAACGCTACAGAAGGCTTGCAAATTGGTCAATTCAGACTGTTGTATTGATGACGATACCTATGAGGTCTCGTGCACTAAGAAAGGAATCTCATATAATTTACCCTTACAGATCGGGTGTATGATATATCAGTATGCCTTACAGATAGGGTGTACCCTTACAGATAGGGTGTATGATATATCAGTATGCCAAACTCCGCATGCAGGAGTTCTATTACGATTTCCTAGCGAAATATTCTCATTACAACTCATCGACATTTTCAACTCGTCGACACAGATATGGATTCAGCATATATTGCATGGTCTGACTCCGACTGGAAATCCTTGGTTAACCAGAGCTACGAGAAGTTCACGAGCCGAACATGACCGTTGGTTACCACGTCATGATTATTATCAACACGACAAACGTACACCTGGTATGTCTAAAGTAGAATGGAGTGGAGATGGCATTATCGCTTTATGTTGAAACACATATTACTGCTAGTCTGGGGACAGTGGATATGGTGACAAGTTTTCCTGCAAAGCGGTGAACCGTCACAGCGCTCAAAAGGACTTGTATCTCCCTGTGCTCCAGGGTCGACAAAGTTCAGCCGGAGTGAATCGTGGCATCCGTGTACGTGCTCATCAAATGTGCTCCTATACACAGTATAAGGACGCTTTCACGTATTTTTTAAACGTAAAATTTTGCCAGATGTAGTAAGCACGACATACCTCGATATTTAGACACAATTCTAAATATATTTTCAGATTCTGACTATTTTGTAAATAAGGCGCAAAATTAAAATGAAAAAAAAGAGAACATGTTTTTTTGTGAGATCTCATCTTTATTATTATTTTTCAAGAGTAAAACAAGAGCAAATAAGTCGAATTAAACATTTTTTCTACAATGTTCCTGAATGCATATATATATGCATAGTTCTAATCACCAAACACCCATCTGTTCAACACTGTACTAATATATTCATTGTTATAAGCACGTTTGCATAATAGAATTCCGTTTTTTTGTACAACAATAAACATCAAAGATGATTTCATTGGATTATGATTATGACTTATTACAATCCTCGTAAATGCATATATATTTCTTTTAATGAGCACAAAAAAGGTGGATGAATACCGAACATTCGCTCTGACCAGTCATAAACCAGAAGATCATTGGTATAGTCCGTAGGTGGAGAATTAAATGTTTGCGTAATACAGTTCATTGTTCGTTCTCTACCTCGATGAAGAGCAATGTACAAACAACGACCGCACACAGCGGTATTTAAACATTGTTCAGGGTGGTGATTCGATTGCCAATGGTGCGTACCGTGATTTAGCCACGTCTCTACCTCCTTACGCCAGGATGGCAGACTGTAAGAGTCAAAATAATCCCCAGGCAATCATAATCTATGTATAGTGCAATCCAATGGGTACCAGGTTTCGTACAGGGGTCGGTGTTTAAAATATACATAGCAGGTTGATGTCGCATTGGTACCGGTAAATCATTCCAAGGGAGCACACCTTGGACCACGTCGTGTGTTTTAGGGTCGGTTTGAAGACATTGTAATAATTGTTTACCGTTCATGACGTATCCGGTAGGAGTAAGTTATAACAGTGAATTTTGTGAGTTCAAATCCTGGGGCAGTCAACGTGTTTTTTGTTTTAATTTGTGAAATTACACAACACAGTGCTAGTCATATCAATCACAACGATATTTGGAAATTCGGCTAGCAAATGACGACAGTAGATTGAAGTAGATGTTGGGAAAATCGCATTTCCAAGCGGAGATCATCCTTCTGACCAACGTTGAACTGCTGGTCGTCTTGTTGGTCGGCAGTCAAATCAAAGGCAAACAGAGTGAACCCTGCACAGAAATCGGTATATTCGATGTCGTTTCCCTCATCTAACCCAGCTTTACCCATGGCAGCAAATAAGTCCGTATAAGAACGAATGTAATTATCATTCGCAAAATTTGGAGTGAGTGGCTTGGCTGGTATCTGACGTCCGTTCACGTGTAAGGCTATGGAGTTTATGTAACGATGGTTGAAGTCAAATGGATTTTCTACGTATTGTCCGTTAAAGGTCGTGTTTTGTACACACCCTATGACGAAACGCCTGACTAGTAAGTCAAGAAAAATAGGAGCAAGTGATTTTACAAATTGAAATTTCCAATGTCGTGATCGAACCCGCACGCCTGGTTCCTCCTTTCTCATGGCAGCTGAAGAACAAACTATGCAATGTGAAAGCTCTTTATTTCTATATCGGACTCTGTCCAGTTTCCGTACAACATAATGCTGACGCCGTGGCATGAGCAAAATATTCTTGTGTAAAGCAATCAAAAAATTAAATAAGTAAGTAAATAAATGAATAAATAAATGAAATATAAATCAATCAATCAATCAATCAATAAATATATAAACAACATTACGACATCACTACCTGAAATGCAGCAAATGTATAACTGGTTGGTGTTATTATCGCTCAAATAAGAACAACAAAAAACTTCAAACTGAGGAAAGTGATATTTTGCCTTGTTTTTGCTATATCAGTGTTCATACTTTTATCCCTTTCAATACAAGTCACTCCTTGAGAAATATTGTTCCTGAAGACCGGTAAATTATGAAATCAGCGAGGAACAAGTGTAGAATTATTTCGCAGGTATGTTAGAAAACAGAAAAATACCTATACTTTATCCTAAGGAAGGTAAATAAGACTATAGGGCACTTCCTGTTACTGCATTGCATTGCACTGTGGGTCAATGAATGCAATACGCAATCTTCCTCTTAAATGGTTAACTGGGCGAGCCCTAGATACGTCACCGACGTTGAAAAAGCTACGGCAAAACTGGGTTAGGGTGCTGGTGCAGCGTAATTGCCGAGGTCACGAAAGCGATCTCTGTGAATTCAAGCGCAGCTCATGCTCGCTTTCTCTCCTGTCAGATGTGAAAGGGTTCCCCAGCAGCCCGCAGATGCCACGGGTTTCCACGCGGCTCTGCCAGGTTTACTCCCATCATAATTCTTGAACCCGTCCTATAAGTGAAATATTCTGGAGTAGGGTGCAAAATACCAATCAAAGAAATAAGTAAATATAATATTTTACTTATATGTTTCTATGACCAGAAGGATATGTGTTTAGAAATCTTATGGCGTGCGTTTAAAAATCTTATGGTATTGCACCATTCACGAAACGAATATTTTGCTTTCTGTCTGTATTACGGGCACGACCGAAGCGACGTCATATAATAAACCTTACACTGTGGCTCATTGGATATGCTTTAGTCTTGAAAAGCATATATTTACTTCATTTTTTAAAATGTCGGTCGCTCAGTATTTCGTGTCGTCCAGGCAATGGGGGGATGAATACACTTTTCCCGATACTTACGCAGGTTTCTTGACGGTTACACGAGGTTTCCTGATGGTTTTTCGGGTACCTGGTGAGGTTGCCTGGTGGTATATTAGGTATATGGCTAGTTTTCATGGTGGCATATCAGGTACATGGCGAGGTTTCCTGACGATGTTTTGGGGTACCTGGTGAGGTATCTGGTGAAGCTTCCCCAGGGTGTCAGGCACCTGATGAGCTTTCCTGGCGGTTTGTCAGGTACCTGGTGAAGCTTTCTGAGTGTGTCAGGCACCTGCTGAGGTTTGCTGACTATGTGTCAGGCACCTGCTGAGGTTTGCTGATCATTTGTCAGACACTTGGCGAGGTTTCCTAGCGGTTTGTCAGGTATCTGGTGAAGCTTTCTGAGTGTGTCAGTCACCTGGTGATGTTTGCTGAGGGTGTGTCATGTACCTGGTGAAGTTTCCTGAGGGTGTGTCAGGTACCTGGTGAAGTTTCCTGGGGGTGTGTTAGGTACCTGGTGAAGTTCCCTGAGGGTGTGTCATGTACCTGGTGAAGTTTCCTGAGGGTGTGTCATGTACCTGATGAAGTTTCCTGAGGGTGTGTCAGGTACCTGGTGAAGTTTCCTGGGGTGTGTTAGGTACCTGGTGAAGTTTCCTGAGGGTGTGTCATGTACCTGGTGAAGTTTCCTGAGGGTGTGTCAGGTACCTGGTGAAGTTTCCTGGGGGTGTGTTAGGTACATGGTGAAGTTTCCTGGGGGTGTGTCAGGTACATGGTGAAGTTTCCTGGGGGTGTGTCAGGTACCTATCCGCCTGTGAGATAAGTTCTTTTCATTTGTCTCCTGAACGACGGAAATCTGTAAGGGTACTGTCACACAGAGATTTGCTGTTAAATTATGTATGCAAACTAGAATTTGTTTTGCTCAAAACAGTCACAAACAGTGAGGAAATATCGCTTTTGGTTTGAGATTTGAAAAAAGGGACTCTACAGGCTGTAAGTATGAACGTAGTGGAATGGCGTCAAACTTCTGGGTTGCGATGTTGTTTCTCCAATGATCATGTTTCTTATACTGAGGATGATGAAATATCGGATTAACCTGCTTTGTGTCAGGTGGGGAGAAGCTGGCCGGGGTGACCTCCTGGGGACACAAGGACTGTCCGAGCATAAAACCCAGAGTTTACACCAGGATCTCAACATCCCAAACACTGTTCGAGTCTTGAGTTTTGTGTGTAATTTTCCGTGATGAGAAAATAAATAGAGATCCGAGCCAAGTTGTAACAAGGCAAGTTGTTATGTGTGTTATAAGTGGTGAATAAATGTAGATATACTTTACCTTGTTAATGAGGTGTTTTCGTATGACCTTCGTATTGGCTCGATGGTCATTGGACCGACGTGTGGCAGATTTGAGTTGTTTATCTTGTTACCAAAAGTGATACACAATGTCAATGAAATGAATGAATCCACTTCAGCGAGATTCCGAGGTGAGCTTTCCCTGGCCTAGTTGTTATGGTGTTCATCTCGTGGTTTGTGCTCAGTCATTACATGACCTCACCGAGCTTGTCTGTTTGTGCATCAGGTATAATAGCATACCATGGTCATGGGGAAATTGGAAATGATGAATGATTATGGCAACCTTTCAGATATAGCGTAGTGATGGAAAATGGAAGGTGAGTCACCTGAAAAAAAAAATACATCAAGAGAAAGGTCAGCGGGAAAATGAAAATGGCTATTCCACTAGGTTTTCATCCAGCTGTTAACTAGAACGGTTTTCATGAGAGGGAACGACTTCTTCTGGTTTCTAAAGAAGTAAGAACGGTGTCTCCCATTAATACCTCATCTAGGCAGGTTTTGTTCTATGCGCATATTCGATAATCTCGCACGGATTTCAAATCGCTAATGTGCTAATCTTGCGCGGACTTACCTAATCTCGCATTCCCACGTTTTTCCTCGCATTTTTAATAAGGCTGGCTCTAGAACGCGAGTTGACGCATCAGTCTTCCATAGCACAGCGTACTGGTAGTTTTAGTAAAAGTGAACCCCTAGTCATACTGCGACCTCTTAAGTAACTCCAGTATAAGTAATGATATTGACTTCACAAACATCTCTAAATGTATTGAATATTTTGAAAGCTGAATCCTGATAAACACCAAATGAGAGGACTGATGATTTGCGTGCCAATGCCGAAAGTATGCCATGGCGTAATATCAACTATCCATATGCAAGCAGATGCGTTGTAATTATGCTTATGGTTATAACCGTTATGTGTTCAGTTATGGCATGTCCTTGTGCTTGTCTTGAGTGATGTCGTGTGCGTATGTTGTGATCAGTGATGTTGTGTGCTTGTGCTATGTCCAGCGATGTCATGACCTTGTGTTGTGATCAGTGATACTGTGTGCTTATGCTGTGTTTAGAGATGTCGTGTGATAGTGTTATGTTCAGTGATGTCTTGTGGTTGTGTTGAGTCCAATGATGTCGGGTACCTGTGTTGTGTTCAGCTATATGTATGTTATGTTCATGTGTAGCGTTAAGTAATATTTTGTGATGGTGTTGTGTTCAGTGATGTCGTGTGCTTGTTTTGTTTTTAGTGATGTCATGTGATAGTGTTATGTTCAATGTGCTTGTGTTGTGTTCAGCGATGTCGTGTACTTGGGTTATGTTCAGCTATATGTATGTTATGTCCATGCGTAGGGTTGAGTAATATTGAGTGATGGTGTTATGTTTAGTGATGTCGTGTGCTTATGTTGTGGTAAGTGATATCGTGTGCTTGTGTGTTGCCATCCTTTGAGGTGTAAAAGCTGTGGATTTTAGGTACTCGAGTATTATTTGAGCATTCTCCTTTAACAAACGACATCCTTGCTTGATTTAACAGTAAGTTCTCGATTCTCATTTTAATCCTCCACCCACAAATCAGCCCTCGACAAAAAATTGAAAATCATGAGTACACCAACGACGTTAAACAACTTTTGAGTGTAGGGATTATCCCTTAACGCGCTAAATTCTATTGCTCTTTCTCACATCGTTCAAGTTCGGAAAACGTGATCAGTTTCGGAAAGTTGCCCCCGGGAATGTTGAGAGACGGCTTTTGCGATTGTCGATTCTGAGCGCCCGTTTTTACCAAGGGTGCATTGTCAATGTCAGATCTTACAGTTAGAATAGAGCTTACACAAAAAGATGTGGTATAAACTTCGGAATTCTAACTTCAAGATGGTTGCAGAAGTCATATCTTTACTACCTCTCAATTTGCAACAGCCATTTGTATTAGACGGCTTGCTCCGTTGTTTAGATGAAAAATGATACCCACCAACTCAAAGGTGTATACTTGAAAGTACAGATCAGCAAAGGAACACAAGTGCGCCAATTAAGGAATTATATTACATGTGTATAACCAGATAATCTTTCTAGTTTGAATCAGTGAGCAGTGAAACATTGAACAGTGAGCCCAAAGGACAGACAGTCATACTGTACCGGCATTCCAAAACAGTGTTAAACAAATAAATTTTTTTATTTATTTATTTTTATGATTGGTGTTTTCCTCGGTACGCGGTAAGAATATTTCACTTTTACGACGGCGACCAGAATTATGATCGGAGGAAACCGGGCAGAGCCGTGCGGGAATCCACGATAGTCATCAGGTTGTTGGTTGACCTTACTACATACGTTCGGAGATCAAGCCAGCATGAAATAGGCCGCATTGGTTAGAATCTCCTGGTTCATTACGCTGCTCTAGCGCGCTACCCACCTGAGCAATACATTATTTAAGGATGGCTCTGCTGTGTTGTACTGTAGTTACGTGCACAGCATCAATATTTATGAATTAGTTACCTGTTAGATAGAGTCATTCTTGGGTTTAATACAGTGTACAGGAACGTCTTTAATAAGTCCTCAAAAAATAGGGAAAAACTAACGTTAAAGTAAGACTGTTAATGGTCATTTTAGAAATCGCCGTTCAAATACACCTAGGTACCAACTCGCCAAAGTAACTTGTCAGATTTGGGAACAACTGTTTGATAACAAAATGTCCTTCTGTCCATTGTCTTTGCACACACCATACGCCAACGGATGGTTCAAAAAGTCTTTTGTTGTCATATCGAACCATCCCCATGCCCTCTGGTGAATTTCCTTTCACTGTGGTTTCAAACTCTTTAGCGGACAATACAGATACATATGACGACTAATAACGCGTAGCAGATATGCTAAGTTGTTTACGAAAGACGAACAAAAGAACGGCGATCGTTCCCATCAACACACAGCAGCAGCAAAATGCGGGACAAAACAGGCGATGCTTGGGTGAACAATAGGTGAACTGGTAAAGCTAAAGTCCACAATGACTAGTTGAACATATGGCACATTCCACTGGTGTAGAAATACAACAGGTATTTCCACAGACCGACCATTCTCATCGAGAACATCCAAGAATCGAGATGGTTTCTGCACTGCTCCTCTGTTGCCTTCTGGCCATGACGGCCGGTAAGTATAGCGGTAAACATGATCCTAGAATTTATTTTATTGGTGTTTTACGCCGTCCAGACACTCACTAGGGCATGTGGTCAACATTATGAGGCCTTATTGCCATTCATGAGTCAGTCCTATCCTTTTAAACAAAATTCAAGTTGAGAACCGAGATTTCACATAAATGAACTATATCCCATCATTACACTTCGACGGAGGAATTTCCAGTTTTATTTATTTTGTGTTTACAGCTATCCCCGTCCCCATGGACAATGACACAGCGCCTTTCCAGAACCACGGTGTTCAGGACATCGTTAATGGGTTTGATTCCTTATACGGGTATTTTAATTGGATTCTGTCCTTGAAAGTTTGGAGCCACCACGTTTGTGGTGCCTCGCTGATCAGTCAAACAAGGGCCATCACAGCAGCACATTGCATAGATAAAGTGAGTAAAAACATATCTTTATCCATACACTGATAATACATAAGAGAAGTAACTAGCCAGTGCGCAAGTCATGTGAAATGTCTGTCCATAATGAACGCATATAATGGATCGGTGATATCCTTTAAGATTCTTTGTTTGGTGGGAAAGTGACATTAGAATAGGTTTTTTTGTGTGTCAAAATTGCCCTGTATCAGCAAATATTGGTCGGTTTTCCGGTTAGTTTTAAGATATGGATGCCATTAACAAAACAATAATACATGTAACAGTGTGTTTAAATACTTGGCTGGAGAAACAGGAAGATAGGAAAGAAGAGATATACATACACAGACTGTTTTTCCCGAGAGCTAAAGCCAAGCCAACATTTTATATGTTAAATTGAAGGCCTGTGAATAACGTCTTGCCGTTTTAACAGTTTTTTTTCTGCATCCTGGTTGATAAACTGGTTAAAGCTGTGCCTTTTATTGAAATTCCAGAAATATCCGTACACAGTCCAAGCTGGAGAGCTCCACTTTGACCAGAATAGTGGACACGAAGTATCGAGAGCGGTCAAAGAAATTATCGTGGTATGAGCGGTTGATGCGGATACTTTTGACCTAACATTATTACCTGCGGTTTATCCCGTTATAAAGAGGCCTCCGTGGTCTGGCGCGCCTATGCGGCGGAATGATTAAATGCTCCTCATCAGTGCGGTCGCTGTGAGTTCAAAGTCCAGCCAGAAACCTGTGGATGGTCGTGCGCTTTTCTGTCAGTTCTGCCTGGTTTCCTCCCAACACAATCCTGGAGGCCGTCGCATAATTGAAATATTCTTGAATAAGTATATAAATAAATTCCTGCTAGATAACGGCATTCTTGATCTAAATTTACTGCGGCTCCAATGACAAGGTATGTGTTGAACTTGTGTAGACATCATAGTTCAAAGCAATTTACGTCTAGAGAATCTGGAAATGGGTCCTGTTATTTCTATAGAAAATGGCAAGATTTTTAAAATTTGTACGTGATATTGTTTACTGGATTCAACGGCGTCAGAAATACATGTTCAAATATTTATTGAGATTCCTTCGGGTAGATTATTGTTTTGTGACACTTGTCTGAGAGTGAAATGCTTTCTTTCATCAACACAAAAACCTTCAACACTAGGAGTGTAGTTCAAGCAGCGACGACAGTGTGTTTGTTAGCAAATGGCCACACATAAGCAGTGAAAGGCGACATCTGGTGGGTTTACCTCAGTCATGGTATTAGCCTAATCTAATAGTTCATGTTAATATTTAGAAGTGACAACTTGCAAGTCGCCAGCATCGTGGTTTAAGCAAATTAGATAAAAAGATCCATTGATGTTAATTCCATCATCAGGACTGATAAAATTAGATGTATATAAGTAATGATCAGACGAAGTCAGTGACTAACCAGCAGAAACCAACAAAAAATGGTTGTTACGTTACGGTTTTGCTTTCGTATGAGAATGTACTCGCCTCACTTTTGTACTCAGAAGGAGAAGACATCAGCTTATGACTACAAGTAATCTGCTTTTTCAGCATCCTCAGTATAATGCATATGACTACTGGAGAAATGATATTGCAATCCTGAAATTTGACGCTATTCCACTGGGCACATACGTACAGCCTATAAAGATGGCCACAGACGCTGACGGGGATCTGGCTGGCAAGCGGTGTTATATTGCTGGTTGGGGAAAAACTTCCGGTAAGAGATGCGCATGGGGTTCTTGTTTCAGACGTTTTAATAATCACGGCATAGTCCCGCAAATTCTCGTACTCTGTCACCTGACCTTGACGTTCACGGAGCAGCTAGGGATCGAAAGTGGTAACACAGATGTAATACGCCATGAACAGACAAGGGGTGAAGACCAGCATTTGCTTAGAAGGACATTGGCTCACAAGTATTGTCTAGGACGTCATGTAGAATCGCTATGTGAATAGTTAGTAAACATTTTGTTAAACTTTTCCCGTATAGCCTAGAAAATTTAGACAAAATGGGGATAATTTAAGAGCAAACCTATTATTAACCTGTATTTTCGCATAGAAGGTAAATGTTCAGCCTCAATGTTTAATAGGTCAAGCTAAAGGTGGATCGCGAATACTGAAGTTCTCTGATATATACGCGATGAAGAACAGCGATTGCAGCAATCATTGGAACGGCATTCGTGACACGAACATTTGTCTGCAATATTTCAAGTACAAAGTATCCGCCTGTCAGGTAAGTTCTTTTAATTTGTCTGTTAAACAACGTAAATCTGCAAGGGTATTGTCACACAGACATTTGCTGTTAAATTATGTATGCAAGGTAAAAATTGTACTGGGGCCTGCGTGACTCAGTCGGTTTTCGCGCTATCGCAGCACAATGACCCGAAGCCTCCCACCAATGCGATCGTTGTGAATTTAAGCCCAGCTCATGCTCGCTTCCTCTCTGGCCGTACGTGGGAAGGTCTGCCAGCAACCTGCAGATGGTCGTGGACTCCCCTGGGCTCTGCCCGGTTTCCTCCCACAAAAATGCTGACCGCCGTCGTATAGCTGAAATATTCTTGAGTACGGCGTAAAACACCAATGAAATAAAAAAATCGAAAAAATAGAATTTGTGTTCATCAAACCATTTACGTAGGGTGAGGAAAAATGGTTTGTGCATTTAGACTATGTACCTTATTTCTCTCTGCACAAAAAATTCGTTACAGGGTGATAGCGGAGGCCCGCTAATCTTCTTTGTCCCTGCTGGGGCGAAGCTGGCCGGGGTGACCTCTTGGGGACACAAGGACTGTCCTGGCACAAAGCCCAGTGTTTACACCAGGATCTCTAAATACCAAGATTGGATTGCCAAGAACATTTAAATACTGATTAAAATCTTGAACTTTCGATGTAATCATTTGTGAGAAAGTAAAAAGGGATCTGAGCAACATGACAAGTTGTTGTATGTGTTATAAATGGTGATTGAATATGGATATGCCTGTATTATGAATTGTTAATGAGGTGTTTCCGTACGCCCTCAACGTTGGCTTGACGATCAGTGGATCTACTCGTTGCAGACTTATGTTGTTTACCTTGTGGTTTTCTGACATAAATGTGAAACAAAATGTCGATGAAATAAATAAAACGACTCAAGCGAGAAGGTGAACTTTCCCTGACCTACTTGTTTTAGTGTCCATCTCGTGATTCGGACATATTCATTACATGACCGTCTACACGACAGGTATAACAGCGTACCACGGTTTTGAGGAAAATGAAAGGTGTGTCACTGGAAGAAAAATACACAAAAAGAAAAGATGCGGGAAAATAAATGACATACTTTATTCCGTTTTCGAAAAAAAGAGGAAAAAGGTAAAAAGAATAATAGATGACTTACATTCTTTCGTTTCCCAATAAGAGTTGCACTTTTCAGGTGGCGACACGATATAACTTAAGTTTTTTTTAACATAGAGAATGTCTGATCATTCAAATAGGAAAACAACAAGGCGGTGACATGGTTGCATGGTTTGTAAAATATGGTCTCATTGTCACCTAGCCCCACCTGGTTCCGCCTTCGATCCGATATTTGGATGTCGCTTTAACCGATGTTAAAATAATACGATGTTCCATTTGCTTTTCATGGAGTGATTTGCTAGATATCTACCCCCTCGCACAACAGTCTATTACTGTGTGTTGCCTGTGAAGGTACAGATTTGTACAAACATGCGAGCTACAATTTCCACGGCTTCACACTGATGACGAGACAAGTATCCATTGTATGTTTAAAGGGCAATAACTCTGGATTTACCTGATGGCGCGCAACCCAAATGATATATGCACATCGGCAAGTTCTCTCTGCTGCCTATAATATTCGGGAAAATCCAATCACAAATGCAGAAGATGCGTTGATAATGTGCAGATTACGGGCAGACAGAGAGATTGACAACATGATCGCTATGTCCACTGCATAATATGCAGAGGTTGGGAACGGCGGGTCGTGGGGGGGGGGCAAGCTTTAACACAAGATTTGCTTGTCGCCAAGGTCAAATGTGTTGGCAAGGACATGGGCTCTGTCCCAGATATTGGTGCCACACGGTGAGGGAAAAGTGTATTAAACCTAGACGTTGAAACCGGTATTTGTATACCAGGCTTCAACTGAAAAGAATACAGTCTGGCCAGATGGACACAAGCATTGTTGAAACATAAGATTGTCTTCATATAACTGTTCTCACACAGCGTGGGGCGGAGCTTCGTGTTCTGTTGTACAATTATAACGGAGATTATCACCTAGGCCAGATAAAGCAGATATCAACGTGATTATCCTTTCCGTCATGTCACATGGATGGGGAGGGGGTGACCAAATCATAGACATTTGAGTGGCAGTTGTCTCCTTTGTTTGGATGAGTTGTGGCTATTAAATTCTTCAAGTATCTTTTGTCCGCAATCAGTTCTGAGTCATCCTGACATGCAGTACTTTCCATCCAGTTTTGCTATAGCCGTGGTGCTAGGTCCAATGTAAGTATTTAGACGAAGAATTAAAATGAACGCCTAACCAAGGAATATAGGCTGTGTTTCACCGCTTATGCGTGATGATTTGCCAACTGGCACACTTTCGTGGCTACTCTGGTTTGACTGTCTAGACTGTAGGCTTCCATGCTGTATACCCTCATAAGACAGAGTTATTCCGGTGGAGCGAGTCCCCCGTGACTTGGCCCCTTCGCATTGCCCTTATGTAAGTGTTTATTAAATGCAATGGCAAGACAGCAATTTTAGAAACTCTAGACCAGTGACGTATAACTGTCAAATTGCAATTGACACCACTGCATTTTTAATTATATACCTAATTCTTCTTTGTGATGTCACCAGGGGCGTCAGGGGACTGTTTAATCATTTACTGCTACACTTCAGAAATAAGTCTTAGATATGCACATGAAGAAAAGAAATGAGCCACAGGTAGCCCAGAAAAAATATTCTAAGAAACTGAATCGCGTTTTTAAAGTCGAGAAGATAGAATTCAACTCTATAATAGGACATCCTCGGACACCGCAGTTGTCGCCCTTGTTTCGATCATTTGTGGTTATCTGTCTAGAGTCAGCCGTAAGTCACCCTGACATCACCGCATTCATTTTATACTTAGAAAAAGAAAACAGAAGTATTCCATACAGGTCTGGGAAAAATGTGTTAGGAATTCAATCGCGTTTGAAAAACCTAGGAGATGGAAAAGGACATTGTATGACACCGCCGATGTCGCACTAGATTCGATTACTTGTGGTTATCAGTTCACAGTCAGCGTCTAGTCATCCTGACATCACCGCATTGCTTTTATGCTGGATCTAAATATATGGGTCTAAATGGAAAACCATAGATTTATTATTGGAATTGAGAACATGTACCCGTGTTGCAATGATTACGTGTTGGGCGGGTGGATGCAGTAATTTGTTGAGGTCAGTTGACAAGAAAGCCGCCTTGGGACAACTTGCGAACGAAAGATTTTCTCACACATGTTTCTGTTACTTGGTAGCGAAGCCAAATGTATAAAGGAAATATCTTCCTAACATTGGTAAAAAAGAATCTGTTCCAAATACCCCGGTGTGTTCGGGATGTTGTCAGCTAATGCTGACATACGTTTGAAGGTCCGAGGCAATGTGACGTCAATTTAGTTAGACGGCTAACATAGCAATACAACGTCATCAAATGAGATACTAGGCACTGACGATCATTTGCAATTTGTTCTGTTGCTAAGCGTTGTAGAATTTTAAATATCTTTTATGACAGCTGTGGAAAACTTCTTTGGGGTGTAATTCGAGTTCATAGTGGCTGACTATATGTTCACTCTACCTGAGGTAAATTGATAAGAGGCCGTTGCGTGTTCCAAATATCACAGTCATCGGTGCTCTCATGTTGCTGTGTATCCTATCGTCATTTAGGCCTATACTATGAGTAATTTTCATGGAGACAGTTCTCAGAAATGAATATGGATAACTTGCGGCGGTGCCGACTTTGATTATAATTGAAAAGCCTCGCACATTTATGTGCCGGGCCTATAGCTTTTGGCCGTTTCGATTTAGATCCAAGATGTATAATATTTCGTACAGTTAGCTGCACGTGAGTGGTATACTATGTGATTTACGGGCCCCCTTCCTATCTTTTAACCTGGGAGATTCCGGAGGTACCGTGGTCACGTCATAAGACGTCATAGGTTTTGGCAAGGTGCCATGTGGGTTTTTCCTATCATGTGTTGTGTGGGTGATGGAGGGTGTGAGGGGGCGGTACCTTGATGAGGTCATAGGTTATTTGTTTTTTCCTATCAGTCGATGTGCACGTGATCGGGGTCATACAGGACTATGCCTGCATATCGAGAGATATTGTTTTTCAATGGGTTATGTGTACATGAATATAGTATACAATACAGTGTGAAATATCGTCGTTTACTTGAGATATAAATTTAAATAATTAGAAAAAAAATATAGACATTCGTAATATTTTTAATTGTTTCTCCTTAAGGATGTAAATGGTAGTGTTATATGTGGATGACAGTAGATATAATTTGCTGTATGTTCATGTATGTAAAATTGTTATCAAACTGGTTACGGGGCAGTTGAGTTTTGGGAGGGCTGATTTTTTTCGTTTTAAACATTAAACGAGACAAAACATGAACTATATATATTGTGCTAAGATGTGAAAGATCTTTCGATGGAATGGGTCGCCATGAAAAAGGCGTTTTGAAATGTCTTTTTCGCCATGGGCTGATCACTCACGCCTCCCGCCCGGGGGTAGAAGATGATCCGTGGTGTTGCTCGCGCATCAATCCTCCCGACCGCTTGCACGAATCGCTGCCAAGCAGCCCTCCTCTTTCCCCGAACGGTGACGAGCTGGCGGTAGGTTATATCTCCCGTTAGATAGCCACGGAGTGCCCGATCGTATCTGACGCAAGCCCAGTGGTACTCCGGCGATGCCTGTGGAATGTTACTCATCTCCATTGTGAGAGAGGAATATAAAATGTTTATTGGGGGATGGCCTTTATACAAATCAGGCGGCTTGTAAAGTCCGGTAAAGTTTGGTATTGCTCCAAAAAGCGCGGCTGTTACAGAGAACAATTTCAGCGTTTTTCATTGGTCATTACTCGTCACACCATCACACAAGCTTCAGAGGCTTTCAATCCTTGCTGTTTTTTCTTGTGTGCACAGAAATATAAAGAATACGGTGTGAAATAATAACTTTTAGTTGACATATAAAAAATAATAGAAAAGATATATATAGACACTTGTAACGTACGTAATTTTATTTCCGATATGGATGTAAATGCTGGCGTGCTATGTGGATGAGACTAGATATAATTTGCTGTATGTTTACGTACATGTATGTAAAATGGCCAGCCAAACCAGTTAATGGAGGCTGCATGTCAGGCGGGCTGATGTTTTTTTTTGGTTTCACATAAAACGGACAAATGACAAACATTAATATGTCGATGAAAACGCTTATAATTTAGCGTATGTACATGTATGTACATTCTTATCATACAAATATCAACGGCGATGAATGTGTGGGGGCTTGGTTTTTTTTTTTTTGTTACATAAAGAGACAAATCACAGACATTAAAACGATACATACATACATAACGCGTATATACCATGCTCAGATTTTTTTGAAAGTCCCTTTCGGGAAGACTTGGTTGGTCCTGAAAAGGACCTTTGGAAAATGTCGGTAGGGAGGGACAGGACAGTTGGTTTTTTTAAAATTTTCAACTCTGTCCGGCTCACCTCCCTCCTCCGCCGCTCCAGGTGTTATCAGCGTTGGTGGTGGTGCTGGTGGCGTGTAATTCGTTACTGCCTCCGCTTCTACTGCGCTCAATTCCTCTAAGGCGTCAATTGCCGTCATCTCCTCCCCCGACCAGTCCGGGAACGGTCGGTCTCTCGCCGCAAACGCGGCCTTCATCTCCAGTCTCCGCCTCTCAGCTTCTTGTTTCGCTTCCTGCACTTCCATTGCGCTCAGGAGAGTCACCGCCGTGTGTATCTGCACTGTCGTTTCATATCGGATAGCGGCTTTGGTGTATTCTGCTGCCATCTCTACCAAGGGTCGGTCTTCCTCCAGGATAGGTATTTCATCGTACTTGGTAGCCATCTCTTTCAGTGAGTAAATGGATTGACCCCGCTTTAAAGCTGTTGTTTTTATATGATTCGGGAGGATTCTGCTAGTTTTAGAAAGTGCGCCAGCCAGTTAACGCGGACCAATCGGAAACCCGTTACAAGCATCGCAGCGCCATCTATCGGGATTCCTCATGTGTGGGGAATCCCCATTTGTAACAGCTGTTTTTGGTATTATGTCGAATTTGCACTTACCTGGTACTATTGCACTTAGCGGGTATAACGAAAAATTTCCATGAGTTTTGGCATTACGCCAAAAAAGGTTATATTTTCATCGGTAATATGGGAAATTTCCACTAGTTTCTGGCATTATGCCAAAAAAATTGTGCTATACAAAGCCGTTCATTTCCACACTTCAACCAACAGTCTACCTCGGGACTTCACACCGTCAACTACCATAGCCTGCCTACCTGCCTGCCTGCCTACCTGCCTGACTTACTTTTTTTCCCCTCATTATGCCGAGAAGTAAACAGCAGCCTTCAACAACAGCAGCAACTGTCGCAATGAATACTGTTTGAGCTGACAAAGAAGAGGAAGTGGATGTATAGCCCACGCCTAAGAAGTGAATTAAACTTGCTCGGGCAAAGAAGGGAAAGAAGATTTCGCTAAAAACTCATGATATCCATATTCCCAATGCATATTGTATTCGAGTTGCTGAAGATAAAATCACTTATGCTAAACATGTCAACCAGCCTTACGTGCGCAGTATAGCCATTCCAGTGGACGCCTGGGACGAGTATGAAAGCCCTCTACAATCACAAACCACCCGAAGAGTAATCGGGCCTATACCAAGGAGTGAAGATGCAGGTGAAATTAGCGTACTGTCAGATCAGCTGTTTCGTTTGAATGATGACGTTTTCTTCAGTTTGGCAACATATAAGAATTCGCAAACTGGGGAGCGCTGGTAGTATTTGAATATTAAGCAATGGATGCAATACAGCAAGCAGGGGAAATATTATCCTAAGAAAGGTGGTATCACTTTCCGAGCTGATATGTGGAAAGACTTGATCCAGGCCTGCCAGCGTATACGAGGGATACTTGGAAAAACAGATGAGGCAGTGTCCCATACAGCTAATGCTTCGCCTATCTCCCCACAGCCACCAATGCCTCTCACTGATGAGGAGAACAGCATATTTGATAATTTAATGTGGAGTGTAATGATGCAGCATATGATCCCTCTGGTCAATCAAGTAAGAGAGGAACAGTGTGAAGGCTACCGCGTGCAGCATCCCAGTCAAAATCGCCATCAGTGTCTCGAGGAATTACAATACATGGATATGGAAAGTGAAATTGTAGTTGAGCAAGCAGCATTACTTTTGGATGAGATTAATGTGGTCGACGATTTTCGAGATGCGGCTAAAGAGGATCAATGGAGTGATGATAAATTCCACCGGTACCTGGACAGGTGTGATGTCCAGAAGCGTAGTCCAGATTTCCCCCACATGTTCTTGCAGCGGTTGACAGGGCGAAAGTGTGAAAGTGACGTAGAGGCGTAAGTGAGTATTTTTTTTCATTCTTTTTTTTTACACTGAGCTATATATATATATATATATATGTTTGCAGGTATACTATATATACTGTGGTGCAGTGATGTGACCTTATACTGAATTATGGACATGTATAGGTATTTATTTATTTATTTATTTATTTACAGACCGCCTACTTCTTCCCGCAATCGATTTCAATTGAACTCGTATCATGGGGGAAATATCAGAGTGCTTAATTTCGACAGTTGTAAGGGTTTTAATTTGGGCAATACATCGATATCAACAGCGAATACGTATCAGGGGAATGGACGTGTGGAGACGGAGAGAACAACAAAACTAAGCCATTACATGGACATTTATTGAGTTTTGAAATTTGGTGACAAAATGTTGTTGTTGTTGTTGTCAACTAATAGTGCCAACGTTCTCGATATTATTTTTCTGTACATACTCTACGATTTGAATTTTTAGATTTGGTGAGAATAATGTTATTGTTTTTAACTCATAGTTCCAGTTTACGAGTTCTCAATTTATTCTTATTGTACATATCTTGAAGGTTAAATACTATAAAATATCGTTATATCGTTGAGTGCGTTTGTAATCATGGAGTAAAAAAAATAAAAGAAAGCAAATTGTGGAAAAATATGTGTTTGTTTGTTTTATGATGTGGTAATTGATAATCGGTCTTGATTTGATTGATGTTTATTGCTATTTATCGTGCGCTAAAAAGATTGGTGTTGATTTGGATTTGTTCATAGCCTACGGCCCTCAGGCCTACGGAGTGATTATGGTGCAAAGAGTATCACCCCTTGAAATTGGACAATCTCTGACTGACGGTCAATGGGAGACAGCTCATGCCAACCCTCACTCCAGCGGTTTTTGTACATGTACACATAAATATCGCTAAATATTGAGGCTCTGTATATATATATATATATATATATAGGCCGAGGATAGTATAAGACGTACGGTCCTCTACAATATTTCCTTAATATTTTACTCGCTACAGAGGTGATAAGACTCCAAAGATGAAATCGCAGGTTTTAGGATGGAATGACCTTGTTGATTCAGTGACCAAGCTCCAAGCATATAAGGCCTTAGTGGAATCTATGTTTGAAGATCAGCTTGTGAACGAAGGACGATGTACTATTCTCCGACTATTCACCAAAGACGTTTGTGACCGCCTAAAGAATTCTAATTCGATTCGTAAATACTATCACCAGGAAGTTATACCGACAGCGAAAGTCATCCGCTACAACCCCTATAAAACCCGAATCAATATCTCTCACCCCCTGGATGCTTTACACATCTCTAGCTGTCTGTATCACTTGTGCTGCTACTTGTTGGTTTTTAGTGAAAATGGATATAAAATAAAACGTACCTGTCATCATGACTTACCACCGAGGAGGGAAGAGGAGAGTTCGATTCTATACGAGGTCAAAGAAGAAGAAGAACGCGGGCGAAACCAAATCTCAGCATACTATCACTAAAGTCTTACAACAGCTACATTATGACCCCCGAAGTCCAGCTGCTTATAGCGGAGTAGGGGCTTTATTACGGGCAGCGCGTCAGCATGATTTACCTGTGTCCGGATCGGCGACACATGTCCGTAATAGACTTATTGTGGGCGGGATAGACAGTCAGTGGCAAGCTGATTTGTTTGACATGAGTAAACTATAATATAATTCGGGCAACCGTTACCTGCTCACATGCTTTGTTTTCTTTTCTAATTATGCTGGGGTAGTCTCCGTTCCTACCAAGACAGGTGCTAATCTTATCGAGGCGTTTGAAAGGATATTCAAGCCTGGACGAAAACCATTATTTTTACAAACTGATGAAGCAGCGGAGTTTCTCGACAAGCCATTTCAGGCATTTTTAAAGAAGCATGGGATTTTTTATTTTCACACATTTAATGAAAGGAAAGCCTCCGTAATTGAGAGGTTTAATCGCACTTTGAAAGGTCGCATGTATAAATATTTCACCGCTAATAACACTCGACGTTACCTGAATGCTTTACCTGCCTTAACACAGGGTTACTATCGCGCGTGTCACCAGAGCATTCAGCGAACTCCGTTACAACTGACAATGAACATGAAGTTTGGGCTATATTATATAGCTCTATGAAGTCCTGCTTCAGTCAGCGAATTTATCGGTATAAAATAGGAGATCTCGTGCGCATTAGTAAAGTCAAGAGAACTTTTGAGAAGTCTTGCCTATCTAACTGGAGTCAAGAAATTTTTCGCGTTGTAGCACGGCATCCTCGGGAACCTGTGGTGTATACATTAGCTGATTTGGATGGAGAAAGACTCTCGGGGACAATTTACGAGACAGAACTCCAACCTGTTGAAACAACGCTTGATACGTACTATCAAGTGGAGAGTGTATTAGATAGCAAAAACGAACGTGGCAAATCATATTACTTGGTGAAATGGCGAGACTGGCCAGCTAGTTTTAATTCATGGTTTCCAGGGAGAGATGTGAAACGTCTTCATTCTACCTGTGCTCAGTCTCCTCTCACGATACCTAAGTGTGTGGATGACTGCGTGCGAAGTCTGCGTGAGAATAAAGGCGTCACTATAATGTAGGTGTCGTTCTGTTGTATATTGTTAATAGGTGACGTGGGAATTGATTTAACATCCCAACTGACTGAAGACAAATATTTGCTACGCATCCTGCAAGGACGATTGAACAAGACGCTATTTGTTTATTGAGGAATATTGTTATTGAGGAATAAGACGGAACAGTTTCCCTCGGTGTTTGCCTTGCGTAATAGATTGCTGGGGAGGACTGACATTAGCTCGATTCCTTCTTCTTCTTCTTCTCTGGTACCTACTCAACCTTCAGCTTACCAAAGATCGAACACAGCGCCTGGTATTCGAGGTATTACTAGGCGAATTTGGGGTAGCGATATTACCGAGCAAACTAAGCGCAAGAACTTACTACAGCACCTGTTACAGGTGAATTCATCTCAGCGCCGTACTGTAAAAAGTGGACCTACGAGCCCACGTGCTACAGCACCTGTATAAGTGAATTCATCTCGGCCATTTCCCCCTTGAACTTCACGTACCCACTAGACATGGATGTACGATGGAGTCACCCATTTACCTGCCTTGCCAGCGGACCGACCAGAAGTGGGATATCGGTCTGTGTCAAACGTTTTATAGAGCATGCTGCCCAACTTATTCTTCCATCTCCCCAGCGTGTAGTATGGTGTTACGGCGAATTGCAACCCATGTACGCTACCTTACCAAATGTTGAATTTCAAGAAGGAGTACCTAGTCTGACAGCGTTTAATCCAGAGGAACGAACTTTAGTAATTGTTGATGATTTAATGGCTGAAGCAGACGACCGTGTAACAGCACTCTTTACCAAGGGAAGTCACCATCGTAGTATCAGTGTGATCTACATTGTACAGAATCTGCTTAACAAAAGCAAACACCATAGAACGATTAGTTTAAACGCTCATTATTTAGTCGTATTTAAAAACCCTCGAGACTCTTCTCAGATTACTACCATTACTAAACAAATGTCTCCAGGTAAAACTCAGTACGTGCAAGAGGCCTTTAAAGATGCCACATCTGAACCTTACGGATATTTGCTTGTTTATTTCAAGCAAACTTCACCTGATCATCTCCTTTTGCGCTCGCATATATTTCCAGACTATCCCATGCAGCTTGTCTATTTCCCTAAGTTGTAAAAATATGAACTTTCAAGGGGAATAACTCTCACAGGCATATGCAATAAAACCCTCGACATATCACTTACTACATCATTATATAATTAGACAATTACCATGTCAGCACGATTACGTCTCTTCGCACCTTTCCTAAAACTTCTGGTCAAGGGTGACCGGGAGGTGAAGGACACAGTTCTTCGTGGACCTAATGCTGAATTTATTCGCTGTATATGCGAGGTTTGCGAGAACATTTTAAATGGGAATACTCCACTGACACAAGCTCAGAAGGCTCGGGGACGTTCGCACAAGACACATCTACGTACACTGGCAAACAAGCTTACTCCGTTCCATTGAAAACGGACCATTATACAGAAAGGTGGATTAACACCCCTCCTTATCGGCCTTCCGCTTGCGGCCTCTTTTCTAACTAAATTATTTCGTGGTGGACGTTGAGAAAAAAAATGTCTCATATGAAAAAAATGGCCCTAGTTCAACCTCGTCTGTTGGAAGTATTGGTTCGGCCCACTTCACCTTACCCTGTGCCGTCTACTGTCAAACTCCTCAACACATCTTTAAAGAATTTTAAAGAATGAGACATTGTCAAATGAAGATAAAATTTACCAGTTCCAACAAGCCCTTCAACGCTACTTGACATTTCACAACCAGTACCAGCAAAGTCTCAATCCACCACCCCCACCGGCTATGCCAGTGGTTCCTGCTACAACACCACCTGTTCCTTGAACTCCTACACCTGTCTCTCCACAAGCGGCCTGGGCCGTACAAGAAAAAGAGAAGGAAGCGATAGATTTAGGACATCAGGCAGAAGGGATGCTGACGCCTCATAAACCAAAGGGGCCATGTCCAATTATAAAAGGCATAAATCAAAGCCTACATCGAAAGCCGAATGGGAAGGACTACAGCGGGCGCTAAGGTATAGTCCCACCCCAACCAAGACTCCATCTCGCCGTAATTTAAAGGTCAAAAACGGTAATTTCCCTATCTTTCACAGTGCTCCGATACAACGAGGTCGTGGATTAGATAATGTTCTAGGTGCTCTTATCAAGGGGCCTCTGATGCCCATTGCTATAACCGTGGGAAAAACGGTGCTACGGACGGCTCTGGGGGTTGCTGGTGATAGGGTGTTTCGCGGTAAGTCACCGAATGAAGCCCTAAAACAAGGTAGTAAGGCTGCAGGTAAAAAGTTGCTAGGGAGTGGTAAACGTCCACTGGGGAGGGAATTCCCTCGTATTCTATGGGTATCTACACCTGCGGCAGGGCGACGTCCACCAGGTAAACCAGCTCACCGGCGGCGTATAAAACGCC
The DNA here is from genome assembly GCA_016165875.1 of Acanthopleura granulata. Lineage (NCBI taxonomy): Eukaryota > Metazoa > Mollusca > Polyplacophora > Chitonida > Chitonidae > Acanthopleura > Acanthopleura granulata. The sequence goes on along the minus strand of JABBOT010000021.1, from coordinate 1,843,239 downwards.
CTGGTGCACGTCACCTCACCAATCAGCGTAAGAGACGTGTTGGAACAAGCACGGGCCACAAGCGATCATGTAGACTCAACAGAGATATTTTTGCGCAACACCTGCATTTGTCCTACCATGGCTTTACAGCATCCAAATTCTGTTCCATCAGTGAACAGTGAATTTGAGCTGTGGACTTTACTTCCGACTCAAAGAAGTGTACAGCAAGGACGATGGGATACCTACAGCCCGATTGCCAGCATTGTGGACGGTGGACCTGTAGAATTTTTTTATTACCAACGGGGATCTGGACACATACTTGGACTTGGCTAACTCTTATTTGTGTGTAACAGCCAAAATAGTGAGAGGTAATGGGCAGGATTTGCCCCGGGATGCGGCCGTGGCACCTATTAAGTTATGGCTACATTCTCTGTGGCAGCAAGTAGACGTCGCTATCAATGATAAATTGATTACTCCGTCAACGAATATGTACCCTTACCGGGCGTACATAGAAACCTTACTTAGCTATGGGCGGGAAGCTAAAGAAACTTGATTGAAAGGGAGTGGATGGTATACGGATACTGGTGGACAAATGGAGACTAAAAGTAATCAAAACGATGGATTTCACAAACATAGGGCCTTGGCTGCTGGAAGTCGGTCAATTGATATGATGGGGAGATTACCTTGTGACTTGTTTCAACAAGAACGTTATTTGTTAAACAATGTCACGGTTCGAGTGCGTCTGATCCGGAGCGGAGAGAGCTTTGCAATTATATCAACATGGAGCTGGAGACAATGCACAGGCGGCTGACAATCCTTGAGCAAGTGACGATGTTTATACGGAAATTCAAAGTCACCCAAGGTGTTCTGCTATGGAATTTGAAAGCCTTGGAGAAAGCACCACCCAAGTACCCAATTCTTCGCGTATTGACCAAGAATTTCAACGTAGGTATAGGACATACCACAGTGAATGAGCAAAACCTGTTTTTAGGCGAATTTGATTTGACAGCTGACCAGCACGACGAGCACCAGCTGAACGTCAGTCAGAAGGGTGGTCTCCGCTTGGAAATGCCATTTTCCACACCTCTACTTCAATCTACTACCATCATTTGCTACAATGAATTTACAAAATATCATTGAGATTGATAAAACTCGCACAGTGTTGTGTGATTTCACGAATTAAACAAAATCGACATTGGCCGCTCCAGGATTTGAACTCCCGCCCTCGATCAGGATCTCATGATTTGATTTGTGGATTTACCTCCGACTCAAAGAAGTGTACAGCAAGGACGATGGGATACCTACAAACCTATTGCCAGCATTATGGATGTTGCGCCTGTAGAATTTTTTTATTACCAACACGGATTCGAACACGTACTTGGACTTTGCCAACTTGTATTTGAATGTGAAATCCAAAATAGTGAAAGGTAATGGGGATGATTTGCCGGAGAATGTCGCCGTGACACTCCTTAATCTATGGTCGCATTCTCTGTGGCAGCAAGTATACGTTGCTATCAATGATAAATTGTTTACGCCACCAACAAATTTATACCTTTACCGTGCGTATATAGAAACCTTACTTAGCTATGGGAGGGATCCTAAAGAAACTCAGTTGACATGGAGTCTGTGGTATAAGGATACTGCTGGACAAATGGAGACTAAAGGAAATTAAAATAATGGATTTCAGAAACGGAAGGCCTTAGCCGCTGGAAGTCGGTCGATTAATATGATGGAGAGGGTTACATTGCGACTTGTTTCTATAAGACCGTTATTTGTTAAACAATGTCACGGTTCGAGTGCGTCTGACCCGAAGCGGAGACAGTTTTGCAATTATCTCAAACTGCCCAACACGAGGAAGGAGACATTGAAGAGACTGATTACAAGACAGTCTTGAGGAAATGACGATGTTTGTATGGAAAATCAAAGTCGCCCCAGTTGTTCTGCTGGGGGATTTGAAAGTCTTGGCGAAAGCCCCAGCCAAGTACCCAATTCCTGGTGTCTTGTATTTCAACGTAAGTATAAGACATACCACACAAATCTAACAAAACCTATTTTTACGCATTCTTCCTCTGTGTTTCGTCGTAGGGTGTGTACAAAACACGACCTTTAACGGAAAATACGTAGAAAATCCCTTTGACTTCAACCATCGTTACATAAACTACATGGCCTTACACGTGAGCGGACGTGAAAAATTCACAGTCTTTACTTACTCCCAACGGATGACGTCATGAAGGGTTAGCAATTATTACAATATCTTCAAATGGATCCATATACACGTGACTTGGTGCAAGGTGTGCTCCCTTCGAATGATTTACCTGCACGAATGCCACATCAACGTGCTATATATATATTAAACACCGATCCCTGTACGAAACCTGGGACACATTGGATTGCCCTATACATAGATTATGAGGAAACCACACATTACTTGTCTGGAGATTAGTTTGACTCTTATGCGCTTCCGCCCTGGCGTAAAAAGGTAGAGACGACGCTAAATCGCGGTACGGATCATTGGCAATCGAATCACCGTCCCGTACAATGCTTAAATACCGCTGTGTGCCGTCAATATTGTTTGTATTTTGCGCTTCATCGAGCTAGAGGACGAACAATGAACTGTATTGCGGAAACATTTAATTCTCCACCCACAGATTATACCAATGATCTATTGGTTTATAACTGGGATGAAAGAATGTTCGGTATCCATCCTCCTTTCTTTGGTGATTACAAAACATAGATGTGCATCGTTTCGAAGATTGTAATAAATCATAATTGAATCAAATCACCAGTTAATCAAACATTCTTTATTTATCTACTTTTCCATGTTTATTGTTGTTGTTCAAACATATGCTTATAACAAGGAATATGTTAGTATAGTGTTGCAAAGAGGCTGTATTTTTTGCTGATTAGAACAATGCAGATATATACATTGATGAGTGTTGTTAAAAAAATGACATGTTTAATTCCAGTTGTTTGTTCTTGTTTATTGAACCAAAAAAATTAATAAAATTGAGATCTCACCAAAATAACATGTTTTCTTTGTTTTATTTTTTAATTTTTCCACTTTATTTACAAAATAGTCGGAATCTGAAAATATATTTACAAATGTGTCTAAATATCTAGGTAAGATGTGCTTACCCCATCAGGCAAAAATTTACGTTTAGCGTAAAAATACGTGAAAGCGTCCTTATGCGGTGTATAGGAACACATTTGATGCCCACGTACACCCATGCTACGATTTACTCCCACTGCACTTTGTCCTTCCTGGAGCACCGAGAGATACAAATCCTTTTGAGCACTGTGACGGTTTACTCCTCTGCGGGAAAATTTGTCGGCATCCGCACTGTAAGCAGCGTGGCAGTAATAGGTTCTGGAACATAAAGCGATAATACCATCCCCACTCCATTCTACTATAAACAGACCAGGCGTACGTTTGTCATGTTGATAATAATCTCGACGAGGTAGCCAGCGGTCACGTTCAGCCTCGGAAGTTTCGCGTAGCTGAGGTTTAACCATGGATTCCCAACTAGGGTCCGACCATGCCATGTAAGCTGAATCTGTATCTGTCTCCACGAGTTGATAAGCACTGGATTGAAAATATTTTGCCAGGAAATCGTAATAGAATTAGAGCATGCGGAGTTTGGCATACTGACATACCGTACACCCTATCTGTAAGGGTAAATTATAGGACAGGTATCATCATCAATATCCTCCACGTTGATACATGCGTCTGTAGCGTGCACACTTTCACATTCACCTTGCTGGGATCTACATCCCCTTGACGCCGTGCTTGAGTCACGTGATCACCAAAATTGCGAAAGCAGGTTTCAGGTGTGTATTGCACAGCTTGATACATGCAAGTTACAACCAATCCACGAGCCAAATACAATCTCAGAAGAGGAGTGCCCAAGAGAATTTTCGTTCCACACATACTTCCTAGCAATGTACGACGGGGCTGGGTCATAATATTATTGGCCTTGGCATATTCTTTCATAGTCGGACAGATATCTTCTAGAGTGACATTTGCGTTTTTAAATATGGCGGACATTCAGCAAAAATTGGTAATAATTTTTGGGGGACATGAATGTCACATTCCACAAACCCATACAGTTGCTGGTCTATAACTGATTTTAATAATTGATCTTCAGTAATATGAGGTGGTGGAGGAGTATAGTAATGTCGGAGAAATGCTTGAAGGGTAGTATCAGTCTGCTTTTGCTGAAGAAAAAAAATTCCCATGTTTCAACAACCTGGAAGTTGAGATGCTCGAAATATGCTCGATGCTCATTCGTCTAGTTCTGAAGTTCTTCCGGTGAAAGACCAGGAAAAGTAAGTTGGGAGATTTTGAAACAAGTAATATAAAGTGACCCCAGGAATACTAATGCAGCCTTTAAATATATCTACACACATGGTTTGATAAAACGCTGACATCTTTCCCAAAGCTTCAAGAAATGGAATGGCGTCGAAATTATTAAACCAAATCAGAAAATCACGAAGGGTCCTCATTCCGTGTGTTTGCCACAAAGTCTACAAAGCACGGTAATCTTCTTCAGAGCAAAAAGTACCTTTTAACTTGTTATGGAAAGCTTCACAGCTTTGGTGGCAGAGTTGTCTCATCTAAACGTGCCAAACTATCCACGTAATCGTACCAAAATTCTCCTTTGGTCACTTGACATTCATAAGCTTTGACCCATTTATCATAACTATATTTCGGGGCCAAATAATTTCGCTCGTCTAAAAATCTCAGCTGACCCGTAGACACGCTCATGTGGTCATTATTCCACTTGATAACGTATTTTAACCCGTCCGTTTTCACTAAATACGGACACAGCTGTTGCTTTATTAAATTAAAATCATATTTGACAGAATTAAAACCCAAAACAGGGAGTTCGCTCAGGTATGTTAAAAATCGCTCCATAAGTATTTCTGTGTAAGATTTCTTTTTCGTTTCGCAGGTAAAATCACGGGAGTTCGCTGAGCGGGACACCTCGGAAATACCTAGCTTCCATACCTTTAGTTATCAAGTAAATTTTTAAATAACTCTTCGCTTAACAGTACAGCATTTGGGATTAGCGTTTTCTAGGTGAAGGGCTAAGCAGCGGAAGGAACACAAATAATCATCGTAAACGCCATGTTTGTCACTCACCAAGCTGTACAAGCCTTTATTATTACGCACGTGGTCAGGTAAATCTACTGGTGCACCGATGGAGAGGTATGTGGTTTATGCACATAAAACGCAACATTAGTCACACTGTCTACTAACCATTTGGGCTCTGTTGCCGGGCTCATTCGATAGGATCGACAGCTGACAAATCAGCCGTAATTAGTTGTATATCTCTATAGGTGTAAATATATTGATATTCTGAGAGTATTCTTGTATTTGTACTCGGATAGGAATAACGCAATTGGTCCGTATCTCGGTGACGCAAAATAAAACCATAAGCTAGATTGATACGGAAAGCTGATGGCTGGTCAAGAAACACCTGTTCCAGATGTGTTGCTAAAGGATAGAGTCCCATGATTCGGAAATTATACACATCCTGCAAAGGCCGATGGCGATGAAATTGCTGGCGGATAGCGCCCCAGTGACGTTGGTATATGTCGCGTAATGCCAGATCTGTAGGTGACTCCTCATATGAAGGTGTGATGGGATCCGAGCGAAATGAAATAGGTTTATTATTAAGGTTAACGTGGCCCTTTACATTACCGACAGAGGTGGTGTGAAATTCACCCTGATCATCTACGTCGCTATCTGGTCCCAGCGGACTACACACAGCCTCAGGTGAGGCCGGTTGATTAACAAGAGGAGCCCTTGGAGCGCTTCGATCTTTCAGCAAATTGAACCCCGAGCTTTGATACTGAAACAGTTACACGACGTCTAGTCTGTGAAATGGGCTGCACTTGCATAATAACAAAAAAAAAGAAAAGCCAAAATCATAAAATCTGGCAAATCTTACGTTTCAACGGAAGCATCAAGGGGTGCCACCATATTCCTACTGTTTTAATACCTGGCCGTGTGCCCATAAATATAACACACAAAGTGTATACCTTTTCAGTTTAACCTAGAACACCGGTGAGAACGGACGTCATGCCTCTCAAGAAGAAACGAAATCGATCCAGGTAATACAATACATACAAACGCCGAGCTCGGAGAAAAAAGTAGACTCCGGGAAATAATTCACAGCGAGCTATGCCGCGAAAATTCCGACATCGGAGACTTAGATATAGCTATGAATCACCTGGAGATTTCTACCACCGTGTAAGCCATATCTAGTGATTTTTGACAACCCAACGAAAACAAAACGGACCAACGAAACCAACCAGCCAACCCGACCTGACCATAGACCTTATAGATAAAAGGTCGCCTTATTCTGTCGAAAGAGTCTTTCTAATAGAAAAGCACTACATTATTTTCACAGTTACTTATTTGTCTTTTATATGTGTTAAATAATTAATATATGTTTTGTGTTGTCTACATAGTAATTACACTATGTTATATATAAACAGATTGTATTATATCTGTATTATTAAGTTTTATATGTGTGCTGGAGTATATATACATGTGTTTATTTAAAATACGGAGTTCACATAGGCGATATCGCTATGTTAGTAAAACACAGGAATTGAAAATCCACAGTCGCTGGTACGGTATAGCGTCTCTCAGCCAATCAGATGCTTGAAATTTTTGCTCTCTATGACCGTCGCCCGTTTCGGTACGCTGTCAAACTTAACAAGCCGTCCAATTCATATAAAAGGGAAACTCACTCACTTTAGCACTACACACGTCAACATGGCTGAGGAAGAGCTACAGCGACGTGCGATTGCATACGGGCCAGCCTACGCACAATATGAAGAGACCGTGAAATACTCTATGCATGACTGCATGGGGGAAAACAGAGAGCTGGAAATCAGCGAAGCTAATGCGGTGACAAAAGACGCCTGGATGAGGTTGCTGCAAGCAGCCATAGTAGTAACGGCTGAAATGCCGATAAAACAGGGGAATCAGCTAGCCATCCAGCGCCGCCGACAAAGCCGGGCCAGTGCTGTAAGGCGAGCCACACCGCTACCATAGCCGTCGCTGGCGTGAACCGCTCAGTTCAAAGGCCCTTTTCAGGGCCAAACCAATTCTTCCGAAATATTTGTTTTCGAAATCTGAGTACGTTATATATATTGAATTATGTATGCCCCGTTTTAATGTTTCTGATTTGTCCGTTTTATTTAAAAACCAAAAAAAAAAAAAAAAAAAATCAGCCCGCTTGACATGCAGCCCCATGGTAACTGGTTCGCTAGTGATTTTTTTTACATACATGCATGTATATACATAGATATACATACATGTACAGCAAATTCTAACAGGTTTTTTCCCCATCCTCCGTATAACACTACCATTTACACCCATACTAGAGAAAAACAAATTATGTATGCATCCTTTCTAATTATTAAATTTTTATGTCAAAACTGAAAGCTGATATTTTCGCACCGCATTTGTTTTTTATATTTCTGTACATACAAGTAAGATATTGATAAGCCCTATCTCTCTATATGCAGGCATAATCCTATGTACTGTATGAGCACGCAAGAGTGAAACATTGTTTTAATATCACCGCAATGTGCTATAGGGCGAACCGCTATGCTATAGTGAAACACAAGGACTGAAAACTTCCTAGCACTGCTCAGACATCGCCAACTATCCTCCAATCAGAACAGCGGAATTTGCCCTGCCTTCAGCTCGTACCGGTATAGCGTACACCCGCTGTTGTGCTTCTCTAGGGTGTAAAACACGAATTATATCTTTACCTCTTTCATGTTTTATATCCACTCTGACAAATTATGTATATTAAGGACTTCTATTTTTGAATTATTAAGATTATATCTGAATAAAAGCTGATATTTAACGCTATATTCTTATATTTCCATCCAAAAAAGAGACACAGTAAAAACACAAGGCTTGTAAATGCAGAAAACCCACGTGACCGCTGTGAACCAATGAGAAATGCTGAAATTGCTCTCTCTGACCGTCGTGCGTTTTTGGCGCGCTGCTGCCGGAATTTACAAGCGCCTGTATATTTATTTTACAAAATCATCTCCTGGAGTACACCCGTGCGCGCATATTTTTTTTTCACCAATCACCAATCAGATAATTCAAAAACCACTGCTTTCATTTAGATCCACACTGCTGCTATATAGTCGGTGAGCATTGGTGACAGACGCACAGTCACTCTACTGCATTTCTGCGGGAGCTGATTTCACAACAAAAAGCCAGAGAGAGGACGATTATGGATTCACTCACGGAGATGATTATTCGATTACGAGACTGCCCCAGCATCGTGGTACGTACAGGGGACCCCGGAACGGATGGACTACCGTTATGGCGCTTCCTCCTGAAGACACGACTGGAATACTTTTACAAGGAGTATGAAACCGCCTATTTAAAAGACATGGAAACCTTGGAGCGAGAGGTTATGGTGGGATCTGGACCAGAGTTTAGAAGACTGGTCGAGTTGCACGCAGCAGAGGTAAACGAACTGCAGCGCATAATGGAAAGGAATCATGTGAGATTTTACGTGCAGAGGCAGAATATAGACATTTGGAAGAACCTCCCAACAACAACAACTAAGTTTCATAACCAACGGCCCCTCCCCGTTGCGGACTCTCGTTATAATCACGGCTTCTCTTCATCGTGGACTCTCCCTATATCCAAAGGCTCTTTTCAGAGCTACCCACCCTGTTGAAAGGACTTTCGGAAATATGAGCACTATTGTTCTTGCATGTTTTTGGATGTTTTTTTTGGCATGTTTTTTGCATGTTTTGGCTATTTTCGGGTTATTTGATTTATCTATTAATTAGTTTTTTTTCATTTCATGTTATTTTTTGTGATTTATCTATTTTTTTTTGTCTATGCCTGACGTCACCAACAATGGGGTATTGCGCACTAGAACGAACTCTAACACTCCCATTGTATTATAATTTGAGAGTACTACTGGCTCGTCTCAGTGCGTGGTGGACCATGTCAACACTCCAGACGGATCAAGCAGAAAACCAGAATCTACAGCGACGGGTAGATAGGTGTCTCATACTTGTATGTGGCTATATGGGGCGTACAGTGAAGTGTTGTTGATAAGATATGATGGTTGTGGGTGCTTATGGTTGGTGAAGTGTTAGTAGCATATAATGTTGCCTACAGGTTCCCTTCCTGTCTTTTAACCTGGGAGGGACCGGTGGCACGGGAGGCGCCGGAGGGACCGTTATGACGTCATAAAGGTCGCGTGGGCGCGCGCTTGTGTGATGTAAGGAGTTTATAAAGGTGTCAGGTTTGCAAGGTGGAAGGGAACTGGGAGTTTAAAAAAGTTAAAGCTGGAATTAATTAACGCTGGAATATTTTGTTATAAATTATATTGAATTATTATATAAATTAAATTATATTAAATAATAGATTAAAGTTTTGTTTCATTATGAATTAATGGGATGGTTGGGCTGTGATGAGCCTTGTGTTGGAATTAATAAGATTGTTTTAAGAATGAATGGAAGAGCTTATTTTTTGGTTTGTTATACATACATGGACAATCACAGATAATCACAGAAAAAGAAAGAAAAAAAACGAAAACAAAAAACCAGACATTACATGAAACAGATTTGTGCTCAGATTTGAAAGATCACTTTCCGTAGGTTTGACAGCTCAGTTTTCGTGCTCAGAATATCACAGTAGAAAAAAATGACCGAAAATCCATACATGAAAGGTCGTGCTCACATTTTGAAAAATACTTTCGGAAGGTTTGTTAGTCCTGAAAAAAGGAATTTTGGAAGGGTATTTTTCTGGCCAGAGAAAAATAAATCACTGGTGTATCGACGACGATGATGCTTCGGTCGCCATTAGCCATTCTTCATCGCCCGGGTACACTGTTACCACTGCCACGGCGGTGTCTTGTTATCCAGCCCGGTACCCTGCTTCATAACTTTTCATCTGGCCGTAAATCCAGCATTTTGGACCACATAAATATATGTGAAAAACATAACCTGCACGAACGTTCTGGCGCATGATGCATATATAGCGTGCCTGTCAGTCAAACGGATAGGATTGGCACACGACAAACTCCCCACCAGGCGTGACGTCACACAGCATGACGTCACATGACAAACCCAGCATGGGATTCCCACACGAGCTGGTATTATGCCAAAATCTGAAAAGAAAAGCAAACAATCGTGTGATATTACTGAAATTATGGCAAACTTTGAAAACGCATGCTCACGAGCGTGTTCGCTTAGTTTTCTATATAAAGCCGTTCGTTTCCATACCTCAGCTGTGAGTTTACCTCGGGGTCTCAGATCATCAACTAGCACTGTCTGAATTTAGGCCTGATAAGGCTCGAGACAACGGGTTAAAAAGTATATAAGGTTGAGGGAGGTTGTCATTTTTGGCCTGTTTTCTGGTGTATCCACACGCTGAGCCGGAAGAAGTCGAATAATGGGATTTACCTGCGATTTGTGTTTACGTGCGTTTAAGCAGCGTCAACACCTAAAACGTCCCAAGCGGGAAATTCACAGGTCGGGGAGATCTACGTATAGTTTTTAGGACTGTGCTAGGCAATTTACCCGTGTATGATACCTGAAACGGTATCATCGTCGGATACATCATGGGGAGGAGGGCCATATGGATCGAGATAAAAGGGTAAGTATATGCTTTTTTAAACTGTTGATAGCACGCATTTAGAGCATTGGGTGTAGTGTTATTTTTACATGACAAGTTAAGGGGACTGTTTTTTAAAAGAGTGAATGGTAGGGGCTGATCTATGTTTGGTTATGCGACATCACGGTGTGTGATATCCTGACAATTACAGACACATATGTACATATATATATGTAAGAAAGACATGCATAAACGCAATACATAACAAAAGACAATACATAAAGACATATACCTATCGAGGCGAGCGGCTCACTGCGACTATTACCACCGGTTCGACTGCGAGGAGGGGGCTGTGGTTGGCCTGACCGGGGCTGCCTCGGCTTGCTGCTGATTCTGGCTGGCTTGCCGTCACTGTGCTGCGGCCGGTCTTTCCTCTCCCGGTCTTACGATCATGTCTGCCCTCTCTGCTGTGCAGGCTTCCAGGGGCCGCCCCCAGTCGTGTTTCTTCACTGCTTTACTATTGCCGAATTCTTCCTGCCGTATTAAGGTGACGTAGTTATATTTTAACATCTCTTCATACTGCGCGCAGGCTCTACCGTATTCTATACCACATCCTTCCAGTTCGTCTGCCATGTCGATGTGTGCAGTGGCAAGTGAGTGAGTTTCCCTTTTTTATGATTGAGCATGCTTGTGGATTCGGCTAGTTAATGACAGCGCGCCAATAATTCCAAACCGAAGAGAGAAACCAAATTCTTGTTGGTAGGTTGGTAGGGGTTATACTACGGAGACGGTTGTGAACTTTCGCCATCTTCTCTTGGGTTTTAATTCTGAGAAATATGATTTTAATTTAATAAAGCAACAGCTGTATCCATACTTAATGAAATGGGACGGGATAAAATACGTTATGAAGCGGAAAAATGACCACATGAGCGTGTCTACGGGTCATCTGAGATTTTTAGACGTGTGAAATTATTTGGCCCCGAAATATAGTTATGATAAATGGGTCAAAGCTTATGAATGTCAGGTGACCAAAGGAGAGTTTTGTTACGAGCAGGTGGATAGTTTGGCACGTTTAGATGAGATAACTCTGCCACCAAAGCTGTGAAGCTTTCCATAACAAGTTAAAAGATACTTTTTGCTCTGATCAAGACTACTGTGCTTTGCAGAATGTGTGAGAATCACACGGAATGCAGACCTTTCGTGATTTTCTGATTTTGTACAATAATCTCGACGTCACTCCATTCCTTGAAGCTTTGGGAAAAATGTCACCATTTTATCAAACTATGCGTGTTTCTAAAGACTGCATTAGTATTCCTGGGGTGACTTTACGTTACCTGTTTCAAAATCTGTCCACTTACTTTTCCTTAGTAGGCGACAGAGACTTTTATGAATGTCTGAGATCAAATATTATCGGGCGACCGAGCATTGTATTCCATCGTTGTCATGAGAAGGAAGTGACAGGTATTCGGAGTGGGAAATTGTGCCAGGGTATCGTCGGTTTTGACGCTAATGCGTTATACATAGTCTGCTTAGCATCACTCATGCCTGCTGGACATTATATTCGTTGGTTACCCATAGAAGAAGAAGAAAGAAAAGACACTATAAATATTTGTCCAAAGGAATCCAAAAAACCTCGACGGGCCAAGCAGTGGTTAGACTGACAAGCAATTCAGCTGGGGGTGAATATTCGTCATCCCATGAACGACGTGGAAAAGAGAATTGAACCTCGCCAGCTCCCTGTTGACAGTTTCCGTGTGGTGAATGGTCAACGTACTATTTTCTAGGTAATGTATTCTGATATACATATAAAATATACATATAAAATAAGGATGTATTATGTCATATATAAAATATATAAAAGCCATTATGTATGTATGAAAAAACATTGGGTAAATGTAGCGCTATATTATATATGTTATACACACCTATATATACATGTGTGTGGCGCGGGTGCAAATCCCGATGCAGGTAGTGAATTTTTTTTTATTTCTTTTTAACAATGTACATTCTCTGTTTATATATATATATATATATATATGCTTGTATCGTTGAAGTTCCACAGATGTTAGTGGCATTTCCACGGGCGTCTTCTCAACTACAATTCAACAGGAGAGCTCCGTTATAACAAAAAGGGCGGTCTTTGACCCGAAGAACTTCAGAACGAAACGAATGATCACCGAGCTTATTTCGAACATCTGAACTCTGAGGTCATCGAAATATGGAAATGTTTTTTTCCTTCATTAAAAGCGAACTGAACCTTCCCTTCAGGCATTTCTGCAACATTATTATACCCTCCTCCGTCCCACCTTAGTGAAGATCAGTTATTAAAATCAGTTATTGACCAGCAACTGTATGGGTTTGTGGAATGTGACATTCATGTCCCTCAAGAATTGTTCTCAGCTTTTGCTGAATGTCCACCCATGTTTAAAAACGAAGATGTCACTCTAGACAATATTGGTCCCACTATGAGAGAATATGCCAAGGCCAATAATACACTGACCCAGCCCCGCCGCACATTACTTGGAAGTATGTATGGAACGAAAATTTTCTCGGGCAAGCCTCTCTTGAGATGGTATTTAGCTCACGAACTGGTTGTAACTGACGTGTATCAAGCTGTGCAATACACACCTGAAACCTGCTTTCGCAACTTTGCTGATCACGTGACCCAGGCGCGCGACGTCAAGGTGATGGACATCCGAACAAGGCGTTACTAGGTGAAACGATGAAGCTGTTGGAAAATTCTGGATACCGAAAGTCAATTACTAATCAAGATCGCCATGTGAATGTGAAAGTGTGTACGCTACAGAAGGCTTGCAAATTGTTCAATTCAGACTCTTGTATTGATGACGATACCTATGAGGTCACGGTGAACCAAGAAACGAATCTCATAATTTACCCTTACGGATATTGTGTATGATATATCAGTATGCCAAACTCCGCATGCAGGAGTTCTATTACGATTTCCTAGCGAAATATTTTCATTCCAGAGACTTTCAACTCGTCGACACAGATACGGATTCAGCTTACATTGCATGGTCTTACTCCGACTGGGAATCCTTGGTTAACCAGAGCTAAGAGAAGTTTAGGAGGCTGAACATGACCGTTGGTTACCACGTCGTGGTTATTATCAACACGACAATCGTACACCTTGTATGTCTAGAGTAGAATGGAGTGGAGATGGCATTATCGCTTTATGTTCCAAAACATATTACTGCTACTCGTGGACAGTGGAGATGGTGACAAGTTTTACTGCAAAGCGGTGAACCGTCACAGCGCTCAAAAGGACTTGTATCTCCCTGTGCTCCAGGGTCGACAAAGTGCAATCGGAGTGAATCGTGGCATCCGTGTACGTGCTCATCAAATGTGCTCCTATACACAGCATAAGGACGCTTTCACGTATTTTTTAAAGGTAAAACTTTGCCAGATGGAGTAAGCACGACTTACCTCGATATTTAGATACAATTCAAAATATATTTTCAGATTCTGACTATTTTGTGAATAAAGTGCAAAATTAAAATGAAAAAAAGAGAACATGTTTTTTTTGTGAGATCTCATTTTTATTATTTTTTTGAAGAGTAAAACAAGAGCAAACAAGCCGAATTGAACATGTCATTTTTTTCACAATGTTCATCAATGTACATAGATATGCATAGTTCTAATCACCAAACACCCACCTGTTGAACGCTGTACTAATATATTCATTGTATTAAGCACGTTTGTATAATAGAATTATGTTTTTTTGTACAACAATAAACATCAAAGAATAAAAAACAAGTCTGATTAACTTGTGATTTCATTCGATTATGACTTATTACAATCCTCGTAAATGCATATATATTTTTTTTAATGAGCACAAAAAAGGTGGATGAATACCGAACATTCGCTCTGACCAGTCATAAACCAAAAGATCATTGGTATAGTCCATGAGCGGAGAATTAAATGTTTGCGTAATACAGTTGATTGTTCGTTCTCTACCTCGATGAAGAGCAACATACAGACAACACTGACCACACACAGCCGTATTTAAGCATAGTACAGGGCGAGGATTTGATTGCCAGTGGTGCGTCCCGTGATTTAGCCACGTCTCTACCGCCTTACGCCAGGGTGGCAGACTGTAAGAGTCAAAATAATCCCCAGACAAGTGACGTGTGGTTTCTTCATAATCTCTGTATAGTGCAATCCAATGGGTACCAGGTTTCGTTCCGAGGTCCGTGTTTAAAATATACATAGCAGGTTGATGTGGCATTCGTGCAGGTAAATCATTCCAAGGGAGCACACCTTGGACCACATCGTGTGTTTTAGGGTCGGTTTGAAGACATTGTAATAATTCTTTACCGCTCATGACGTATCCGGTAGGAGTAAGTGATGACTGTGAATTTTGTGAGTTGAAATCCTGAGGCGGTCAACGTGTTTTTTTTTTAATTGGTGAAATTACACAACACAGTGCGAGTCTTATCAATCTCAATGGTATTTTGAAATTCGGCTAGGAAATGACGGTAGCAGATTGAAGTAGAGGTTGGGCAAATCGTATTTTTAAGCGATTTCCAACTTTCTGGCCGACGAACTGCTTGTCGTCTTGTTGGTCGGCAGTCAAAACAAAGGCAAACAGAGTGAACCCTGCACCGAAATCGGTATATCTGATATCGTTTCCCTCATCTAACCCAGCTTTACCCGTGGCAGCAGATAAGTCCATATAAGAACGAATGTAATTATCATTCGCAAAATCTGACGTCCGTTCACGTGTAAGGCTATGTAGTTTATGTAACGGTGGTTGAAGTCAAATGGATTTTCTACGTATTGTCCGTTAAAGGTCGTGTTTTGTACACACCCTATGACGAAACGCAGAGGAAGAGTGCCTAAAAATAGGTTTTGGTATGTCTTATACCTACGTTGAAATACTTGGTCAAAGACACGAAGAATCGGGTACCTGGCTGGGGATTCCTCCAAGACTTTCAAATACCCTAGCAGAACAGCTGGGGCGACTTTGATTTTCCCTATAAACATTGTCACTTCCTCACGGACTGTCTGGTAATCAGTCTCTTCATTGTCTCCTTCCCCGTGTTGGCCAGTTTGAGATAATTGCAAAACTGTCTCGCTTCGGGTCAGACGTACTCGAACCGTGACATTGTTTAACAAATAACGGTCTTATAGAAACAAGTCGCAATGTAACCCTCTCCATGATATTAGTCAACCGACTTCCAGCGGCCAAGGCCCTCCGTTTCTGAAATCCATTATTTTGATTTCCTTTAGTCTCCATTTGTCCACCAGTATCCTTAAACCACAGACTCCCTGTCAA
This sequence comes from Acanthopleura granulata, assembly GCA_016165875.1. NCBI lineage: Eukaryota > Metazoa > Mollusca > Polyplacophora > Chitonida > Chitonidae > Acanthopleura > Acanthopleura granulata. Next base: position 1,827,343 of record JABBOT010000021.1, on the reverse strand, counting down.
CTGAGTTTCTTTAGGATCCCTCCCATAGCTAAGTAAGATTTCTATATACGCAAGGTAAAGGTACAAATTTATTAATTGCGTAAACAATTTATCATTGATAGCAACGTCTACTTGCTGCCACAGAGAATGCAACCACAGATTAATTAGTGTCACGTTGCATTCTCTGGCAAATCATCCCCATTACCTTTCACTATTTTGGATTTCACATTCAAATAAAAGTTAGCCAAGTCCAAGTACGTGTCAGGATCCCCGTTGCTAATAAAAAAAATTCTACAAGCCCAACATCCATAATGCTGGCAATAGGTTTGTAGGTATCTCATCGTCCTTCCTGTACAGTTCGTCGAGTCGGAGGCAAATCCACAAATCAAATCCGCTGTTCACTGATGGACAGGAATTTGGGTGCTGTAAAGCCATGGTAGGACGAATATAGGCGTTATGCAAAAATATCTCTGTGGAGCCTGGCTGACAGCTTCCGGGCCGTGTGTGTTCCAGCACGTCTCTGACGCTGATTAATGGGGTGACGTGCAGCGGGGCATTTCATATACCCCAGCTGGTTTACCTGGTGGGCGTCGCCCCGGCCCAGGTGTAGATACACCGATACACCATTTAAAATGTTCTTACCTACCTCGCATACACAGCGGATAAATTCGGCATTAGGTCCACGAAGAACTGTCTCCTTCACCCGTGGGTGACCACTGACCACTTTGCAAAGGTGCAAAGCGACGTAATCGTGTGGACATTCTTGGTGTCTAATTATATAATGACGTGCTAAGAAAAATGCCAGGAGTTTTATTACATATGTCTATAAGTTATTTCCCCCTGAAAGTTAATATTTTATGATTTGGGCAGAAAGACAGACTGCACCTCATCCTGAAATAAGTGTGTACGCAAGCGGAGATTATCGGGTGTAGCTTGCTTCAAATCAGCAAGCAAATATCCGTAAGGTTCGAATGTGGTATCTTTAAAGGCCTCTTGCACGAACTGAGTTTTACCTAGGGTCATTTGTTTGCCGATGGTAGTAATTTGAGAGGAATCTCGGGGTGTTTTAAATACGACCAAGTAATGAACGTTTAAGGTAATGGTTCTATGGTCTTTGCTTTTGTTAAAGAGATTCTGCAAAATGTAGATCACACTGATATTACGATGATGACTTCCCTTGGTAAAGAGTGCTATTACACGGTCGTCTGTTTCGGTCATTAAATCAACAACAATTACTGAAGTTCGTTCATCCGGATTTAATGTTGTCGGGCGAGGTTGTCCACATTTATTAAGGTAGTGTACATGGGCTACCATTCACCGTAACACCATCCTGCCCGCTCGGGTTGGCCGATTTTCCACTCCCCGTTGGTCCGCTGACAAGACAGGTAAATGAGTGGCTCCATCGTACATCAATGGGTTTAGTGGCAAGGTCAAGTTGAAGGAAAATGGCTGAGATTGACGAGGCTTGGGCAGTTAAGATTCTGTACCGTGTTGAGATGAATTCACCTGTGCAGGAGGGCTCGTAGGTTCAGTCTTTACGGTACTGTGTTGAGATGAATTCATTTGTACAGGGCTATTGTAAATTCAGTTTTGTGCTTAGCTTCCTCGGTAATATCGCTGGGCCAAATTTGCCTAGTAATATCTTGAATACTAGGCGATGTGTTCAGTCTCTGGTAAGCCGAAGACTGAGTAGGTACCGGAGAAGAAGGTATCGACGTAATGTCAGTCGCTGCAAGCAGTCTGTTACGCCTGGTACATAACGAGGGAAACTTGTCCGTCTTATTCCCCCCAATAACTTGTCGAATGATGTCTTGTTCGATCGCTCTTGCAGGATGCGTAACAAATATTTGTCATCGGTCAGTTGAGATGTTAAATCAATTCCCAATCCGCCTATTAACCATCAGGTATACAACACCAGGACACCAGCAATTATAGTGGTGCCTTTAATCTGACGCAGGGTTCGCACACAGTCATCTACACACTTAGGCATTGCCAAAGGAGACTGAGCACAGGTAGGATGAAAACCGTATTAAAATACGTTTCTGTCCCTGGCACGTACGAATTAAAACCAGCAGGCCAGTCTCGCCATTTCACCAAGTAATAAGTATTGCTACTTTCCTGTTTGCTGTCTAATACAGTCTCCACATGATAGTACGTATCGGGTGTACTTTTAACGGGCTGGAGTTCTGTTTCGTAAAACGTCCCCGAGAATCTTTCTCCATTCAAATCAGATAATGTATACACCACAGGTTCCCGGGGAGGACGTGCTGCAAGACGGAAAATTTCTTAACTCCAGTTAGATAGGTAAGACTTCTCAAAATTTCATATATATATAAGAAATTATATATATATATATATATATATATATATATATACACAGAATTTCAATATTTAGCGACATATTTCCGGTACATGTACAACGAACAGAGTGGGGTTTGGCATGAGTTATCTCCCATTGACCGTGACTCACAGATTTCGGTGTTTCAAATGCTTATTGTTTAACGCCCTACTCAAGAATATTTCACTTATACGAAGGCGGTGTCTCCTTGGTGCAGGACGGATTTCCACCGTATCTTTTATCTGGTGCTGCCTCACCGAGACGACTTGCCGAAGACACCCAACAAGCCCCCTCACCCAGTCACATTATACTGACACCGGGCCGACCAGTCCACCCTCTATCCTCTTATTGCTGAGCGCCTAGCGAGGAAGCAGAATGTACCATTTTTTAAAGTCTTTGGTATGACCCGACCCAGGTTTGAACCCAGATCTCCCCGTCCGAAAGCGGACGCCCAACCAATCGGTGTTTCAAGGGGAAATACATTTTGCACCATAATCACCGTATTTATCAGCGCCTGATAAACAATAATAAACATCAATCAGATCAAGACGAATTATCTGGGTAATCTGCTGAATAATGAAACAAACAAACACATATTTTCCAGAATTTTTTTCTTTTGTTTTTACTTGAACATTACAAACACGCTGAACGATATAACGATATTTTATAGTATTCAACCTTCCTTGTGCGATATGTAGAGAAAAATAAATGGAGAATTCATAAACTGGAACTATTAGTTAACAACAACATTTTTTCAACAAATCTTAAAACACAATAAATCGTCCATATAATGGCTTAATCTTGTTGTACTCTCTGTCTCTACACAGCCGCTCCCCTGATACCTATTGAACGTTGACACCGAGGTGTCGCCCAAATGAAAATCCGTACAATTGTCGAGGTTGAGTATTCTTATATTCCCTCTACGACCTGAGTTGAATCGAAATCGCTTGGGAGGGGAAGGAGGTGGTCTGAAAATAAATAAATAAATAAAATAATTATTCATGTGCATAATTCAGCATAAGGTGACATGATTTTCCACAAGAGTACATAGTATACCTGGAAACATTAGTGTGTAAATTAATTGAGCTTCACCCCATCTTCCTGTGAAACGCAGCAAGTACATTTTGTTGAAATCAGGATTACCCTTCTGTACATTACTCCCTTGTAGATACTGGCGGATTTTATCATCTGGTCATCCATCCTCTGAAAATCGATGATCACCTTATTCATCCAAACGCAATGTTGCTTGGTCAGCTGTAATTCCGCTTTGTGAGGAAAATGACCTCACTCAGGGGAAACAGCTGTTCTGACGGTAGGGTAATCTCATCATCTTCACAACTATGATAGGACAGGTTTCTGTTCGGCGGGTTTCTGATTGAAAGAGGCTTTCAAACTTGTCCAAGACATCCACTGAAATGGCTGTACTGCGCTGGAAGGGCTGGTTGACATATTGGAAGAAGGTGATTTTATCTTCAGCAACTCGAATACAACATGCACTGGAAATGTCAATGTCATGAGTTTTGAACGAAATCTTCTCCTTGTCCGATCGAGAAAGTTCAATCTGCTTCTTAATGATGGGCTGTGCATCTGCAGTATTCACTGCTCCAGTTGTTGTTGACGGTTTACTTTTCGGCATGATGACAAAAAACTAAGTCAGTCAGGCAGTGCTAGTTGGCGACGTGAATTCCCGAGGTAAACTGAGAGGTGAGGTGTGGAAACGAACGGTTTTATATAGAGAACAAAACGAACACGCTCGTGAGCACATGTTTTCAGATTTTGGCATAATTCCAGAATTATCATACAATAGTTTGTTTGTTTGTTTGTTTGTTTTTTTCTTCAGTTTTTGGCATAATTCCAGTTCCTGTGGGAATCCCCTGCTGGGCTTGTCATGCGAAGTCATGGTGTGAGACGTCACGTCACATGTAGCCGTTTGACTGACAGGCACCCTAGATATGCTTTACGTGCCAGAGCCTTCGTGCAGGTTATGTTTTACATGTAGACGTATGTATTTTCATATAGGGCGGGAGCTACACCATTCTGAGTAACCTTCTGTGGTCCAAAATGCTGGACTTACGGCCAGATGAAATGTTATGAAGCAGGGTACCAAGCTAGACAGCAGGACAGAGCCGTGGCAGAAATAACATTATGTACAATGGCTACTGGCGACCGAACGGATACACCAGTGATTTTTTCTTCCAATGTCGAAAAAAAAAGACCTTCCAAAAGCTCTTTTTTCAGGACTAACAAACCTTCCGAAAGTATCTTTCAGAATGTGAGCACACCCTACGTTTCATGTATGTATCTTCCTTTATTATTTTTTTTTTACTTTGTGATAGTCTGCTAATTCTACAAAGTGATCTTTCAAATCTAAGCACAAATCTGTTTTATATAATGTCTCGTTATTTTACTTTTTTGTGATTTTCTGTAACTGTCCATGTATGTATAACAAACCAAATAATAAGTCCTACCATTCATTGTTAAAACAATCTTATTAATTCCAACACAAGCCTTACCTCAGCCCATCCGTCCGATTAATTCATAATGAAACAAAAGTTGAATTTATGATATATTATAATTAAATATAATTTAATTTATATAAAAATCTAATATAATATATAGCAAAATATTCCAGCCTCCAAAAACCTTTTTAAACTTCCAATTCCCTGGCACCTTTCCAACCTGGCACCTTGCCAAACTCCTTACATCACACAACCACGCGCCCACGCAACCAAGCGACCACCGGGTGTTCAACACCTGCACTGGCACCTTACCAACCTGGCACCTTGCCAGTCTCCTTACATGACACGCGACCACGCAACCACCATGTGTTCACCACCTGCATTGGCACATTGACAACCTGGCACCTACTACCTACCAAACTACTTACATCACACACAACCACGTGACATTTATGACGTCATACCGATATCACTGGTCCATCCGGCTCCTCCAGTCCCTCCCAGGTTAAAAGATAGGAAGGGGACCTGTGGGTAACATTATCCACTACTAGTCTTGTGAAGACTTGTGTTGGGCGAAGTGTTGCCGAAAAGATAGTGATGGTTATGGGGACTTGTGTTGGATGAAGTGTTGTCGGGAAGACAATGCTGGTTAAGGTTTGTGTTGTGTAAAGTGTTGTCGACAGGACAATGCTGGTTGTGAGTGGTTATGTTGAATGAAGTGTTGTCCAGAAGACAATAATGGTAGTGGAGAGTTGTGTTGTGTGAACTTTTGTTTTGATGACAATAATGGTTGTGGGGACTTGTGTTGAGTGAAGTATTGTCCAGAATTGGGCGAATTGTTGTGTAGAAGACAATAATGGCCTTGGGTACTTGTGTTGGGCGAAGAGTTGTTCAGAGGACAATAATGGCTTTGGGGACTTGTGTTGTGTGAAGTGTTGTCGAAAAGACAATAATGGTTGTGAAGACAGCCAATGATTTTGTGTTTACAGCTAACCCTGTCCCCATGGAGAATGACCCAGCGCCTTACCATAAACATGGTTTATGTTATGGTAACAATGTTCAGGAGATTGTTAATGGGTGGGATTCCCAACACAGATTCTTTAATTGGGTTTTGTTCTTGAAAGTTTTAGGTACTCACGTTTGCCGTGCCACGGTGATCAGTCCAGCGAGGGCCATCACAGCGGCACATTGCATAGACAGCGTGAGTAATACATATTTATATCCACACACAGATAATGCATACGAGAAATAAATAGGCAGTGTGTAAGTCCTGTGAAATGTCTGCCCATAATGGACGTATATAATGGAGCGGTAATATCCTTTTATAGTCTTGGTGTTTGGTGGAAAATGACATTAGAATATTTTATAGTCAAATTTGCAATGTATTACCAAATATGGGTCCTTTGGCCCCTTATTTTTCTTGTACATTTGGAACAGATATGGATGCGATAAACAAAATAATACATGTAACGATGTGTTTAAATATTTGGTTGGAAAGACAGGAAAACAGAGACACACATACACAGAGTGTTGGTTGGGACGAGAGGTAAAATCGAGCCAACGTTTTATATGTTAAAGGGAAAGGCCGATGAATAACTTCTTGCGGTTTTAACACCTATTTTTTTCTGCATCTTGGTTGATAAACTGTTTAACGCTATGGTTTTTATTGAAATTCCAGAAGTATCCGTACACAGTCCAAGTTGGAGAGCTCCACTTTGACCAGAGCAGAGTGTTTGAAGTATGGATAGCGGTAAACAAGATTATCGTGATATGAGCGGCTGATGCGAATACATTTGGCCTAGCATTCTTACCTGTAGTTTATTACGTTACAAAGGGGCCTCTGTAGTCTTGGGGATTAGCGAGCCTGGGCGGCGGAAGGACCCAGTGCCTCTCGCCAATGCGGTCCCTGGGAATTCAAAGTCCAGTCAGCAAACTACGCATAGTCGTGGCCTTTTCAATGGTTTCTGCCCGGTTTCCTCCCAACACAATGCTGGGGGCCGTCGTATAAGTGAAATATTCTTAAATAAGTATATAAATAAATAAATAAAATCCTGCTACATAACGGCATTCTTGATCTAAGTTGACTGCAGCTCCAATGACAACATATGTCTCTAACCTCTGTAGCCATCAAAATTGAGACCAAAATATGTCTAGAATATCTGGCAATGGGCCCTGTTATTTCTTAATAAAATGGCAAGCTTTTTAGAAAAATTGCCCATAATATTGTTTACTGGATTCAATCATGTTCAAATGTTTACTGAGAATCCTCAGGGTAGATTATTGTTTTGTGACAATTGTCAGAGAGTGAAATTGTTTCTTTCGTCAACATGAAAGACTTCAACATGGTGACTTTAACCGGTGCAGTGACGTTCATATTAATGTTTAGAACTGACAACTTTCAAGTCCACAGCACCTTTGCTACGCAGATCAGATAAAAAGATGCATTGATGTTAAATGCATCATCAGGGCTGATAAGATTAGGTATTTCTAAGTAATGGTCAGACACACTAAGTCACTAACCTGTAGAAACGAACAGTAAATGGGTGCTAAGTTAAGCCGTTCCTTTCATATGAGGAAGTACTCGTCTCCCTTTAGCGGAAACTTAAACTTATTACGACAACTAATCTGCTTTTTCAGCATCCCCAGTATAATGCAAATGACTACTGAAGAAAGGACATCGCAATCCTGAAGCTTGACAATATTCCACTGGGTACATACGTACAGACTGTAAGCATGGTCACAGACGCTGACGGGGATCTGAGAGATAAGCTGTGTATATTGCTGGCAGTGGAAGGACTTCCTGTAAGAGATGCGCATGGGGTTCATGTTGCCGGCCTTTTAACAATCACGGCATAATCCCGCAAATTCTCGTACTCTGTCACGTGACCTTGACGTTCACGAGACAGTGAAGCATCGAAACTGTTAACACACTTATGACTAGTCATTAAACATCTTGTTAAATTATCGCTTATATCCTAGGTAAACAATACATAATGGGGATACCTTCAGACCAATACAGTTATCAACCTGTAGAAAGAAGGTGAATGTTTAGTTTCAGTGTAGAGTAGGTCAGTCTCAAAGTGGAATGCGACTGCATTCAGTACTTTGATATAAACGTGATGCGGAACATCATCTGCAGCAATTACTGGAGTGGCATTGGTGACACGAATATTTGTCTGGACTTTTTCCAGTACAAAATATCCTCCTGTGAGGTAAGTTCTTTTCATTTGCCTCCCTAACAACGGAAATCTGTAAGGGTATTTTCACACAGAGATTTGCTGTTAACTTATATATGCAACCTAGAATTTGTTTTCGTCAAAACATTAACAAACAGTGAGGAAAGATCACTTGTGGATTGAGATTTGAAAACAAAACAAATATCGTTTGGAGGTGAACTTTCCCAGGTCTAGTTGTTATGGTGTCCATCTCGTGGTTTGAGCTCAGTCATTACATGACCTCACTGAGCATGTCTGTTTCTACATCAGGTGTAATAGCATATCATGGACATCTGGATATTGGAATGAATGAATGATTATGGCAACGTTCAAGTCATATCGTGGCCCTTTAAAATGGAAGGTGAGTCATCCGAGAAAAATACACCAGGAGAAATGTCAACGGGAAAATGAAAATCCCGGGTTATTTCATTAGCTGGTTATCAGGAACGGTTTTCATGAGATGGAATGATTTCTTCTGGTTTCTAAACAAGTTACACTATTCACTAGACTACATTAGATAACATAACATAAAACTTGCCCGACCATTTGGGTACGAAGACAACAAGATGGCTGCATGATATTGTAAAACATTGCCTCATTGTCACCTAAGCTCACATGGCTTCGCCTTCGATGCGATATTTGGATGTTGCTTTAACCGACGTAAACACTTTCCTTTTGCTTTTCATGGAGTGTTGCCAGATTTATACCGCCTCGCACCCCAGTCTGTTGCTGTGTTTTTCCAGTGAAGGTACAGACTGGCAGAAAAATGCGTGCTGTAATTTTCACGGCCTCAGATTGATAACAGACAATTCCCCATTGTATGTTTAAAGGTGTCAACCGCAAACCATCTTGTTAGTCCAGATGGACACAAGCATTGTTGAAACAGAAAGTTATCTATAAAACCGCTCTAGCATAGCGTGGGGCTGAGGATAATTGTTATGCAGATTAAGAGACCAAAAAAAAAAAAAAAAAAAGCAGATGGTTATCATTTCCGTATTGGCACACGGGGATGAGAACACGTCCGAACAATAGACGCTGGTGCCGCAGTTGTCGCACTTGTTTCGGCCAATTGTGATTAGTGGAACAAGTATTTCTACATCATAACTCAAATCAACTAAAGGGGCAAAATAAGGTTAATTATATAACTTCTACGAGAAGTTGGTCAGGTAAAGGGATATCAAGACAAAAATGCGCCCACACACGATACCGCAAAATGAACGAATAGTCGACATAAGGGTGCATCCTCTAGAGCCTCACCTAATTTAGAATAAGGAACCGGGAATAAGTAACTAGTGACCAACTTCAGCTGGGACTTATCTGTTCACAGCAGTCATCCAGACATCGCCGGGTTGCTTTTATAATAGGATTAAAAAGAAGTAAACCAGGGATGTCAGAGAAACAATTTAATAGAAATTCAGTCGCGTTTTAAAAGCCTAGAAGATGGAATTCAACTTTGGAATGGGACATTAGCGGACACCATGTAGCCATGTTATCGGAGGAAAATGGAAATTGGAGGTCATTTTCAGCGTTTAATTGAAGTATTTTGGCACATTGGACAGTTATAGATTCACTTGGAACTGAGAACGACTTCCTGTGTTACAATGCTTACGTGTTGACCAGGAGACTGCAGTAATTTTCCAAGGTAGCGAAGCGAAATTTATAAGGAAAATATGTTTCCAACATCGGTTGAAAATAAACTGCTGCAAGTGGCCTTCCCCAATGTTTACCGACAGCTAATTCTGACACCCACGCAGGCAGAGATGAAGCCACATATACGAAAATTTTCCCCAGTCATCTGCACTTTTTGAAGAGCATGTAATTTTGGAACAGTGCCGCATTGTTTTCTTTTTTTACCTATGGTGCAGGAGAGCGCCGAGAAAACTCGACGTATATTCAGATGTCACATGAGAAAATGGCCTCACAAAAGTGTGGCAGAATGGTGAGGAACATGTGGAATTGTATTTTTGTTAAGCGTTGTAGAAGTTTTGAACTATTTGTTAGAACTGCAGTGGAAAACTTCCTTGGAAATTAATTCTGCTGCTAGGGGACATTTCAAGTGCTACTGTTTAAGCATTTATTTGAACAGTTGGAATAAAATCATATAACTAAGACTAACCATAGCTGTTGTAGGGCTACCACTAATCTGGGAAGAAAATCAATAAACAAATGACTTGTTCAAATTCCAGACAGCGATAAGCCTTAGACAAGGTCAAAGAAGAAGTACGAAGACACTTAGATAAGTTTAATATATATCACTGAGTAATAAAATCTAAGCTGTACAACTTACATGTAATAGAAAAACAATGCAAACAATAATAGAAATATAGTTTCTAACGGAGTTTATAAATCTGGCTTAATAGCCAGCCGTCTAAAGGCGAGTCCAAAGAAATATGGAAATCCACATGCACGCAGACGATGGTTTGTAGCCAACGGCCCGGCTGCCTTAAAAACTGCCATAGGGAACTGGCAAGGGAGAAGCGCCGTAGTCCCTTGCCGGGGGTTAGAAAGTCTAGTTCTTGGGCTTGACACCAAATGAACTTGAGTTAAATTCACTGCCAGTCTAAATTGGGATGAAAAGTACGTAATCGCATTCAGAAAATATAGTTAGTGCAGTGGACTACAAATTGACAATGTCATTTGAAACTTTCTGTATGGTTTAATCGTAATCTAGTGTACAATAATGATATTTCTTTCCCGAAAGTACACCCGATTAACAATAACGCTAAAAGATCTTAGATAAATATAGCGACGCGAGAAACTACAGGCCAGGCAATGATGCATAAACTGCTCAAAATCTAGGTCAAACACTGACCCTATTTGCATGAGAAAAGAGATTAACAATGTTTTGAAGACGAGGCTAGAGCGGAGGACAAGTGGTTAAAATTTTTGTTCTTACTTGAAAGTGAAAGACAGCGCATGTTCAAAGTTAAGTTTGTCAAAAAGATTGGGTAATGTTAAGTTTATTTCGGTAAAGTACTTTTTCTAACAGCTATTACGACAGTGGAAGTTGACAGTTACCCATGCCCCTTCGACTAACGTTAAACGCAGCCATCCCGCTTGAGTTGTGAAGTAATTGTTCCAAGAGCGGAACACTCTTGTCACCTGAGACGGTAGTAAGCTTATAGGGTTGTGATTGAAACTTATGTTAAAAGTTTATATCTACATTTATAATATAAAATGATCAAGAAACTTACAACCGTCACAACACTCGGAAATACCTTGCAGTGTTGTTCACAAATGTACACATATCTCCTAGCTTTCTGATTGACCAAACTCTTATAAGCTTAAAAGCATTGGCGCCTCCAGATCCTGAGTCGGTAGCACAACACTTCGGACTTCAAACGACGATAATTCAGCTACAAATTCATACAAGTTCAAACAGGTTTTTGCATTCAAAAGAAATTTTTTAATGAACAGTGCCTCAATCAAGAGCTGTCTTTTACCTGAAATATCTCATACATTTGTGTCTATAAGAGTTATGTCACTTTTTGACAATTTCGACTCAGTATGAAGTCAATGATGATATCTGTGGGCCTCTCCTACAGTACGAATACAGTGAGTTTCAAGCTGCATAATTTATCCTGCATTATCAGCTGTGGCACCATCCATGTGGAATCAAGGCACATGTATAGACCATTTAAACGTTCATAGAAAAACATTCGTTCTCTGTGCTTATCCGCCCATCAAATATGACAAAGTGAAAATTTTGTTAGCTTATCTTCATGAATACTGAATATTTTTTTTTAAATTTTAAGCAGTTTTGTAAGTTGAGGGAATCGCGTAAATTCCGGTAAATATTGCGTTCGCTGTATTTCCAGCTAAATAAAGTGATATTTATCTCAACTTTCATTTCAACAACACAAGTTGCATATTCGCTCATCTACTACAATTCTCCTCCAGCGCCCAGTTTGAGGAGGTATATTTCATGGGTTAAGGTTTTAAAATGTCAAATCAGTGTTACTGTGTAATATAGGGATATCATCTAGGCACCTTTCAATAGTTGGTTCATCCTTGAAAACACAATAAAGATTACTTTTTGAGAAATTTTTAGTATATCCACTCCATTTCTGCATAAACTGATGGGATACTCTTCTGTCCACTACTTTTTTGTATACTTTCTACCACGTCATACAGAATTTAAATCCGATGTTTCGATGTTCACCTGCTTGAAGCAATGTTGTATATGTGCAGATTCTCGACATCAACTTATATAGTATGCTGCAGAGTTCTCACTGTCTTATAATTTTAACCAGTAAGCCACCTTTCTCAATTTTACATTTTTAGTCGGTGCAATAATACCGAAAACATAAAGTTGGGTATAAATTTTATTAGGCACAATCGGCAATCAAATTTCCTTCCCACGTGACAATACAAACTCTATCAGTATGTTTCGTCCTAAAGAGAAGGTGGCCCCGGAGGCATGCTGAGTATGGCGCTCTTTTGTGGCAGAGAAATTGTCAGTGGGGAAATATGCAACACCAAGATCGATAAAAATGTATAAAGGAGGTACAATGTTTAGGTTCCCGTTTGAGCATCATCATGCATTTGTTTTATAGGTGAAAACTTCAGGTCTCTATGATTTGCAATAATTAGCGGAAGTATTTAATAATCATTGTGGGTTTTATACTGACTCTGCTGACAGTAACATATCATCAGCATTTAATATGACAAGTTATTTCAAATATATATCCAATTCATTTGAGGTAAGAGTTAGAAAGGTGTCACGAGAACGCAAAAATGCGAGATAAGCGCTAATCTCGCGATTTCAAAACGGTGATGTACCAATCTTGCGCGGTGAGGCCTAATCTGGCATTGTCGAATTCTCGTGCCGCGTGGATTTCAAAAAGGCTAGCTGGAGAACGCGAATGGCCGCATCAATCGTCCATAGAGCTGGATATTGGTATAGTGTTCGTAAAAGTGACTCTCAAGTCATACTGGGAACTGAAAAATAGCTCCAATGTGAGTAATGATATTGACTGCGTGGATATCTCTAAATTTATTAAATATTTTGAAAACTAAACCCTGAATGAATTGTGTGCCAGTTCCGAGAGTGTGGCATGACGTAATATCAACTATGCAATAAATAAAAACATGGCTGCAACCAGATGTGTTGTAATTAAGCTTATGGTTATAACCGTTACACCGTACCCAATGACGTTACAGTAGAATAGTACGTTTTCTTCGCCTTTGTAGTCGAAGTACCCAAACCCATCTTGGTGCGTTGTTTTCCTTGATGTTGTGTGCTTGTAATGTGTTCTATTAATGATGTCGCCTGATTGTTTTATGTTCAGTGATGTCGTATGTTTGTGTTGTGCTCAGTGATGGCGTTTGGCTGTGTTGCGTTTAGTGATGTTGTCTGCTTGTGGTGTGCTCAGTGATGTCGTGTGTTTGCCTTTAGTTCACCGACGTCGTGTGGTTGTGTTGTGTTCAGTTTTGTCGTTAGTGATGTCGTGTGCTTGTATTGTGTGTAGTTATGTTATGTCCATGTGTTAAGTGAAATTGTCGTGTTGTACTCAGTATTGTTGAGCGGTTTCCATTCAAAGAGATTTGTGTTGACTTTTTAGGGATTTGTGCTTTCCTTCTGTTAATCTTTGCGGCGTAAAAGCTGTGGATTTTAGGTACTTAAGAATTGCTTGAAGCTTCTCTTTTGACAAACCACAGCCTTGGTGATTTAACACGAAGTTCTCGAATCCCAACATGCAAAAATATATTTTAATGATGCCATTGTTAGAAAAGCATAGACCCGCGGTTCGTTAGTGCAAGTAATTTGAATGGTTAGGAAACGATATTAGAATCCGCATTAAATCAGCAACAGCGAAATGGCGGCAAAGTGTGATCCTGTTACATCGAGCAGGCTTCGAAAGGCCACCTGGCTGAGAGAAATGGGCGACACAGCCATTATCTCCCATTGCTATGCATCTATACCACAAACAGAGGACACTCTAGTGGCGTGTCAGTGAATATAGTTTGGTGATTAGGAATCCCAGGATTTATTGTGTGTCTGTGAATCGCTTTGATGCGCCTCTTGATGATGGAAGGCTGATCCACACACACCTGCTGTATGCATGTTAAGTGTGCAACATTCAGTGTTTAAAATAGTTCAATTCAATGTCCATTCGGCGAATGTATTCATGGCTCAGTATGTATCTTCATCGAATGAAGAAATCTAACTCGCAAGACACGACACTTAGTATATACTGCGTATGTACTAAGTGTCAGAAATCTGATGGGATCTCACTGATCATGTGCAGAGTAGTCCGAATGTAAACCCCAGTACCAACTCTGACAACTGTACACCCCTGTCGGGACAGTGTGTGGGAGTGGACGGATGTTCACTAAGGCCATAAATTTTGCGCTGGTGGACACTCCTTGCTCCCACCCCACCCAGAGAGAGGGGGGTGAGATTTATTGCCCTACCCGTCTGGTTTCCTGAGGGGTTAGAGACAAAGATCTGCCTCTTTCTCCCTGGGCATCCGAAGAGTTAACAAGTGCATTTCCACAGCAGCCTTTATTCCAACCACTATCGTCTGTATTTAGGTAAGAGCTAGCCCTGGAGGCCTCAGAATGTTATCATGGCTGGAAGATAGAGTTTAAGTTATTTGTTAAAAAGCTTGAGCCATGTGGGATCACTATATGTGTATTTTGAGTATTTGTGTGCATTAAATGGGTACATATATACATATATCTTCCCTTTGCTCCAAATCTCTTGTGTAAATGAATGCCCCAGCAGTTATTTAGTTTTTTCAGTATTTGTGTGCAACAAGTGGGAACATATATACATATATCTCCCCTTTGCTCCAAATCTCTTGTGTCAATGAATGCCCCAGCAGTTATATATACTGTTGAAGTGATGTTCACTTAACCGACTCAGTTTAGGATTCTTTTCACTTGGACATTTGTTAGAAAAACAGAGAGTATTACTCTGTTACTCCATGCTGGTCTCCTGCTATTATTTGCGGAAGTTTACATGTACTGCAGTTGTAAAGCAATCTGTAGCCCTTAGTGTGATTTCGGGAAATTAGTTGAAAAACCATGAGGTCTTTTTGTGCAGCTACATGTGGTCATATAGGCCTATAAGCTAAGCTTTAGTTCAGGCATGGGTCAAAGGGTAATTTTCAATCATTAACTCTAGGACTGTGAACAGGGCCTGGCTCAGAGCCTCTCTCTGAGTTGTTTGGGTCACATGACAAAATGGCTACCCCGATTGAGTGTAAACGAACAGCTGCCAAATGTCTACATCATCACATCGCAAGTTTATTATTTTGTCTTTTACATATTAATATCCTCATTTATCATTTTCAGCAATGCAGATAAATCCTTGATTATTTTGTAATGATTTTTAGCATTGATTTGATGAAATTTGTCTCTTCCAATTTCTCTACTAAGTTGTGAGCATGTTGATCCCATGTGGCCAGGCTGGCTTAGGTGATATATATGATGACTCTAGTCATGCACACTGTTCCAATACTGTGATAGGTGAATATATATTCAGGTTATTTCATATTCACAGCATTTATTTGTCCACGCTAGTGTTATATGTGTTAGCCATGTTCCACATGTGCTCAGCTGTTTATACATACTCACACACTTCAGACGAGACAAAAATTCATTGCATTTGCCTTCACTGATCACACATTGTTAGAGATTTGCTTGTCATTCACATGTAGGACATGACTTTTATAGATATTCTTCTCGTGTAAATGCATGTTGTTTCTTTGAGGGTTTAAGTTCCACATCATTATACAATAGCATGTCCCTGGTGTACATGTTTGTTATGTTGTGTCTAGTGACTATCCTCAATTGTATATATTCTATAAGTATATGTATGTACTTACTATGTGCATGATTGGACGAGGCGCTGTTGACATATGCTACTTAAATTGTCTATGCAGGGACAAATAGTTCTGTGCAACCATCTCTTGTTTGTGATCTTGGTATAATAGCATACATGTTTTGCTTCACTGGCCAATGTTGCTGATACTAACTGTTTATACCGCTTTTGTTCCGGGTGACGCGAGCCCGTTGTTTTACGACGTTGCAGTTCAGGCTTGTATAATTCGGCTGTTTGCAATTTGCTGTTGTCGCAGTTGTTTACCAGTACAAAGCAAATGTCAGTCAGTTGTTTAGTCCAATCATCCTTTGCCTGGTTATACCTTATCAGTGAGTATAGGGATAACCATGTGCGTTGCTGACTGTGTTATTTTTCACTTATGTTATTTGACTTTATAAGTGATGCATCTCTTCTCAAGTTTGTTTGTTGCAATATTTTTACACGCTTTTAAAACCGCGCTCTTTCTCCCTGGGCATCCGAAGAGTTAACAAGTGCACTTCCACAGCAGCCTTTATTCCAACCACTATCCTCTGTATTTAGGTTGATTCCGATGTCCACAGCACGCAAGACCCTTACCACGGTTTAGGTCACTCAAACTGGCGTGTGGAGATTGAGCATTCTTTCTACCTGTCCCCTTCTTTCCTTCTCTTTCCTTTCCATCAATAAACCTGTATTTAACTGCAAGATATTTTCAGTGAGTTGGTTTTGTTTCTTTCAAGCTGATTCTACACAGGATTTGTTAGCGCACACACTTGCCCAGATTACCGTGAGACAGTCCGGTGATAATAATTCACCGCACACACAGGTCTTACACGAACATCTAACAGGCCATCGCTTAATCGAGTTTTAGGATGTATCACACATCCAAAAGATATAAATAATAAAATCGGACTGTTTTTCCTGGACAATGTTTGATAGTTTCCCATCTGACTTGTAGTTCATGACAGTATTTTCTTTGCCATGCATGCTTTGACACATATGTGGTTTGTCTCTGTGGTCTATCTGCGTTTTTTTTGTGTTTTCACTTGTTTGGGTTGGGGGATTTGCTGATGTACACACGCATGTAAGCCTTTCCTTGTTCTTGGTGAAACAGCACATACATGATCAAAGAGATAAAGGTATGGCAGTTGTTTTTTTTTGGACTGCATGAGCTAAATAGGCCTATATTAATTGCCCTGCCTAGAAAGCTTCTTTATTCTTATACAAAGCATAGTCGTCAGAGAGAAGAACTATTTACAAATTCGGAGGCGAAACATGTAACACAACACACATGCTTAATTTTATCACAATAAAGAAGAAAGCAGTAATTTGTGCTGGCAATATTACTTCGCTCTAGGTCTTTTGTATTTTTCATTGAAAGTCGTCTCAGCAAATGCATGTGTTACATCCAGGTGCATTTGTGATTGCATTACATACAAATTAGTCTCACGAAGCGGCAATTGTAACAGAGTAAACAGCAAAGGGTTTTAATGAACAATATACACTAATTCACCATCACCTGTACCAGAAGCGAATATCCGCGTCTACGTTTGAACCGTACGGCGACGTCATCAAGTAAATCTCTCTCTCTGCAGGACATTTTGCATAGAAGAACATTTTATAGCCCTCTTGTGGTACTATGCATGAGACGACGCTGAAAGAGAAGTTAATCAGTAAGATACCATATGCCAGGAATGCTGTATTTATCTCATAAACATGAAATTGCAGGAGAAAAAATAAACTATTACACTGTGGATTTTTATCACTGTCATAAAGATGCATCTCATATTTTCCGCACTTAGCCCGTATTAAAGTTTAAACTTTGCGACGAGAAACAATTAAAGCGTTGAGTCAACTAACATACTCTGTAAAAACATCTGTGTGCCACAGGTACACAAACTATAACAAAATTAAACATGTACAGTTTTGTGTACTAGAGATACACAACCATGTCCACCACCGCTTCACATGGTCTTTTCTGTGGTACACAATTTGTACAGCTGCAATACACAAAAGTTGTTGATGTCCAGATGTCCAGATTACACTTTGTGTACCTGTGGTACACAGTCGTTTTTGCGAAGGAAGCAAGAAATATATTTTTCATGTACTTAGGTATTTTTTGCTGCCGTATTTCTGATCCAAACACCGCGTCAGCATTGCACATTTCCCAATACTGAGCCTTTTGAAACGGTTAAAACGTTAAACATAATAGCACAGCATTTAGTCTACGACTGCGGTCGTTTTGAGACAAACGTATGCATGGGCTATGTTAAGACTGAACACTTGCGGCCAAATCATGATATCCCTGTAGATATTACTTAACATTCCGTTTCCATACAATATACATAGAACAACGCACACAGAAGTCCTCCTGTTGACAAGATCTGTTGGCTTGTCTAGAAAGACAAACAACCCTTCACCAAGGAGATCATTAGTTCCAAACTCAATCATGACTGGCCTATCGTCCAATGTACATCAAAGTGTTCATATGTCGTTTCAACTGTCAGGCACCTGTCTATTGAGCTCTCATGTTCCAGTCCAGCTTTCGCTGGTTCGGGCATTGCTTTAGTCAGTCCGGAGGCGTAGTACGTACGTGGCCAAATGTCCCGGTTTCCTCCAAGTTATCGCTGGTTTGCACTAAGGTCTCATCGGTTTCCTGCAAGGTCTCATTTATTCCCCAAAGTCTCGTCTGTTTCCCACAAGTTTTGATTGACTTCCTCCAAGATCTAATCGGTTTCCTGCACAGCCTCACTGGTTTCTTCGAGGGTTCGTCGATTTTTGTCAAGTTTCAACGGTTTCCCTTAAGGTCTCGTCGGTTTCGTACAAGGTTTCATTGGTTTCCTCAAATATCTCACCGGTTTCTTCAAGGTCTGGTCGGTTTGCTTAAAAGGGACCATCGGTTTTCTCTTCCCTTAACCTTGACAGTAACTGATTAGTATGTAATACGATCTAATACACTGACAAAATACCTACATGCATGCAGACACGTGTTGAAATTTTCCAGAGAGTCATACATCGCTTGGCTGGCTCAGGTGCTTAAAGCGCGTATTCACTGCGACTAATATGCCAATGACCAAAGAGGTCGAGTGTTCAATTCCCGGTCTGGCTTTATTTTACATGGATTCAGCAATGCTTTTATTGGTGAAGAAAATAAAAACCATCAAGGGCTAGTAAATTCCGTATCATAAGACATAGGCACATGCGTGAATGTGTGTTTATAGGTACATGAAGAGCACAAAAGAGCACTCCTTGACAGGAAGTCGAAATCGACGGAGCAGTGGAAACTTCTGTATTTTCTTCAATAAACTAAATGCACATACTTTATTAAGCTGTCTTTCCTATGTATAGTGTAATAGTTCCTGTTTGCTTTTTCTTTTTTTCTTTTCTAATATTTATATATGTGTCGACGATGCCAGTTCGTTGCACAAAGATTTGGATCATTTCCTCTGTACCCAGGCTTTTGTTTAGTGTATACTTTTGGTACATTACATTTTTCTCGTCCCTCATGCAATTCACTAAACCAAAAAACTAAAATTTTGTTATTGGTAAAGCAATTTAATTACTATATCCTTTGACGAATTCATTAAACATTTTTGAACGCAATTTTAAATATCATCATTTTTAGAATTATTGACGTTGAGACAAAATGTTGCGATAAAAGTGCACATTTGAGACTCGTCCTGTTGACACAATGTTGAGATAAAAGTTAGTATTTGAGAGTTAAAAATGGATTCCAATTTTAGAATTAAGCCCAAAACGTTTTGGTAGTTACAGGCCTGAAGTCTGCCTATCTTAATGTGTTTGTAGTATCAAGGTCACCAAAGGGACGAAGTTTGTGAATTTTCCACTTTTATTCGAAGTGAAAGAAAAATGAATACGGTTAAAGTCGTCACATACTTCGTGTTTAGTTATGACGAATTATTAGCGGCACTACGTCCGTCAATATGTGCAAAGCTGCCAGCCTCAAATTCTCAAGCTTTCATGCGGTCAAAACTGTGACTGAAGCATGGATGACAAAAAATTTCACGTGAAGCTCTGGCTGTTATGTCATGAGACACGACTTGCGTGCTATTGTTAGATCCCATATGGGCAATCTGCCATATGTCATGCAGGATACATGAACTTGAGGTGGGAGTTAAAAGCTATAAGCTAACGTTGGGTGTTCTAAGGCCTTAAACGAGTAGATTTATCAATGACTAGAGGCGAGGTGTGTTGCATGCTAACGTGTGATAACTGTAGACCTTTCCCGACTGAAGTAATCTGGACCTAAGAGCTGTATATTTTATAACTCTTTATCTTGGCAGTGATGTTTTGTGGTCAAACTGGCAACGCATTACTCGTGAGTTACAAGTTGACAGTTGTCAATTCAGCGAGAAACCGATTCGCCATTACGTGGGAAAACGCACTATAATATGTGTATTCTTGAAATCTGTCACAAAAAGTAGTTCATTGATCCAGGGCTTTATGGTATAACTGTGTAAATAGCATGTGAATGTATTTAAGAAATCAAATTAATACAGCACTGGGATTGCCAAAATTTTTCTAAGCGATTCGTCTCTCCAGAACCAATCATGAAGAAGAGTTTATTCGTCGCGGGACTGGTCGTACTCCTGCTGTTGGAACTGGTTTCCGGTTCACCCAATGCGAACCTTGAGGGACGGGAACTGAAAAGAGAGAGCCCTCTTCATAGCCTGATTAAGCGCAGCGGTAAGGACACCCTGAATAGCCAGTGTGCTACAAAAAGAAGAACAAACAAAGAAAGAAAAAACATTTTTTTAACAAGCTCTCCATTTATATGATTGCGGTCTCTTTCATGGGTGAAGAGAACCTGTGTGCTGCAATTTGGCAAGTTACTGACTGATTTTCCAATTTTTGACGTCCAGAAATGCACGCCATATCAGTGGAAAATCAGTGGTATTGAGCGAAAGTAAAGCAGCGTGAACAGGCCTGCTTATTGTCAGCATTGCCATCAGGGTAGTGTTACTGTTCCATGTGTGTGAGCCATTTAGCGAAAGGTGTGCAACTTAACTACTCGGATACGATCCTCTCCTTCTTAAAATAATATCTGGACATTAGTACACCCAATAATGTATATAGTGGGGTGCATTCAAGTTTGTTTTTCTAATGCAATAGGTGTAAAATCATACAGCTAAAGACAAAAGCGCAATGCAAGGGTTTTCCAGATTTCCTTCACCACATAAATCTATACCGCGGTTGTGCAAGTGAAATCCTCATGAATATACCCTGTAAATATCGGCATGGGAGGTTTCAACATGATATCACGCTTTCTGTGTGATGCTGGTATAGATTACGCCACTACAATATATTGTGTTATATGGACATCACAATGCTCCGGTACGTCAGTATGCTGCGCAGTGTTTGTGACAGGATGAAATACAAGCGCTGTCTGCCTCCGGGCTGGACGGAATTTCTTTGCATCCAGTGGTTGAGGCGTGGACCCAAAACCCAGAGCAGCAATAACATAACCTCTTCTGCCGTCATTCAGAAATCGTGTAGTATTCCGATAGTTTAGTGTTGATGCAAATCAAATCAATTAATATTATTATTTTCCCCTATATATACATGTGAAGTATTTTTTATTTGCAGGATACCGTTATCCATATGGATACCGCAGGTATAACAATTACAGGCGCTACCCAGGCTACTATTACAATACTACATTTAGATACTACAATACTACTATTAGATACTACAAAAAGTTATGACGGAACACCGCTGGACTCATGTAACAGCGCACCGGAGGCAACCGGAAACAATCGGAGACAACCGGAAACAACCACAGACTGCCGAACCACAACCTTTAAGTATACCTGTTTCGTCATCACTGTTAAATCACTCATATTATTAATATGCTAAACATATTATAAAAATTTTCAAAGATACCGAATACAACGTCAGCCTTATGTAACCATGCGATCGACAGGTCAAATAAACGATTTCACATTTTTTGTATATGATGTTTTATGTTTTAATTATGGTTTTTACGATCGTGGAAGAAGTAGTTCCCTGCTTCCACTTTCTTATGCTCTGTTATTGATTGATTGAATCAGTGTTTGGCTCATTTCTTGGTCCAAGTGATAATTGTAATGACTTGACATTATTGCAACCCTCGATGTCATGTAAAGACTCGGGTGATGTTTGTCTGTGCTTGGGGCCAGGCTGGTACTGTGAGATCCTCTTTTCTAACCTAGTCCATGTCAACAAAGTTGATAAGGAATCGAAGAAACTTGGGTTTAGACCCGCCTAGCAAATCACAATATGTCATGTGGCCATGACGAAGTCATCAACATGGCCAGTCCGGCTCAACTGACTTTCGAAATGGATCTACCGTTGAGGAGTTTTGTACCCGTGTGCATTTACTGGAGCCTGTGCAACCGGACCTCACGGGGCAACGAAGAGCTTAGACATGTGGGTCTACAAAAATAAATCTTTTCTTGATGGCAACATCAAACTGAAAGGGACAGAACGGTATGTGGGTAAAATACGGTTGCAGGGCAGTAGAAAGGATCTAGGGCTCAGCCTTTATAGATAATAATCTATCGGTATGCCCGCTGGAGCTAACAATAGCCTAATCCCCAATCAAATCTTTCTCCGATGTCCAAAATGAAACTGTTGACAAAGCAACAGCCTGCGACAGCCTACTGGTAAATACAACAAATAATTACAGGTGTAAAGTGAAATATTCTCAAGTACGACGTAAAACATCAATCACATAAATAAATAAATAAATAAATAAATACATAGGGACGTACCTTATTAGTTATCAAAACAATATGGCGATAAACACAAATCTCATACATAAATACTTACATCCCAGTGAGTGTGATTCCAGCGAAGTCGAAGGTCACAATTTCCAAGGCTATCACCCTGTCTTCAGATATTTCTTTAACGTTCACAAGATTGAATGAGTGGCCATCCGAAAGTACTATTCGGTTCTTTTGAAACTGTTCCAGAGGTGCGGAAATAACAGTCACATCAACTGCACCTGTAGTATCTAAAGCTGTTACACTGCTATGTGTAATGTACTGTTGCCATACACAAGTGAAAAGTCCCTACACATGCATGTGAGATGAGACGATGTCATGTTTTGCCTAATATTTTAATTTTAACTACCAATATTTATTGAATAATTTTATTGTTGCCTAACTGCATGTTGACGAATTTTTCACGGCAGCCAGCTTAATGACTGTGAGAAACCGGTGAGCCCTAGATACTTAACCGACGTTGAAAAAGCTACGGCAAAACTAACCCTCATCCCCACCCCCACCCCCGCCCCTGTTGTGACCTATCCTCATCATACTGGTGGAAGACCAACGTCTTTAAACGAAGTTATTCTGTACACAGGCCCCTCAAGCGTTGTCGGCTGCTTTATTCTGTCCCACGAACACTGTAACATGTCATGTTATTTAACCTATCCTGCAAAAATCCAGAGATTTCTCTATTAGATCATTTTGCTCAGTCGTCGATTTTGTATCATGTCTTACAGGTTCTTTGTTCTACCTTCGGAAATCTGAATACTTATCTTTGGTTATTTAAATGTAATCTTCTCCAAGAAATACTTTTTTTCACGAAGCAATTGGGGCACATATATACAGAATTCTAGTTTTTAATACTCGCGTGTTTTTCAAATGGCGAGATGTGTATAGATACGCCTAGATTATATCTAAATGGTGTTTTGAGTCGATATTTATGCAAAAGTATAAAGTGTGCGGACTGGCACAATTCGGTAGATCTGTCATTCTTACTGGTAGAATTTATATAAGTAATAAAAAACATCCTCGTCGTTTTATTTCATCTTGAGGGAGTCCTTATGTGCAAAGATGAACATTAGCGTTATTACTGAATACATTGGTGTATCTTTCAGGTTGAGTATTTAATTTAATGAAAATGAAGATTTCCTTTAGATTTCAAACGTATCGCTACTGCTAGGGACATTAGAGATCATAATCAGCTCTTAAGGATAATTGAGCACTCGAGGGTTTGCTTGGATGCATGGGCGATAGGGTCGTGGACAAGTCGTCTGCAGCAAGTGTATGACCTTTAAGCCTCTTCTCGGGTGAGACTCGGAGATGACAAGCATTCATTTAGTAATTACTAAATGTATAGTGTAGAGAATGACGTCAGTCTAACCCAAACATTTGTTCCCAGTTTATGCGCTTTCAAAAATAAAGAAATTAGAACACTTAAAGCAAAAGCCTGAGATCGAATCTGTAGAGAGAAAAATTGTTGGTGTGAACATCCTCAAACATATGTTTACATTTTTACAACTGGCCATCGTTCTCTTACCTTCGTGATATCCACGTATAATCACTGAGGGACTTATTCGCGTGAAGTCAGTTGTGTATGTTTCATGGAGCATTGCCTCGAAGTTATTCTCCTTAACACCCTGTTCAATCTCCGCACCATTTTACTGTGCTCCGCTTTCCAATCTGGAAAGCAATTAACATGTGTTAGAGACATTTAGGAAGCAGCCATATTACCCATGTTCGCAGTTTGCACATTCCCAGTGTCTTCGGAAAATAGACTATTTCGTCACAATATTTTAAGGGCCTCGGTGGACGAGTGGGTTAGGGTGCTGGTGCAGCGTAATTGCCAAGGTGCCTATCACCAAAGCGATCTCTGTGAATCCAAGCGCACCTCATGCTCGTTTCCTCTCCCGTCATATGTGGAAAGGTTGGCCAGCTGCCTGCAGATGGTCATGGGTTTCCTCTGTTCTCTGCCCTGTTTAATCCCATCATAATTCTTGAAATATTCTTGATTAAGATGCAAAACACCAATCAAAGAAATAAGTAAATATAATATTTTACTTGCATGTTTCTATGATCAGAAGGGCGAGTGTTTAGAAATCTTATGGCGTGCGTTTAAAAATGCGTGCGAGGTTACCTGACGATTTTTTGGGTACCTGGCGATGTTGCTTGGTAGTATATCAGGTACCTGGTGGATTTTCTTGGTGGTATATCAGGCACATGGCGAGGTTTCCCATTTTTCGGGTACCTGGCGAGATTGTTCGGTGGTATATTAGATACCAGCAGAAGTTTCCTGGCGTTTAGTCACGGATATGACGAGAATTCCTGACGTTTTGTCATGTACTGGGTGAGGTTTCCTGACGTTTTGTAAGGTACCTGTTCAGGTTTGCTGGCGGTGTGTCAGGTACCTGGTGAAGCTTCCTGAGGATGAGTCAGGCACCTGATGAGGTATAATGGCGGTTTGTCAGGTACCTGGTGAGGTTTGCTGACGGTGTCTCAGGTACCTAGTGAGGTTTGCTGATCGTGTGTCAGACACTTGGAGAGGTTTCTTGGCGGTTTCTCAGGTACATGGTGAAGCTTTCTGAGTGTATCAGTCACTTGGTGAGGTTTGCTGACTGTGTGTCAGGTATCTGGCGAGGTTTGCTGTCGATGTGTCAGGTACCTGGTGAAGCTTCCTTTGGGTGTGTCAGGCAGCTGGTGAGGTTTGCTGATGGTGTGTCAGGTACCTCGTGAGGTTTGCTGATGGTGTGTCAGGTACCTGTTCATGTTTCCTAGCGGTTTGTCAGGCACCTGGTGAGGTTTCCTGGTGGTGTGTCAGGTACCCGGCGAGGTTCCCTTGCGGTTTTTCCCCCACCTATCCATGTATAAGATATATATTCCTGATTACAACGAAAACACCAATCAGGTAGATTAATAAGCACAGGAACGTGTCGGCCTGGGACAATACTGTTTGTTGTACCGGAACAGTAGGTATTGTGTCGTCACGAGAGGATAAACTACTTTACCACTAACAAGGTTGACCTTGCTTTTCTCATCATCTGATTTACTCGTATACAAAAGTGGAAACTGAAAACGAAAATCTCATTCTCACCAATTACACCTGCTTCCGGGAACCCGGCCAGGCATAATGCAAAGAATATCTTTATCAACATCTTGGACATGCGTGTTAGGATGGCTGGAATTGCAATTATTAATTGTCAATATGCATAAAGTAAAACCTCTTTTCGTCATGTCAGAGACATTGTGGAATGGTGTCTGCTGCGCAAACCACGATGCATTATTCTCTGGAAGTGACTGTGCTAATTTTTCATTATGGTGACGAGTGATAGAATGCGTGGTAGAGACGCCTGTCCGATGTTCTTTAATGTATTAATCATGTGTTATTCCTAAAATTCTTTCAAGTACTAAAGCCCGGGCCACGTTTTCCTATAAAAACGTTCGACATGATTGAAGTAGGCACATCCAAAGAAACCCTCATCAAATGAAATATATATAAAGGGTAGAGTTTAAATATCCTTTCAGTCATTGCATCCACACACAAAGAAAAATGTAAATATAATAAAATACAGAACTTACCTTGTTACCGTGTTTCAGTTACCAGCTATAATAACGACAACCTTCCGTTTAATCGAGAAGACAGTGATGGTTCTGAGCACCTGTGTTGGGTGAAGTGCTGTCGAGAAGACAATATTGGTTGTGGGGTGTCGGGTTGAGTGAACCTTTGTCTTAATGACAAGAATGGCTGTGGGGGGTTGTGTTGGGCGAAGTGTTGTCGAGAAGACAATAATGGTTTTGAAGGCTTATGTTGTGTGAAGTCTTGTCGGGATGATAATTGTGTGGCGTAACCTGTCTTAGCGGCGGTGAACATCCAGCCCTCCAAGTAAACCAACACAACTGTATCACCCCACAATGTACTTCTGCCCATTTCTATAAGCTACTGGAGAAAAGTCTCTTATTTTCACACTGAACTCCGAGACTGACAAGAGGCTGGGTGTCCACTGTTCGCATGTTTGATTTTGTTAACTCGTGACTACCACGAATTGAGGTAATCATCAGACTTACTATTGGAAATTCATGCAAGACAAAAGATGGAGATTTGTATTACACCAGATAATTTTGTCTTCATGTGTCAATCCTATGCTTTTAAACAAAATTCACGTTCAGAAGCGAGATTTCGCATTTACATCAACTGTATCCCATACTTCATTTCATGGTTTTTGCGACGTAGCATTTTCCTTTTTTCAGCGGTATGGGGCCACATATGACATATCAGCTGCTTTCTTACTTCGCCCATTAACATATACATTTCATAAACTGTACTTAATTTTGTCTTCACAGCTAATCCCATCCCCATGGGCAATGGCACAGTAATTGCTTACCATAACCATGGCGTGTAAGACATTGTTAATGGGTGGGATTCCCAATACGGGCACTTTAATTGGATCCTGTCCTTGAGAGTTCGTTGTACTCACGTTTGTTGCGCCTCGCTGATCAGTTCAACAAGGGTCATCACAGCGGCACAGTGCATAGATAGCGTGAGTAAAACATCCTTATATCGATACACTGATAATATATACGAGAAATAAATAGGCAGTGTGTTAGTCATGTGAAATGTGTGCTCATAATGAACGTATATAATGGAGCGTGTGATATCCGTTAAGATTCTCTGTTTGGTGGAAAAGTGACATTAAATTTGTTTTACAATGTCAAAATTGCACTGTATCAGCAGATATGGGTCTTCTGGCCGCTTATTTTTCCTGTGCATGTGGAACTCATATGAATGCTAAAGGCCAATAATAATACTCGTAACAGTGTGTTTAAATATGTGGTTGGACAAACAGAAAGACAGGAAACAGAGACACAGATACAAGGACTGTTGATTTGGCCGAGAGTTAAAATCGAGCCAATGTTTTACATGTTATGAGTAAAGGGTTGTGAATAACGTCTTGTGGTGTTAACAGCTATTATTTTCTGCACCTTGGTTGATAAACTGGTTAACGCTGTGCCTCTTATTGAAATTCCAATCTTATCTGTTCACAGCCCAAGCTGGAGAGCTTCACTTTGACCAGAGTAGTGGGCATGAAGGATCGAAAGTGGTCAACGAGATTATCGTGGTATGAGAGGCTGATGCGGATACATTTGGCTTAACATTCTTACCTGCGGTTTATCTCGTTACAATCCCGTGGCCTAGGGAATTAGTGCGCCTGCGCGGCGTAGTGATCCAGTGCCTCTAACCAATGCGGTCGCTGTGAGTTCAAAGTCCAGCCAGCAACCTAACGATGGTCGTGGGCTTTTCTGCTGGTACCGTCTGGTTTCCTCCCAGAATAATGCTGGATGTGGACGCATATTTGAAATATTCTTAAATAAGTAAATAAATAAATAAATAAATAGAATCCTGTTACACAAATGTTGGCAAATGGCCACACATAACTAGTGAAAGGCGGCATCTTGTGCGTTTTCATCAGTTATTGTATTATTCTAATAGTTCATGTTAATGTTTAGAAGTGACAACTTGCAAGTCGCCAGCACCGTGGCTTAAGCAAATTAGATAAAAAGGTCCATTGATGTTAATTCCATCATCGGGACTGATAAAATTAGATATTTACAAGCTATGGTCAGACGAAGTAAGTGACTAACCAGCAGAAACCAACAGGAAATGGCTGTTACGTTACGGTGTTGCTTTCGTTTGAGAATGTACTCCTCTCAATTTTGTACTCAGAACGAAGACATCAACTTATTCCGATATCTAATCTGCTTTTTCAGCATCCTCAGTGTAATGCATATGACTCCTGGAGAAAATATATTGGAATCCTGAAGTGTGACGCTGTTCCACTGGGTACATGCGTACAGCCTGTACAGGTGGCCACAGACGCTGGCGGGGATCTAGCAGGGTGGTGGTGTTATATTGCTGGTGGGGAAGAACTTCCGGTAAGAGATGCGCACGGGGTTCATGTTTCCGACGTTTTAACAATCACGGCATAGTCCCCAAAATTCTCGTACTCTGTCACGTTACCTTGTCGTTCACTGGACAACAAGGGATCGAAAGTGTTAACACACGTATAATACGCCATGAACAGACAAGGGGTGGAGACCAGTATTTGCTTAGAAGGCGATTGGCTCACAAGTATTATCTAGGACGTATTTACATCGTCATTTACAATCGTTGTGTGAACAGTTATTAAACATTTTGATAATTTTTTCCCGTTTATCCTATGTAAGCAAGATATTATGGGACTACTATCATACAATACTATTATCAACCTGTAATTTTGCAGAGAAGGTAAATGCTCAGTTTCAATGTTTAGTAGGTCAAGCTCAAGGTGGATCAATACCCTTATATAAACGTGATGAGGAACATTCGGCTGCTGCACTCATTGGAAGGGAATTCATGACACCAAAATTTGTCTGGAATGTTTTCAGTACAAAATATCCGCCTGTTGGTTAAGTTCTTTTCATTTGTCTCCTACACAACGGAAATCTGTAAGGATATTGTCATACAGAGATTTGCTGGTACATTATGTCGGATTAACAAACTAGAATTTGTTTTCTTCAAAACTTTAACAAACAGTGAAGAAAAATCGCTTGTGGTTCGGGACTGAAAAAAAAATCGTTACAGGGTGACAGCGACAGCCAGTTAACCTGCGTTGCCCCTGGTGGTGTGAAGCTGGCCGGGGTGACCTCTTGGGGACACACCGACTGTCGGAACATAAAAGCCAGAGTTTACACCAGGATCTCTAAATACCAGGATGAGGATGCCCAGAACATCCAAACACTGTTCGAATTTTGAGTTTTGCGTGTAATTTTCCGTGATGAGAAAATAAAGAGATCCGAGCAAGAAGGCAAGTTGTTGTGTGTGTTATAAATGGTGATTAAATATGGATATACTGTAAGTTGTTAATGAGGTGTTTTCGCATGGCCTCGACATTGGCTTGACGGTTATTGGACCGACGTGGGGAAGATCTGAGTTGTTTATCTTGTTGCCAAAAGTGATGCAAAATATGAATGATGCCAATGAATCCACTCAAGGTGAACTTTCCCTGGCCTAATTGTTATGGTGTCCATCTCGTGGTTTGTGCTCAGTCATTACATGACCTCACCGAGCCTGTCTGTTTTTGTATCAGGTATAATAGCATACCATGGTCATGGGGAAATTGGAAATGATGAATGATTATGGCAACCTTTCAGATATAGCGTAGTGATGGACAATGGAAGGTGAGTCACCTGAAAAAAAAATACATCAAGAGAAAAGTCAGCATGAAAATGAAAATGGTTATTCCACTAGTTGTTCATCCAGCTGTTAACTAGAACGGTTTTCATGAGAGGGAATGACTTCTTCTGGTTTCTAAACAAGTTAGACTATTAATTTGACTACACTATGGAGGGACGGACTGACGGACGGGCAGAGAGACTGAGAAACTGACTGTTATATGTTCTTGATTAGAGGGACAAAATTGAACACATGCTTTGTTTCTCGCTTGGATCAGGAGTGTTAGCAAGAATTTGGGCTTTGTCGCAAATCTTATGGCCACATAGTGAGTGATAAATGTATTAAACCTAGGCGTCAAAACCGACATGTGTATATCAGGTGTCAACCGAAAACCATTCAGCTAGTCCAGATGGCCACAGGCATTATTAAAACAGAAGGTTAACTATATAACCGCTCTAACACAACGTGGGGCTGAGGGTCATGTTCATGCAGAACAATAGGCCAGACAAAGGAGATGGTTATCATTTACGTGTTGGCAGATGGGGATGAGAATCCATCCGAACCATAGACGCTGGTGCCGCAGTTGTCGCCCTTGTATCGGCCAGTTGTGATTAGTGGAAGTATTTCTACATCATTACTCAAATCAACAAAATGGACAAAATAGGTATATTTAACTTAACTTCTGCAAGAAGTTGGTCAGATAAAAGGCTATCAAGAATCAAATGCGCGGGCACACGAAACCTTAAAATCAGCGAGTAGTTGACACACGGATGCATCCTGTAAAGCCTCACCTACTTTAAAATAAGGAACCGGGAATAAGTAACTAGTCGCCAACCTCAGCTGGGTGTTATCTTTTCACAACAGTCATTCTGACAGCATCGCTTTGCTTTTAGACATACGATTAAGAAGAAGTAAACCAGAGATATCGCAGAAAAGATATACTATGAATTCAATCGCGTTTTAAAAGCCTAGAAGATGGAATTTGGCTTTGCAATGGAACATTACTAGACACTGGGTAGCCATGTTATCGGAACAAATTGGAAAGTGGAGGTCATTCTCAGTATTTTGGTACACTTCACTTGAGAGTCATAGATTTACTTAGAACTGAGAACGATTTCCTGTGTTACAATGCTTACGTGTTGGGCAGGAGGCTGCAGTAATTTATCCAGGTAGAGAAGCCAGATTTGTAAGGGAAATATATTTCCAACATCGATTGAGAAGAACCTGTTGCAAGTGACCTTCCCTAATGTTTACCGACAGCTAATTCTGACACCCACGCAGGCGGAGAGAAAGCCACATATAGGAAAATTTTCCCTAGTCTCTTACACTCTTCGCAGAGCATATAATTTTGCAACAGTGTATCATTGTTTTATTTTTTGATCGATGGTGCAGGACAACACCGAGACAACTGGAGGTATATTCAGATGTCTCACGTGACAAAATGGCCTCACAAAAGGTGTCTCTGGGTGGTGAGGGACACTTGAAATTTTTTGCTTTGCTAAGCGTTGTAGAGCTTTTGAACTATTTTTGGAAGTGCTATAGAAAACTTCTTTGGAAATTAATTCGGCTTTTAGGGGGCGTTTAAAGTGCGACTGTTAAAGCATTCATTTGAGCAGTTAGAATAAAACCATAACTAGGACTAACCATAGCTGTTTTAGGGCTACTCCTAATGTGGGAGGAAAATCGATAAACAAATGGCTTGTTCAACTTGTAGATAGCAATAAGCCTTACACAAGATCAAAGGAAAAAGTTAAAAAACACTTAGATAAGCTCAATATATATAACTGAAAAAATAAAATCTAAGCAGTATAACTTACATATAATAGAAAAACAATGCAAATTATATTAGAAATATAGTTTCATACGGATGTTACAAATCCGATTTAAATGATAAGCATCTAAAGGCGAGTTCAGAGAAATATGAAAATTTACAGGCAGGCCGACGATGCTTTGTAGTCAACGACCCGGTTAGTCTAAAGCCTTCCCTGGGGAACTGGTAAGGGAAAAGGTCTGTAGTCCCTTGCCGCAAGTTAGAGAATCCAGTCCACGGGCTTGACACAAAATGACCTCAGGTAAATGTCTCTGTCAGTGTGAATTGGGCTGAAAGGTATGTAATCTCACAGAGAGAAAATGTGCTTAGTACATAAGCAGTGGAAATTGACACCGTCGAATGACACACAAGTCAGGACAGTTTTCTGAATGATTTAATCGTAATCATGTTCACCATAACGGTATTTCTTACCAGAAAGTACGCCTTCTTTACAATAACGTTAAAGCTCATATCTGAATAAGAGATTCGAGAAACTACAAATTTGAAGACGAGGCTAAAACTGAGTACCAGTGATTAAAATTTGTGTTGATGCTTGGAAATGAAAGACAGTGCATGTTGAAAATTAGATTGTCAAAAAGGTTGTGCAATATTATGTCTATTCCGGTGGAATTTCATGGTCGACTAACATGAAACGCAGTCATTCTGCGTGCGCTGTGATGTAATTGTTCCAAGAGCCGCGCACTCTTGTCACCTGAGACTGTAGTTAGCTGGTAAGGTTGTGATTGAAACTTATATTGAAAGTATATATCTAAATTTATATTATAAAATCATGAAGAAACTTACTCCAACCACAATACTTTGCGTGTTGTTCATAAATGTACACATATCTCCTAGCTTTCTGACTAATCAATCTCTTATAAGCTTAAAAGCATGGCGCCTCCAGTTCCTGAGTCGGTAGCAAAACACACTACACTTCAAACGATGATAATTCA
The DNA here is from genome assembly GCA_016165875.1 of Acanthopleura granulata. NCBI lineage: Eukaryota > Metazoa > Mollusca > Polyplacophora > Chitonida > Chitonidae > Acanthopleura > Acanthopleura granulata. Next base: position 1,794,805 of record JABBOT010000021.1, on the reverse strand, counting down.
GCGATAATTTTATGCAAATTCAAACAGTTTTTGACATTCAAAAGAGAACTTTCTGATCTTTTTAATGAACAGTGCCTCAGTCATGAGCTGTCATTGACTTGAATTATCTCATATATTTATATCTATAAGTCAGTAAGAGTTATGTCCCTCTTTCACTGTTTCGACTCAATGTAAAGCCGATGATGATATCTGTGGGCCTCTCTTACGGTACGAATATGTTGAGATTCAAGCTGCACAATTTATCCTGCATTATCAGCCGTCGTACCCTCCATGTGAAATAAAACTACATGTACAGGCTATAAGCAACCTCTGTTGTAAAGTGTAAATTTCATTAAGCACAATCCGCTATTTATAACTTCAACAGGAGTCCCTGTATAATTTCAATACATTCTGGGACCTCTTAAATAACTCCAGTGTGAGTATTGATATTGACTTCACAGACATCTTTAAATATATTGAATATTTTGAAAGCTGAGTCCTGAAAATCAACAAACGAGTGGAATAATAATTTGCGTGCCAATGCCGAAAGTATGCCATGGCGTAACATCAACTATCAATTAAATAAATACATGCCTGTAACCAGATGCGTTGTAATTATGTTTATGGCTATAACCGTTATAACCGTTTGTCTTTTGTTCAGTTTTGGCGTTTGCTTGTGTTGTGTCGAATGATGTGGTGTGCTTGTGTTGTGTTGAGTGATGTGGTGTGCTTGTATTGTGCTCAGTGATGTGGTGTGGTTGTGTTTTATTAAGTGATGTCGTGTAATTTTGTTGTGTTGAGTTATGTGGTGTGCTTGTGCTGCATCTAATGATGTGGTGTGCTTGTGTTGTGATCAGTGATGTCGTGTGCTTGTGCTATGTTCAGCGATGTCATGACCTTGTGTTATGGTCAGAGAAGGTGTGTTCTTATGCTGTGTTTAGTGATGTCGTGTGATAGTGTTATGTACAATGATGTCGTGTGCTTGTGTTGTGTTCAGCTATATGTATGTTATATTCATATGTAGCGTTGAATAATACTGGTGTAATTGAGTAATGTGATGGTGTTGTGCTTAATGATGTCATGTGCTTATGTCGTGCGGTTGTGTTGTGTTCAGTCATGTCGTGTGGTTCTGTTGTGTTCAGTGATTTCGCGCGGTTGTTTTGCGATCAGTGATGTGGTGTGCTTGTGTTGTTTCCAGTGAGGTTGTGTGCTTAGGTTACGTTCAGCTACATGTATGTTATATCCTTGTGTTACGTTGAGTGATATTGTGTGATTGTGCTGTGTTCCTTGGTGTAGTATGTTTGTGTTGTGCTCAGTGATGTCGTGTGCTTGTTTTGTTTTTAGTGATGTCGTGTGATAGTGTTATTTTCAATGTGCTTGTGTTGTGTTCAGCTATATGTATGTTATATCCATGTGTAGCGTTGAGTAATATTGTGTGATGGTGATGTGTTTAGTGATGTCGTTTGCTTAGGTTGTGGTTAGTGATTTGGTGTGTTTGTGTTTTGCGTAGTGAATTTATGTCCTTGGTGTTGTGTTGAGTGGTATTGGGTGACAGTGCTGTGCTCAGTAATGTATTGCGGTTTCCATCCAGTGGATGCTGACTTTTTCAGAGATATGTCCATTGTTTCTGCCAGCCTTTCCGGTGTAAAAGCTGTGGAGTTTAGGTACTCGAGTAATATTTGAACATTCTCCTGTAACAAACGACCGCCTTGAACAAATGACCGCCTTGTGTGATTTAACAGTAAGTTCTCGAATCTCATTTTAATTCTCCACCCACAAATCAGCCCTTTATTAAAAATGAAAATCATGAGTACGCCTGGGACATTAAACTACTTTTGAGTGTGGCAATTACCCCTTAACACGCTAAATTCTAGTGCTCTTTCTCACATCGTTCAAGTTCGGCAACCGTGATCAGTTTCGGAAAGTTGGTCCTGGGAATATTGAGAGACGGCTTTTGTGATTGTCGACTCTGAGTGCCCGTTTTTACCAGGGGTGCATTACCAATGTCAGATCTTACCGTTAGAATAGAGCTTACACAAAAAGATGTGGTATAAACTTCGGAATTCTAACTTCAAGATGGTTGCAGATATCATATCTTTACTACCTCCCAATTTACAACAGCCATTTGTATTAGACGGCTTGCTCCGTTGCTGTTTAGATCAAAAATGATACCCACCATTTCAAAGATGTATACTTGAAAGTATAGATAAGCAAGGGAACACAAGTGCTCCAATTAGGGAATTGTTTAGAGATAGTATGTCTATTTTGAATCAGTGAGCAGTGAAGCATTGAACAGTGAGCCCAAAGGACAGACAGTCATATTGTACCTGTATTCCAAAACAGGGTTAAACAAATAATTTTTTTATTTATTTATTTGATTGGTGTTTTACGCGGTACGCGGTAAGAATATTTCATTTCCACGACGGCGACCAGAATTATGATCGGAGGAAACCGGGCAGAGCCGGGCGGAAATCCACGATTGTCCTCAGGTTGTTGGTAGACCTTACTACATACGGTCGGAAATGAAGCCAGTATGAACAGGGCCGCATTGGTTAGAATCTCCTGGTTCATTACGCTGCTCTAGCGCGCTACCACCTGAGCAATACATTATTTAAGAATGGCTCTGCTGTGGTGTACTGTAGTTACCAGCACGGCATCAATATGTTTATGAATTGGTTACCTGTTAGATAGACTCATTCTTGGGTTTAATAGAGTGTACACAAACGTCTTTAATAAGTCTTGAAACAATAGGGAAAATCTAACGTTAAAATAAGACTGTTTATGGTCATTTAAGAAATCGCCGTTCAAATACACCTAGGTACCAACTCACCAAAGTAACTTCTCAGATTTGGGCCCAACTGTTTGATAACAAAGTGTCCTTCTGTCCATTCTTTTCAAAATTACTCTAACGGATGATTCAAAAGGCCTTTTGTTGTCACATCGAACCATTCCTTTGCCCTCTGGTGATTTTCCTTTGACTGTAGTTTCAAACTCTTTAGCGGACAATACAGATACATATGGCGACTAATAAGAGATAGCAGAAATGCTAAGTTGTTTACGAAAGACGAACAAAGGAACGGCGATCGTTCCCATCAACATACAGAAGCAGAAAAATGCGGGACAAAAGAGGCGATGTTTGGGTGAACACTAGGTGAATTAGTAAAGCTAAAGTCCACAATGACTAGTTCAACATATGGCACAATCCACTGGTGTATAAATACAACAGGTATTTCCACAGACAGAACATCCAAGAATCAAGATGGTTTCTGCACTGCTCCTCTGTTGTCTGCATTTAAATAAAATTCAAGTTGAGAAGCGAGATTTCGCATCAATGAATTGTATCCCATCATTACATTGTGTTTTCGACAGACCATTTTCCAGTTTTATTTATTTTGTGTTTACAGCTATCCCCGTCCCCACGGACAATGACACAGAGCCTTATCAGAACCACGGAGTTCAGGACATCGTTAATGGTTTTGATTCCAAATACGGGCACTTTAATTGGATGCTATCCTTGAAAATTTTGGGCTTTCTTCTTTGTGGTGCCTCGCTGATCAGTCCAACAAGGCCCATCACAGCGGCACAGTCCATAGATAGCGTGAGTAAAGATATCTTGATCCATACACTGATAATACATACGAGAAATAAATAGGCAGTGTGTAAGTCATGTGAGATGTCTGTCCATAATGAACGTATATAAGGGAGCGGTGATATCCTTTAGGATTCTTTGTTTGGTGAAAAAGTGACATTAGAATGGGTTTGTTTTAGTGTCAAGATTGCACTGTATCAGCAAATATGGATCTTTTGGCCGGTTATTTTTAAGATAATGATGCCATAAACAAAAGAATAATACATGTAACGGAGGGTTTAAATATTTGGCTGAACAAACAGAAAGACAGGAAAGCAGAGACACACATACACAGACTGTTTTTCCCGAGAGCTAAAACCGAGCCAACGTTTTACATGCTCAAGTAAAAGTTTCTGAATAACGTCTTGCGGTTTTAACAGTTATTTTTTTTCTGCACCATGGTTGATAATCTGGTTAACGCTGTGCCTTTTATTGAAATTCCAGTCCTATCCGTACACAGTCCAAGCTGGAGAGCTCCACTTTGACCAGAGTACTGGACACGAAGTATCGAGAGCGGTCAAGGAAATTATCGTGGTATGAGCGGCTGATGCGGATACTTTTGACCTAATATTCTTACCTGTGGTTCATCACGTTACAAACTGACCTCCGCAGCGAGCCTGCGCGGCGGAAAGACCCAGTGCCTCTCTCCAATGCGATCGCTGTGAGTTCAAAGTCCAGTCAGCAACCTGTGGATGGTCGTGGCTTTTTCCATGGGTTCTGCCCGGTTTCCTCACAACACAATGCTGGAGGCCGTTGCATAAGTGAAATATTCTTGAATAAGTATATAAATAAATAAATAAAATCCTGCTACATAACGGTTTTCTTGATCTAAGTTGACTTTAGCTCCAGTGACAACATATGTCCCTAACCTCCGTAGCCATCAAAATTCAAACCAAAATACGTCTAGACAATCTGGCAATGGGTCCTGTTACTTCTAGATAAAATGGCAAGCTTTTTAAAAAAAATTCACATGATATAGTTTACTTTATTCAATCATGTTCAAATGTTTATTGAGGTTCCTCCGGGTAGATTATTGTTTTGTGACAATTGTCTGAAAGTGAAATACTTTCTTTGGTCAACATGAAAGACTTCAACGTGATGACTTTAACCTCAGCAGCGACGACAGTGTGCTTGTTGGAAAATGGCCACACATAACCCGTGAAAGACGGCATCTTGTGGGTTTCCCTCATTTATGGTATTATTCTAATAGTTCATGTTAATGTTTAGAAGTGACAACTTGCAAGCCCCAAGGACCTTTGCTAAGCAAATCAGATAAAAAGTTGCATTGATGTTAAATCCATCATGAGGGCTGACAAAATTAGATATTTATAAGTTATGGTCAGACGAAGTAAGTGACTAACCAGCAGAAACGAAGAGGAAACGGTTGCTAAGGTAAGGCGTTCCTTTCATATGAGAATGTACTCGTCTCAGTTTTGTACTCAGAATTAAAAGCCATCAACTTATTCCGACAACTAATCTGCTTTTTCAGCATCCTCAGTATAATGCATATGACTCCTGGAGAAACGACATGGCAATCCGGAAGTTTGACGCTATTCCACTGGGTACATACGTACAGCCTGTACAGATGGCCACAGACGCTGACGGGGATCTGGCAGACGAGCTGTGTTATATTGCTTGTTGGGGAAGAACTTCCGGTAAGAGATGCGCATGGGGTTCATGTGTCCGACGTTTTAACGATCACGGCATAGTCCCACAAATTCTCGTACTCTGTCACGTTACCTTGACGTTCACGGGACAGCGAGGGATCGAAAGTGTTAACATATTTATAATACGCCATGAACAGACAAGGGGTGGAGACCAGTATTTGCTTAGAAGGGGATTGGCTCACAAGTATTATCTAGGACGTGTTTACATCGTCATGTAGAATCGCTGTGCGAATACTTAGTAAACATTTTGATAAAATCTACATGATAGGAAATCTAGACACAATGGGGATATTTTAAGAGCAAACCTATTATTAACCTGTGTTTTCGCATAAAAGGTAAATGCTCAGTTTCAATGTTTAATAGGTCAAGCTAAATTTGGATCGCGAACCCTTCGGTACGCAAAGATAAAAGTGATGCAGAACAGCGATTGCAGCAATCATATGAACGGCATTCGTGACACGAACATTTGTCTTGAATTTCCAGAAGAAAGTATCCACCTGTCAGGTAAGTTCTTTTAATTTGTCTGCTAAACAAGGGAAATCTGTAGGGGTATTGTCACACAGACATTTGCTGTTAAATTGTGTATGCAAGCTAGAATTTGTGTTGATCAAACCATTAACGAAGAGTGAGGAAAAATGGCTTGTGCATTTAGACTTATGTATCTTATTTCTCCCTACACAAAAAATTCGTTACACTTTGACAGCGGCGGCCCGTTAACCTGCTTTCTCCCGGCTGGAGCGAGGCTGGCCGGGGTGACCTCTTGGGGACACAGGGACTGTCCTGGCACAAAGCCCAGTGTTTACACCAGGATCTCTAAATACCAAGATTGGATTGCCCAGAACATTTAAATACTGGTCAAAATCTTGAATTTTGTATGTAATCGTTGGCAATGAGAAAGTAAAAAGGGATATGAGCAACGTGACAAGTTGCTGTATGTGTTATAAATGGTGATTGAATATGGATATGCCTGTATTATGAATTGTTAATGAGGTGTTTCCGTACGGCCTCGGCGTTGGCTTGACGATCAATGAATCGACCCGTGACAGACTTATGTTGTTTACCTTGTGGTTCTCTGACACAAGTGTGAAAGAAAATGTTGATGAAATAAATAAAACGACTCAAGCGAGAAGGTGAACTTCCCCTGACCTACTTGTTTTAGTGTCCATTTCGTGATTTGGACATATTCATTACATGACCGTCTATACAACAGGTATAACAGCGTACCACGGTTAGGGGGGAAATGGAAGGTGTGTCACTGGAAGAAAAATACACAAAGAGAAAACTAAGCGGGGATAAAAAGGTAAGAGGAATAATACATGACTTACATTATTTCGTTTTCCAATAAGATTTGCGCTTTTCATGTGGCGACACTATATAACTTAAGTATTTTTAAACATAGAGAATGTCCAATTATTCAGGTAAGAAGGCAACAAGGCTGTGACATGGCTGCATGGTTTGTAAAATATGATCTCATTGTCACCTATCCCCACATGGCTCCGCCTTCGATGCGATATTTGGATGTCGCTTTAACCGATGTTAAAATAATACGATGTTCCATTTGCTTTTCATGGCGTGGTTGCCAGATTTCTACCCCCTCGCAGCCCAGTCTGTCATTGTGCGTTACTTGTGAAGGTACAGATTTGTACAAACATGCGAGCTACAATTTCCACGGCTTCACATTGATGACGAGACAACTACCCGTTGTATGTTTAAAGGGCAATAACTCTGGATTTACCTGGTGGCGCGCAACCCAAATGATATATGCACATCGGGACGTTCTCTCTGCTGCCTACAATGATCGGGAAAATCCAATAATCAATTCAGAAGAGGAGTTGATAATGTGAAGATTACGGACAGACAGAAAAATTGACAACCTGATCGCTATGTTCACTGCATAATATGCAGAGGTGGGGAACGGCGGGTTGGGGGCAAGCTTTAACACAAGATTTGCTTGTCGCTAGGAACAAGTGTGTTGGCTAGGACATGGGCTTTGTCCCAAATTTTTGTGCCACACGGTGAGTGAAAAATGTATTAAACCTAGGCGTTGAAACCGATATTTGTATACCAGGCTTCAACTGAAAAGAATACAGTCTGGCCAGATGGACACAAGCATTGTTGAAGCAGAAGATTGTCTTTATATAACATTAATCACCCAGCGTGGGGTGGAGCATCGTGTTCTGTTGTACGATTATAACGAAGATTATCACCTCGGCCAGATTTCCGTCATGCTAAATGGGTGAGGGTGTGTAGGGGGTGGGATGTGGGGTGGTGATGAGAACGCGACGAAATCATAGACGTTTGTGCCGCAGTTGTCTCCCTTGTTTGGATGAGTTGTGGCCATTGAATTCTTCAAATACTTTTTGTCCGCAGTCTGCTCTCAATCATCCTGACATCGCTGCATTGTATTCCACCTAGTTTTGCTACAGCCGTGGTGCTAGGTGCAATGTAAGAATTTACACGAAGAATTAAAATGAAGGCCTAACTGGGCTGTGTTTCTCCGGTTATACCTGATGGCCTGCCAACTGTTACACTTTCGTGGCTACTGTGGTTTGACCGTCTAGGCTGTAGGCTTCCATGCTGTACACCCTCATGAGTCAGAATTATTCGGATGGAGAGAGTCCCCGGAGACTTGGTTCTTCGAATTGCTCTAATGTAAGGGTTTATTAAATGCAATGGCAAGACAGCATTTGTTTAGAAATCCTAGACCAGTGACGTATAATAGTCAAATTGCAATTGACACCACTGCATTTTTAATTATATACCTAATTCTCCTTCGTGATGTCGCTAGGGGCGTCAGGGGACTGTTTAATCATTTACTGCTACACTTCAGAAAATAAATCTTTCAAAGGAACATAAAGTGTGCCACTAAATATGCGCGTGAAAAAAAATAGAAATGAGCCACAGGTAGCCCAGAAAATATTGTAAGAATTCAATCGCGTTTTTAAAGTCGAGAAAATAGAATTCAACTCTATAATAGGACATCATCGAACACCGCAGTTGTCGCCCTTGTTTCGGTCAGATGTGGTTATCTGTCTAGGGTCAGTCGTCAGTCTTCCTGACATCACCGCATTCATTATACAGTTAGAAAAAGAAAACAGAAGTATTCCACAGACGTCAGGGGAAAATGGTTTAGGAATTCAATCACGTTTGAAAAACCTAGGAGATGGATAAGGACCTTGTAGGACACCGCAGCTGTCGCCCTTGATTCGATCAGTCGTGGTTATCTGTCCACAGTCAGTGTCTAGTCATCCTTACATCACCGCATTGCTTTTATACTTAGAAAAAGAAAACAGAAGTATTCCACAGACATCAGAGAAAAATGTTGTAGGAATTAAATAGCGTTTTAGAAGCCTAGAAGATGTAAGAGGACATTATCGGATACTGAGTAGCGATGTTGTAGAAGATCTGTAGGATGTGGCCAATTACCACACCTTGAAACCTCACATGACACTTCGGACCCTACATCACATCGATATTGATGGAGGTCAGCTCCTGGCAATTGATAGTGGAGGTCAGCTCGTGGTGATTGTTAATGGGCGTGGTGTGGTGAGAAGACAGATATCACAGCAATAAATCGGAATTTCGGGTTATTTTAAGGGTTATAATAAAGTCTATGGGTCGAAATGAACATACATAGATTTATTAGTGGAACTGAGAACAGCTACCCGTGGTACTATGTTTACGTGTTGGGCGGGCGGATGCAGTAAGTTGTTGGGATCAATTGACAAGAAAACGCCTTGGGACAATTTGAGAAAGAAAGATTTTGTGACACATGTTTTTGTTACCTGCTGTCTTCCTAACATCGGCAAAAATGAGTGTTTAGGCCTACAACATGAGTAATTTTCATGGACACAGTATATATGGATAGGGTCAAGACCTAAATCGTCACAAGCGGGAAATTCGTCGGTCGGGGATATCTACGTATAGTTGTAAGGACTGTACTAAGCAGTTTACCAATTTATCATGCCTGAAACGGCATCATCGTCGGATACAGCATAGGGAGGAGGGCCATATGGATCGAGAAAAAACGGTAAGTATATACTTTTGTTATACTGTTGTTAGCACACATTCACAGCATTGGGTGTAGTGTTATTTATATATGATAAGTTAAGAGGATTGTTTTTTAAAAGAGTGAATGGTAGGGGCTGATCTTTGTTTGGTTATGCGACATCACGGTGTGTGACGTCATGACAATCACAGAAATATATATATATATATGTATGTATATAACAAAGACATGCATAAAGACAATACATAACAAAAGACGATTTCTTCCCCCCGTATTGAGGTGATGTAGTTATATTTTAACATCTCTTCATACTGTGCACAGGCTCGTCCGTTTTCTATTCCACACCGTTCAAGTGAGTGAGTACGCGATGCACGCCATGCTTTAATTGCAAAAGTAAATCTATACCTCATTCCTAGAAACACCGCTCACATAAACGGGATGAGGGTTGAGGCGACGCAAAATCGCCTTGAATTAACAATGAACTCGGCCACTTCATTGAAAACTTTGACTTTGTTTCGTGGAGGACAAAGAATTGCCTGTAATGTATGCTGGGAAATACCATAATGTGATAGCTTTGCAAAGATTTGAGTTCTGATTACATTATATCTGGGACATCTTAAAAAAAAATGAACTTCGGACTCATCTACATCAGGCAGATCACACCAGCCAGTTGGGTGGCATTTTATCTTGAAAAGGCGTAAGATCAAATGTAAGACACCAGACATTAATCTGAAAAATAAGACATTGTGTCGTCTTTGAGATAGACTTACATAGCCACTGCAGATAGAAGGCTGAAATTGAAAATAAAGGCGACTTTTATTCGTTGTATCCTACTCATTCTGCCAAAGCCAGTAGAAGTGTGACTTAACACCTTTGAACAAGTAAATCTCTATCTCCTGAAAATAAAACGAGGGTATCAGCCATAATAGCTCCAAAATCACAGGAGACACAGTTTGCCAATAGTAATTCTTAATTGCCCGCAATGCAGCAAGTGAGTCAGAAAAAAAAACACTGCCCTCACTGGTCTATATTCCTCAAGCCAGCGTAAAGAACAGAGGATTGCTAATAACTCACATGTGAAGACCGACAATTTATCAGACACTCTAAATGACTGGCTTCATTTTATTTCCCTTACTGCAAACCCAATACCACACTTCCCCGTCTCTGGGCACTTTGATGCATCTGACAATAGTTTTAGAAAAGCTGACCAGTTGTTAGACACATATATTTTAAAAGACAAGCAGATAAGTTTAGGTTGGTCAGATTTGCGGGTATACTCACACAACGCCATGGAAACATTAGGTACTTCGAAGAGCCAAGGGGGGTGCGGGAATGGAGTAGCTTTTTCCAGCTTGTTCAGGTCAACACCCACGTCATCAAGGATTTCTCTTGATTGTATGCTAAAGTTTCTGGAATCGTGCTCATTGCACAGAAAATTATAATATGAAGGCTGTAACAGTTGGGAAGCAGGATTATCGTAGGACGACCTGAGAACAAGCGAGTATTTTAAACTTCTGAGCTTACGTCTAATCGACAAGGGGAGCTCACCGCAGGCCACCTGTAAACAACGTAATGAGGTCCCTTTAATCATACCAGTATAAACAGATAACGCTCGACAGTGGATACTGTCTAGCTTACCTTTAACTGACTGAGCCGCTTCGCAACAAAAATCCATTCTTGCCAGAATGAGAGCCATGTATATCATCAATAAAGAGGTTTATCTGCCCCCCATGAAGTTCCAGAGATGGAAGGCATTAAATTAATGGCCTTAGTACATTTAACAACTATCTGATCAATATGGTTAGACCAGGTCAGAGATTTATCTAACCACACACCTAAGTACTTAAATGTAGTTGATATATTTATGGCATCATTACCCAACGAAAGTGGAGAGTCCGGAATTATGCGTTTACGAGTAAATATCATACCTTTGGATGTAACAGGAGAGAGATTTTAAACAACCACTTGCCCCCTCCAACCAGGAGAAAATAGAGTTTATGCTCTTTTGGAGGTACTTATGAGCCAATTTAATACTTTTGGACGATGCCAATACGGCTTTATCATCTGTAAAAAGACCACATTTAGTTCTAGGATGAACAACACTAGGAAGACCATTTATCATGATACCAATGACGGTGAAATGACACTTCCATGAGGGGTACCATTCTCCGTTGTAATAGGGTCTGAGAATTCTTTACCTACAAGAACAGATATTTGTCAAAAAGTTTCTAACCCATGCAAATATCTTTCCCCCCAATTCCATCTCTGCCATTTTCTTCAGCACCCTTCTTCTCCACAACATATCATATGCCTTCTCGACATCTAAGAAAAGTGCCAAAACATATTCCTTATTTAACAATCCATTCTTAATATCAGTTTCTAGCCTAACAACATGTTCTGTTGTCCGTCGGTTTCGTCTAAAACCACACTGTAATGGGGAAAAAAGATCATTAATTTCAAGGTGCTACGTTAGGCGAGCACTGATCATACGCTCCATCAGTTTACTTAAATTACTGATGATGTAGATGGGTCTGTATGATAACGGATTAGAAGGAGGCTTTCCGGGCTTGAGAACAGGTACCACAATCGCTTTACCCCAGGCCAAAGGCATCGTCATGGAATTCCAGACACGGTTAAAAAGAAGTAAGAATATGTTTAAAAACGAGTCTGGCATATTACGCAACATATGGACACCATCTTCTCCTGGCGGACTAGTGTTACTTCTAGATATAGCCTGCTTGACTTCTGCCAGAGAAAATTCATTGTTTATTACCATATCGTCAAACATAATATTAGAAAAATCACACTCTTTCTCAACGTCATCTTTGTAACGCTTAAAATCCGAATCATAATTGTCAGAGCTATTGACAAAATCAAACTTTACACAATATATTAACCTTGTCTGTATCATTTACACGCATTACAAGCTCTTTACTCAGAGAGGGTACAGATGAGTTAGAGTGGTTTCCCCTAACCGCGTTAACCTTTTGCCAAACCTATTTAATAGATGTGTTAGAGTTTATGGTAGAGCAAAACATACGCCAATAAGACTCCTGGGTTCTCTTGATTATTCTTTGAGCTTGAGCCTTCTTGTTCTTGTAGGCTACTATATCAAGATTTAGTAGCGTACGCCTTGCTTTGTTTTTAGATTTCTTGGGACCTTTGATGGCTTCCTTACATTCCTCATTCCACCAGGCTAGGTTTTGGACAAGGTCTTCCTGATGTCTTCGGCATACTACTTTCGGCTGCTCTGGCAATGTATCCTAAAACTGCATCATTAGACTCATCCAAGTCTGCACTAACTACATCAGTTTCCGAAACTTTACTTAGTGAAAACTTAGAAGAACTCCAGTCTGCATCTTCAGTTTTCCATCGTGATAGCCTATCAGTGGAGTTGTTGCATAACGGCTTACCAATGCGAACATGCACGGGATAATGGTCGCTGGCACAAGGTGACAGTTGATCCATAGACCAAGAATAGCCAGCACTTATATTAGCAGAACAAAATGTAAGATCCAGGCATGATATATTACCAGTCCGAATATCAATTAGTGTTCCGCGCCAGTATTCGAAATAACAAAGCCATTTGTATCAATAAATTCTGCAACAATTCTATCATTTACATCAGACTCCACACCACCCCATATGCGATTATGAACATTTAAGTCACCACAAATAACTGTAGGTTCACTTACAGACTTCAACACAGTTGTTAGTTCATCATCAGTTAAGCGTTTGTGAGGGTTGTAGATGTGGATTACATTAACACACTTACCAAACTTACCAAAAGGGCTAAACACAAATGAGGTTACATAAGACAACTTTATTTCAGAGTACGAGACATTATCTCGAACTAATGTAAGCAGGCGATCCCCTTGGCCTTCCCGATCTTTCCTAATTGCCGTGAATTCGGGGAGCGTGAACTGATAAGGCTCATTGAGAAAGGTTTTCTATAAACATATAGTATCTGGTAATTCGGGTAAGTTAAAGACATGCTTTTTGAATTTTTGACCGTGCGCATACAAGCTTTGAACATTTTGATGAAGTAGATAAAAAGTCATGATAGTAAGTAAATAGTACACAGCATTATTCATGGGTAGCGGATAGGCTACTGGATTTGAATTCTGACATTAGTTTGGGTAAAGAAATTGTATTTTCTCCAAGATAGCGATTTGCTGAAGAAATTGTTTGCTGCAGATTGTCTCTCTTTTTCTCTACTTTCAGGATAACAAAAACATATTCTGTTATAAAAGCGATCAGCTTTACCAGTAAATTACCTGACTCAATGGACGTCACTGTCTTTGTTCTCACCTCTAGCCTCCAGAGTATGCCTCCTGATAGCTTAGTTAATAGGTCGCGGGGTCCTCAGAGAGGGGGCGAGGTTGGGGGAGGTAGAGGCAATTGGTGCAGTGGGGGAAGGCACAGCTGTTTATATCACAGAACGACTATACTGGGCTGTCGTCTCTCTAACTGCAGGTTCTGAAGTGTTTTGTGCTTCCTGAAATCTGTTCTGACAATCCTCAATGCTTCTGCAAAAGATAATTTTTCTTTAGTTTTAATAAACTGAGCTTCATTGGCTTCCTTTCTCAAGGGACATCCATCAAAGGCAGCAGAGTGGTCGCCATTGAAATTGCAGAACTTTGGGGCCTCCATATTAGGACAATCAGAATAATCATGATTCTCACCACATCTTTAGCAACGTTAACCAGATTTACACTCCAGCTCCCTATGGTCCACCCTCTGACATTTGTAACACCGAAAAACTCTAGGTACAAATTTTCTGTTTGTAAAATTCTGAAATGCAATGGACACATGCTTAGGCAAGGACTTTGATTCAAAGTGCAATAGAATAAACACTGACGGGGTTTTATCTCGTCGGAACATACGCTCAGCACGGACCACATTATATTCCGACAAACTCCCCTTTATTTCATCTACATCAAATTCATCAGCTAATCCTGAAATAACACCCTTTACAATAGCTTTATCGTTCTGATAACATTTAACATTAAACCCCATAATGTTAGAGCATGCCAAAAGACTCTTAGCTTGCTGGACATCGTTGTGTTCAATGGCTAGATTACCAGCGTGTAAACGGTTTACTGATTTCAGCGTTCCGTTCTTTATAAATCGCTGTAAGGCCTCGCCTAATCGCGAAGGGTTAACTTTAGATAGAGAGTGGTTACCAATGTCTTTCATAAAGACTACAGTACTACTGACAATAACTTCAGGCGTAGAGGACACAGATCAAGATCTTACCAGCAGCGTTTTCAGGATTTGATCTCAGTCACCGTTTACCTGAGTGTAAAATACTTTGCCCGATTTACTTATCAGACTGTAGATCATCCGCGTCCACGGACTCTCCAGCCGACTCATCCATTGTGGCGTATGGCTTAAACAAACTGTACAGGAAGAAGCTTCATGCAGCAAGACACCAAAAGCGATCTATCAGTTTTGCTGTGCGGAGACTCACAGTCAAAGGCGTGGACAACAGAAGCCTGTGTTAGTAGTGCTGAAAACACAGTGCGTATACAATAAAAACAACCTGACCCTATGTAAACCCTACCCTAACAAATACAATCTCAAAAAGAAAAAAAAATACAATGTAATCCTACGCTATATACAACAAAATGAAAAACAAAACAAAACAAACACCTATGTACAGTTAAATTTACAGCCAAAGTCATACAATAGCACGACCGAGAAACAGTAGCTAAGTGCCACAGTAACTGCGTACATCCTCTCCTTCTGATCTCTCTTTGCCAAACGTGTGCAGCGGCAAGTGAGTGAGTTTCCCTTTTATATGATTGAGCATGCTTGTGGAATCGGTTAGTTTTTGACAGCGCGACAATAATTGCGAACCGAACAGAGAAACCAAATTCTTCGCGTCTGATTGGTTGGTAGGGGTTATACTACGGAGATGGTTGTGAATTTTCGCCATCTTCTCTTGGGTTTTAATTCTGAGAAATATGATTTTAATTTAATACAACAACAGCTGTATCCATACGGAAAACGGACAGGTTAAAATACGTTATGAAGCGGAAAAATGCCCACATGGGCGTGTCTACGGGTCAGCTGAGATTTTTAGACGTGCGAAATATAGTTATGATAAATGGGTGAAAGCTTATGAATGTCAGGTGACCAAAGGACAGTTTGGGTACGATTACGTGGATAGCCTAGCGCGTTTAGAGAACTCTGCCACCACGTAAAGCTTTCCATAACAAGTTAAAAGATACTTTTTGCTCTGAACAAGACTACTGTGCTTTGCAGAATGTGTGGGAATCACACAGAATGCAGACCCTTCGTGATTTTCTGATTTGGTACAATAATCTCGACGTCAGTCCATTCCTTGAAGCTTTGGGAAAGATGTCACCATTTTATCAAACCATGCGTGTAGATATTTTAAAAGACTGTATTAGTATTCCGGGGGTGACTTTATGTTACCTATTTCAAAATCTCTCTGGTTACTTTTCCTTAGTAGGGGAGGCAGACAAAGATCTTTATCAATGTCTGAGATCAGATATTGTCGGGTGACTGAGTATTGTATTCCATCGCTATCATGAGAAGGGGGTGAGACCTATTCGGAGTGGGAAATTGTGCTCGGATATTGTCGGTTTTGACGCTAATGCGCTATACCTAGTCTGCTCAGCATCACCTCTGCCTGCTGGACATTATATTCGTAGGCTACCCATAGAAGAAGAAAGAAAAAACAGTATAAATTTATATCCGAAGGAATCCAAAAAAAAAAAAAAAAAAACCTCGACTGGCCGAGCAGTGGATAGACTAACAATCAACTCAGCTGGAGGGGAATATACGTCATCGCCTGAACGATGTAGAAAAGAGAATTGAACATTGCCAGCTCCCTGTTGATACTTTCGCTCTGATGAATGGTTAAGGTACTATTTTCCAGGTAATGTATTGTGTCACATATATAAAATATATATATATATATATATATATATATATATATATATAATGTTTTATGCCAGATATAAAATATATAAAAACAATTATGTATGTATGGCAAAAGATTGGATAAATGTAGCGCTATATATATATATGCTCTAACCTTCCCTTCTAATCTTCCCTTCAGGCATTTCTGCAACATTACTATACCCCTCCTCCCACTTTACTGAAGATCAATTATTAAAATCATTTCTTGACCAGCAACGGTATGTTTGTGGGGTTTGTGGAATGTGACATTCTCCAAGAATTGTTATCAACTTTCATTGAATGTCCGCCCTATATTTAAAAACGCAGATGTCACTCTAGACGATATTGGTCCCACTATGACAGAATATGCTAAAGCCAATAGTACAATAACCCAGCCCCGCCGCACATTAGTATGTATGGAACGAAAATTCTCTTGGGCCCGCCTCTCCTGAGATGGTATTTAGCTCACGGACTGGTTGTAACTCAGGTGTATCAAGCAGTGCAATATACACCTGAAACCTGCTTTCGAAACTTTGCTGATCACGTTACTCAGGCACGGCGTCAAGGTGATGTAGATCCGACCAAGGCGTCAATATGTGAAACGATGAAGCTGTTACGAAATTCAGGGTACGGAAAGACAATTACTAATGAAGATCGGCGAATGTGAATGTGAAAGTGTGTACGCTACAGAAGGCTCGCAAATTGGTCAATTGAGACTTGTGTATTAACGTCGAGGAAATTGACGATAATACCTACGAGGTCACGTGCACCAAGAAACGAATATAATTTATATATATAATTTACCCTTACAGATAGGATGTATGGTATATCAGTATGTCAAACTCCGCATGCTGGAATTCTATTATTATTTCCCAGCGAAATATTTTCAGTCCAGCGATTTTCAACTTGTCGACACAGATACGGATTCAGCATACAGTACATGACCTGACCCCGACTGGAAATCCTTGGTTAAACCAGAGCTACGAGAAATTTACGAGGCCAAACGTGACCGTTGGTTACCACGTCGAGATTATTATCAACACGACAAACCTACGCCTGGTCTGTTCAGAGTAGAATGGAGTGGAGATGGCATTATCGCTTTATGTTGAAAAACATATTACTGCTACTTTGGGGACAGTGGAGATGGTGACAAGTTTTCCTGCAAAGCGGTGAACCGTCACAGCGCTCAGTAGGACTTGTATATCCCTGTGCTCCAGGGTCGACAAAGTGCAGCCGGAGTGAATCGTGGCGTGCGTGTACGGGCTCATTAAATGTGTTCCAATGCACAGCATAAGGACGCTTTCACGTATTTTTATGCTAAACGTAAAATTTTGCCCGATGTCGTAAGCACGACTTACCTCGATACTTAGACACATTTGTAAATATATTTTAAGATTCCGACTATTTTGTAAATAAAGTGCAAAATTAAAATGAAAAAAGACAACTTTCTGGGGGGGGGGGGGTAAGGTCTCACTTTTATTAATTTTTCCAACAATAAAACAACAATAAATAAGTCGATTTAAACATGTCATCTGCTGAACGCTATACTAACATATTCATTTTTATAAGCACGTTTGTTATAATAGAGTTCCGTTTTTTTTAATAAAAAGTAAACATGAAAGAACAAATAGCAAGCCTGATTAACTTGTTATTTCATTCGATTATGAATTATAACAATCCTCGTGAATGCATATATTTTTAATCAGCAAAGAAAGGTGGATGAATACCGAACATTCGCTCTGACCAGTCATAAACCAAAAGATAATTGGTATAGTCCGTAGGTGGAGAATTAAATGTTTGCCTAATACAGTTAATTGTTCGTCCTCTAGCTCGATGAAGAGCAAAATACAAACAATATTGACCGCACACAGCGGTATATAATCATTGTACAGGGCGGTGATTCGATTGCCAATGGTGCGTACCGTGATTTAGCCACGTCTCTACCTCCTTACGCCAGGGTTGCAGACCATAAGAGTCAATCCCCAGACAAATGACGTGTGGTTTCCTCATAATCTATGTATAGTGCAATCCAATGGGTACCAGGTTTCGTACAGGGGTCGATGTTTAAAATATATATAGCATGTTGATGTGGCATTCGTGCAGGTAAATCATTCCGAGGGAGCACACCTTGGACCACGTCGTGTGTTTTGGGGTCGGTTTGAAGACATTGTAATAATTGTCTTCTGTTTATGACGTCATCCGTTAGGATTAAGTGATGAATGTGAATTTTGTGAGTTCAAAACCTGGGGCGGTCAACGTGTTTTTTTTTTTTAATTGGCGAAATTACACAACACAGTGCGAGTCTTATCAATCTCAATAACATTTTGAAATTCGGCGTAGTAAATGACGGTAGCAGACTGAAGTAGAGGTAGGGAAAATCGCATTTCCAAGTGGAGATCACTTTTCTGACCGACCTTCAACTGCTGGTCGTCTTGTCAGTCGGCAGTCAAATTAAAGGCAAACAGGGTGAACCGTGCGCCGAAATAGGTACATCTGATATCGTTTCCTTCATCTAACCCAGCTTAACCCGTGGCAGCAAATAAGTTCATATAAGAACGAATGTAATTATCATTCGGAAAATGTGGAGTGAATGGCTTGGCTGGTATCTGACGTCCGTTCACGTGTAAGGCTATATAGTTTATGTAAAAGTGGGTGAAGTCAAAGGGATTTTCTACGTATTGTCCGTTAAAGGTCGTGTTTTGTTCTCATCCTATGACGAAACGCAGAGGAAGAGTGCCTAAAAATAGGTTTTGTTCGTTCTCTGCGGTATGTCTTATAAATACTTGAAATACGTTGAAATACTTGGTCAAGACACGACGAATCGGGTAGTTGGCTGGAGCTCTCTCCAAGGCTTTCAAATGCCCTAGCATGTCCGTTTCTCAAATCCATTATTTTAATTTCCTTTAGTCTCCATTTGTCCAGCAGTATCCTTATACCACAGACTCCCTGTCAACTGAGTTTGTTTAGCACCCCCTCCCCTCCATAACTAAGTAAGGCTTCTATGTACGCCCAGGAAGGGTAGATATTCGTTCATGGCGTAACCAATTTATTATTGATAGCAACGTCTACATGCTGCCACAGAGAATGCAACCACAGATTAAGGAGTGTCACGGCGGCATTCTCCAGGAAATCATCCCAACTACCTTTCACTATTTTGGCTTTCACATACAAATACGGGTTAACCAACTCCGTGTCCCGATCCCCGTTGCTAACAAAAAATTCTACAAACCCACAATCCATAATGCTGGCAATAGGCTTGTAGGTATCCCATCGTCCTTCCTGTACACTTCTTTGAGTCGGAGGTAAATCAACAAATCGAATTGACTGTTCACTGACGGACAGGACTTTGGGTGCTGTAAAACCATGGTAGGGCGAATATAGGCGTTATGCAAAAATATCTCTGGGGAGTCTGCCTGATCGCTTGCGGGCCGTGTGTGTTTCAGGACGTCTCCTACGCTGATTTATGGGGTGACGTGCAGCGGGGCGTTCAACAGACCCCAGGTGAGCTGGTTTACCTGGTGGGCGTCGCCCCGGCCCAGGTGTAGATACACCGAGAATACGGCGGGTTTTTGCCATGAGTGCACGTTTAGCAATCCCTAGGGGCTCTTTACTTGCAGCCTTACTACGTTGCTTCAGGGCTTCCCGTGGTGACTTGCGGCCAAACAGCTTATCACCAACAGTGCCCAGCACCTTTGGTAGCACGGCTTTCCCCACGGTTTTGGAAATGAGTATCAGAAATCCCTTGATAAGAGCACCCAGAACTTTCCGTAGTCCATGACCTCGTTGTTCCATGGACAGCACGAAAGACAGGGAAACTACCGCCGCCAGCTTGGTTGCAGTAGTACGTGGTGTACGGTTGATGTGTATCTGACATCCTATATGAGCAGCTGGGGGATAACAGGTTCGAATCCTCGTATGGTCAGCGTCAAATTTTTTAATTTTTTTTTAAAAATTTTTTGCCCATGTTAAAGAAGAGGCAAACTCCGCCGCTTTCGAAAATGAAGTGTCACCAACACTTTCCCATGCTCAAATGAAACAGGTTGACGTGTGTCGACATTAATATCTATTTCAATGGTTGAAAAATCCTTCTTCAGTACAGGAACTTACTTGATATGTGAAAAGGACTTGGCAACAAGATCTCCAGACGCTCCATCAATCCCTACCGCACGAAGTAATGGGGCTAATGCATCCCCTACTACACGAGGTTCGAGCACATCCGAATATACGTAAAGGGTGGGGACCATCCGTGTCGAGCGAGTTAAACGAAAATGCATCTTTTCTGCTCCTGTTGATATCAGCGCCTTCCCAGGAATGAGACCGATAATTTCATGTAAGTGCGGACTAAAGCGCACAGTTTGGCGTGATTTAAATTCCAGTGTATATATTTAATAACGTTTATCACACCCAAACACAATTTGGTGTTCTTTAGGCACAAGAGAAGGTTTAGTGCTTGGGCATTGAGGCTTGAGGGGTGAGTAAACAAAGGTACTTAGCGGTGTAATTGCCATGTAGCAGACAATTTGTGCAAGTATTACTTTTTATCTCTAGCAGTTTGTAGTGGAAATCATTATTCAATGTGCTCGTGGAATTCGTTCATCGCATCGTGACCTATCGCTGGCCATGGGGTATAAGTAGTTCTGCCGAGATACAACTACTTCCTGAGTCCCTGGAAGGCTATATATATACATGTTATATACGTGTGCCCAGACGGAATATATGGTAAAGAAAGGGGTTTTCCGGATTTCCTTCACCACATAAATCTATACCGCGTTTGTGCAAGTGAAATCCTCATGAGTATACCCTGTAAATATCTGCATGGAACGTTTCAACATAATATTACGCGTTCTGTGTGATGCTGGTATAGATTACGCCACTACAATATATTGTGTTATATGGACATCACAATGCTCCGGTACTTGAATATGCTGTGCAGTGTTTGCGACAGGATGAAATACAAGCGCTGTCTGCCTCCGGGCTGGAGGGAATTTCTTTTCCATCTAGTGGTTGAGGCATGGACTCAAAACCACTCAACCCAAAACTTTATGATTTTCCCCGGTATATACAAGTGAAGTATTTTTTTATTTGCAGGATACCGTTATCCATATGGATACCACAGGTATTACAACTACAGGCGCTACCCAAGCTATTATTAGAATTATGGCAGGAAATATAGATACTACAAGAAATAATAAAGGAACACCACCGGAGGCATGTAACAGCGCATCTAAGACAACCGGAAACAATCGGAGACAACCGGAAACAACCGGAGACTGCCGAGCTACAACCCTTGATTATACCTGATTCGTCAACACTGTTAAACCACTGATATTACTAATATGCTGAACATATTATAAAAACTTATAATCTTATCTATTATAAAGATACCGAATACAACGTCAGCCTTATGTAACCATGCGATCGACAGGTCAAATGCACGATTTCACTTTTTGTGTATATGATGTTTGATGTTTTAATTATGGTTTTTACGCTCGTGGAAGAAGTAGTTCCCTGCTTCCACTTTCTTATGTTCTGTTATTGATTGATTGAATCATTGTTTGGCTCATTTCTTGGTCCAAGTGATAATTGTAATGACTTGACATCACTTTAACCCTCCATATCATATAAAGACTCGGGTGATGTTTGTCTGTGCTTAGGGCCAGGCAGGAACTGGGAGATCCTCATTTCTAACCTAGTCAATATCAACAAAGATGTCTTGTTCCAAATATTTTTGTACAGTATTGGGAGGGAAATGCTGAGTTGCAGGATAAGGAATCGAAGAAACTTAGATTTAGACCCGCTTAGCAAATCACAATATGTCATGTGGCCACTGCAATGTATTGGCGGACAAAGTAAGTTTATTCCTTACAAAGGCGACGTGCCATGTGGTCTGGATGCATATCCCCTGATGTACTACTCGAGACGAGATCCTCCTAACATTCTGAGTGATTGATTAACAGATTGGTGTTAAACGCCATACCCAGGGTTGCCGGGGAAACAGTTCGTATACGCGAAATCCTACATCTCAAACTGAAATTACTTCAAAATGACCGACAGGTGTGTCTGATATCATGCGAACTTCGCTCCAAATGGCAATTTTGCCTACTATGGATTTCGAGCCAATTTATTTACTTAAACTATGACAGTTTTATCGGAGGAGGACAAAGGAGTATCAGGGGTAAACCGTAGACCTACACATCACATGTACGTGGGAAGGTCTGTCAGCAACCTGCGGATGGTCGTGGATTCCCCCCGAGCTTTGCCCGCTTTCCTCCTCACATAAAGCTGGCCACAGTCGTATACGTGAAATATTCTTGAGTACCACGTAAAACACCAATCAGAGAAAGAAACGATCAAATACATATGACATTCCATGCCGTATGGATGGAAGACCAGAGGCTTTGTACGAACGCATCAATATTCTAAGCGTTCCACGAGCGCCACTGACCATTTATTCTGACCAGTAAGTCAAGAAAAATGAGAGCAAGGGATTCTACAAATTGAAATGTCTAATGTCGTGATCGAGCCCGCACGCCTGGTTCCTCCTTTCTCATGGCAGCTGAAGAGCAAACTATGTAATGTGAAAGCTCTTTATTTCTGTATCGGATTCGTCGCCACGATATGGCTGAGATATTGCCGATGTGGCGTTAAGCCATAATCAATCAATCTATATTGGATTCTGTCCAGTTTCCGTCCAACATAATGCTGACACCGTGGCATGAGCGAAATATTCTTGAGTAAAGCAATCAAATAATGAAATAAGTAAATAAATAAATGAATAAATAAATAAAATATAAATCAATCAATCAATCAATCAATCAAACAATCAAACAATATAATCAATACAAAAATAACATTACGACATAACTATCTCGTTGAAATATGTATGACTAGTTGGGGTTATTATCGCCGAAATAAAAACAACAAAAAACTTCAAACTGAGTAAAGTGATATTTTGTCTTGCTTTTGCTATACCAGTCTTCATACCTTTGTCCCTTTCAATACAAGTCACTCCTTGAGAATTATTGTTCCTGAACACAGCTAAATTATGAAATCAACTAGCATCAAGTGTAGAATTATTTCGCAGGTATGTTAGAAAACAGAAAAATACCTGCACTTTATCCTAAGGGAGGTAAATAAGAATATAGGGCACTTCCTGTTATTGCCTTGCATTGCACCGTGGATCTATGAATGCATTACGCCATCTTCATCTTAAATGGTTGACTGGGCATATTTTATTTTCGCCTTTCCGTCCACAAACTGTAACACCGTCATTTCCCTGACACGAAAATAACATCGAAAACATAAGCAAAGTAGCGTAATAACGAGTAAGCCCTGTACTGATGTCATGACTACAACTGTCTTCGAGGTTAACTCCCTTTAGTTTAGCCGGTAACTTGTGTCGCTCTCCGTCAAATGATGCTGGACTCTGCTCATTATACACTTGTACGTGGTAAAGTTCCGGACATTTCCGGACCCACACACGCAAGAGCACACAGAAACAAAAACTGACTGCCGCTGTATTAGTAAAAAATCCTAAAAATGGCGTTAACTTTTTTATCAATAATTAGACAGATTTAAACAAAGTCGAAAGATTTGAAATGTGTGTCAGTGTTAGTCGAAGACTAAAACTAAATGGCATGATATAGCGATTGAACAAAACTAAAATAACAAAACTGATACTTATGTTACCGTGACTGCAAAAGTAAAACAGGACCCGATAGAAACCGAATGATATTTCAAATTATGTCATGTGCAAAAGGAAACAACACTGGAGGAAATCGGGAAAAGATGATTGACCAAATCGATAACTGAATATAACTAACTAACTAACTAACTAACTTATAATTTTAGGTGAGAGCCTTCGTAGCCAAGGAGAGAGCGTCAATGCTTCCTCTCCGATCGTACGTGGAAAGGTTTGCCAGGTCGTGGGTTTCCTCCGGGGCTCTGCCCGGTTTCCTCACACGCTTTTGTTGTGTTGTTTACTTCCGAGGCTTGGCTGAAGTCTCGGTCGTTAAAGTCCGCCGACTAGCGGACCCCCTAAATGATGACGAAGTTCTCAACATGGCCGGTCCGACTTAACTGACTTTCGAAATGGATCTACCGTTGATGAGTTTTGTACCCGTGTGCATTTACTGGAGCCTGTGCAACCGGACAACACGGGACAATGAAAAGCTTACACATGTTGGTCTGCGAAAATAAATCTTTTATTGATGCCAACATCAAACTGAGAGGGAGACCACGGTATGTTGGTAAAATACGGCTGCAGGCAATAGGAAGGATCTAGGGCTTAGCCTCTATGGATGATAATCTATGGGTAAGCCCGCAGGAGCTAACAAAAGCCTAATCCCCAATCAAATCTCGCTCCGATGTCTAAAATGAAATTGTTGACAATGCAACAGCCAACGACAGCCTACTGGTAAATACAACAAATAATTACAGGTGCAAAGTGAAATATTCTCGATTATGACGTAAGACATCAATCAAATGAATAAATAAATCAGTAAATAAATAAATAAATAAATACATAGGGACCTACTTTATTAGTTATCAAAACAATATGGCGGTAAACACGGATCTCATACATAAATACTTACGTCCCAGTGAGTGTGATTCCAGCGAAGTCAAAGGTCACAATTTCCAAGGCTATCGCCGTGTCTTCAGATATTTCATTAACGTTCACAAGATTGAATGAGTGGCCATCCGAAAGTAGAATTCGGTTCTTTTGAAACTGTTCCAGAGCTGCGGAAATAACAATCACATCAACAGCACCTATAGTATCTAAAACTGTTACGCTGCTATGTGTAATGTACTGTTGCTATGCCCAAGTAAAAAGTCCCTACACATGTATGTGCGATGAAACGATGCCATGTTTTGCCTTATATTTTAATTTTAATTACAAATATTTATTGAATAATTTTATTGTTGCGCAACTCCATGCTGACGCATTTTTCACGGCAGCCAGTTTATGACTGAGAAACCGGTGAGCGCTAGATACTCACCGACGTTTAAAAAGCTACAGCAAATCTCCCGCCTCACCCCCCCCCCACTCCCGCTACTCCCGCCCCTCTTGTGACCTATCCACATAATACTGGTGAAAGACCAACGTCTTTAAACAAAGTTATTCTGTACAAGGACCCCTCAAGAGTTGTCGGCTGCTTAATACTGTCCCACGAACACTATGTCATATTATTTAACCTATCCTGCAAAGAACCAGAAATTTCTCTAGTAGATCATTTTGCTCTGTCGTCGATTTTGTATTATGTCCTACAGGTTCTTTGTTCTACCTTCAGAAATCTGAATACTTATCTTTGGTTATTTAAATGTAATCTTCTCCAAGAAATACTTTTTTTCACAAAGTCATTCGGACACATGTATACAGAATTCTAGTTTTTAATACTCGCGTGTTTTTCAAATGTCGAGATGTTTATTGATACGCCTAGATTATATCTAAATGGTGTTTTGGGTCGATATTTATGCAAAAGTGAAAAGAGTGCGGACTGGCACAATTCGGTAGATGTGTCATTCTTATTGGTAGAATTTATATAAGTAATAAAAAAACGTCCTCGTCGTTTTATTTCATCTTGAGGGAGTCCTTATGTGCAAAGATGAACATTAGCATTATTATTGAATACATTGGTGTATCTCTCAGGTTGAGTATTTAATTTAATGAAAATAAAGATTTCGTTTAGATTTCAAACGTATCGCTACTGCTAGGGACATTAGAGATCATAATCAGCTCTTAAGGATAATTGAGCACTCGAGGGTTTGCTTGGATACATAGGCGATAGGGTCGTGGGCAAGTCGTCAGCAGCAAGTGTATGACCTTTAAGCCTCTTCTCGGGTGAGACTCGGAGATGACAAGCATTCATTTAGTAATTACTAAATGCATACTGTAAGGAAAGACGTCAGTCTAACCCAAACCTTTGTTCCCAATTTATGCGCTTTCAAAAATAAAGAAATTAGAACACTTAAACAAAAGCCTGAGATCGAATCTCTAAACAGAGGAATTGTTAGTGTGAACATCCTCGAACATATGTTTACGTTTTTTTCACAACTGGCCATCTTTCTCTTACCTTTGTAATCTCCACGTATAATCACTGAGGGACTTATTCGCGTGAAGTCAGTTGTGTATGTTTCATGGAGCATTGCCTCGAAGTTATTCTCCTTAACACCCTCTTCAAATCTCCGCACCATTTTACTGTGCTCCGCTTTCCAATCTGGGATGCAATTAACATGTGTTAGAGACATTTAGGAAGCAGCCATATTAACCATGTTGGCAGTTTGCATATTCCCAGTGTCTTCGAAACATAGAATATTTCATCACAATATTTTAAGGGCCTCCGTGGGCGAGTGGGTTAGGGTGCTGGTGCAGCGTAATTGCCGAGGTGCCTATCAACAAAGCCAACTCTGTGAATTCAAGCACAGCTCATGCTCGTTTCCTCTCCCGTCATATGTGGAAAGGTTCGCCAGCAGACTGCAGATGTCATAGGTTTCCACGCGACTATGCCCGGTTTACTCCCATCATAATTCTTGCTGCCGTCGTATAAGTGAAATATTCTTAAGTAAGGCGCAAAAAACCAATCAAAGAAATAAGTAAATATAATATTTTACTTGTATGTTTCTATGATCAGAAGGATCTGTGTTCAGAAATCTTATGGCGTGTGTTTGAAAACCTTATTGAATTGCACCATTCACGCAACCAATATTTTATTTTCTGTCGGTTTTACGGGCACGACCGAAGCGCTGTTATATAATAAACCTTAAACTGTGGTTCATTGGATATGCTTTAGTCTTGAAAAGCATATATTTACTTCATTTTTTTAAATGGCGGTCGCTCAGTTTTTCGTGTCGTCCAGGAGGTTTCCGATTATTCGGGTACCTGGAAAGGTATCTGGTGGAGCTTCCCGAGGGTGAGTCAGGCAGCTGATGAGGTTTCCTGGCGGTTTGTCAGGTACTTGGTAAGGTTTGCTGATCATTTGTCAGACACTTGGCGAGGTTTCCTGGTGGTTTGTCAGGTATCTGGTGAAGCTTTCTGAGTGTGTCAGTCACCTGGTGAGGTTTGCTGTCGATGTGTCAGGTACCTGGTGAAGCTTCCTGAGGGTGTGTCAGGCACCTAGTGAGATTTGCCGATCGTTTGTCAGACACTTGGCGAGGTTTCCTGGCGATTTGCCAGGTAC
Organism: Acanthopleura granulata; assembly: GCA_016165875.1. NCBI lineage: Eukaryota > Metazoa > Mollusca > Polyplacophora > Chitonida > Chitonidae > Acanthopleura > Acanthopleura granulata. The sequence continues at coordinate 1,767,412 of JABBOT010000021.1, read as the reverse complement.
CTGGTGAAGGTTTCTGAGTGTGTCACGTGTCTGGTGAGGTTTGCTGTCGATGTGTCACGTATCTGGTGAAGCTTCCTGAGGGTGTGTCATGCACCTGATGAGGTTTGCTGATGGTGTGTCAGGTACCTGGTGAAGCTTTCTGAGTGTGCCAGTCACCTGGTGAGGTTTGCTGCCTGTGTGTCAGGTATCTGGTGAGGTTTGCTGTCGATGTGTCACGTATCTGGTGAAGCTTCCTGAGGGTGTGTCATGCACCTGATGAGGTTTGCTGATGGTGTGTCAGGTACCTGGTGAAGCTTTCTGAGTGTGCCAGTCACCTGGTGAAGCTTCCTTTGGGTGTGTCAGGCAGCTGGTGAGGTTTGCTGATGGTGTGTCAGGTACCTCGTGAGGTTTGCTGATGGTGTGTCAGGTACGTGGTGAGGTTTGCTGATGGTGTGTCAGGTGCCTGGTCATGTTTCCTAGCGGTTTGTCAGGTACCTGCTGAGGTTTGCTAACGGTGTGTTAGACACCTGGTGAGGTTTCCTGGTGGTGTGTTAGGTACCCGGCGAGGTTCCCTTGCAGTTTTTTGCCCACCTCTCCATGATATATATTCCTGATTACAACGAAAACACCAATCAGGTAGATTAATAAGCACAGGAACGTGTCGGCCCGGGACAATACTGTTTGTTGTACCGGTACAGTAGGTGTTTTGTCGTCACGAGAGGTTAAACTACTTTACCACTAACAAGGCTGACCGTGTTTTTCTTATCATCTGATTTACTCGCGTACAAAAGTAGAAACTGAAACTGAAAACCTCATACTCACCAATTACACCTGCTTCCAGGAACCCGGCCAGGCATAATGCAAAGGATATCTTTATCAACATCTTGGACATGGGTGTTAGGATGGCTGGAATTGCAATTATTAATTGTCAATATGCATAAAGTAAAACCTATTTTAGTCATGTCAGACACATAGTGAAATGGTGTCTGCTGCGCAAACCACGATGCATTATTCTCTGTAAGTGACTGTGCTAATTTTTCATTATGGTGACGAGTGATAGAATGCGTGGTAGAGACGCCTGTCCAATTTTCTTTAAGGTATTAATCATGTGTTATTCCTAAAATTCTTTCGAGTAATAAAGCACGGACCACGTTTTGGCTCAATTCAGCTTTTGCTTTGAAAACTTTGGACATGATAGAAATAGACACATCCAAAGAAACGCTCATCAAATGAAATGTATATTAAGGGTAGAGTTTAAATATCCTTTCAGTCATTGCAGCCACAAACAAAGAAAAATGTAAATATAATAAAATACAGAACTTACTTTGTCACCGTGTTTCATTTACCAGGTCTAACTACAACCTTCGGTGGTGAACGTGTCGCTGCTTTTATACAGCAAATTATTCATTAGCAGTACGTGATAAAAATAATGATGATTCGTTTTAAGATGTTATCCATAATCGTGCAGACATCTATAATTACACAGATCGTTCCGTGACATCTGGGTAACCCAATTTATACCAAACTTAAATTTGGAATCCCGTGCACGCCATGTAATCTGGACAATCTGTATGGCTTCAGGGACTTCGGCGAGTAAACGTTGTCAGCATGTAAGTTATTTAAAGTGTGTAAACTACAAATAAGAACTCTAAAAACAACAACAACAGATTTTTAAGGTAATTATTAAAGATGTGCCTATTTACAACAGGTTAAGTATTAATTAACATACACTTCACTTATCATAATGGAACATCATATTCTATCAGAGGCCTCCTACCAAGGTGTACGTGGGAAGGTCCGTCAGAAAGTTCGGTCCGCTTTTCTCCCACCATATTAGTGGCCGCAGTCATATAATTGAAATAGTTTTGAGTACGGCATGAAACATCAATCACAGAAAAAAATAATAATAATGTGTAAGTACTTTAAAATTGGGTCACTTCCCACTCTCACAGACAATGATGATTGTGGGGGCTAGTGTTGTGTGAAGTCTTGTCGAAAAGACAATGATGGTGGTAAGGACTTGTGTTGTGTGAAGTGTTGTCCTGAAGACAATGATAGTCGTGATAGCTTGTGTTGTGTGAAGTGTTGTCGAGAAGACAATGATGGTCGTGATAGCTTGTGTTGTGTGAAGTGTTGGCTTGAAGATAATGATGGTCGTGATAGCTTGTGTCATGTGAAGTGTTGCTGGGATGAAAATGATGGTTGTGGTGGCGTGTGTTGTGATCAGTGATGTCGTGTGCTTGTGCTATGTCCAGCGATGTAATGACCTTGTGTTGTGATCAGTGAAGGTGCGTTCTTATGCTGTGTTTAGTGACGTCGTGTGATGGTGTTATGTTCAATGATGTCGTGTGCTTGTGTTGTGTTCAGCTATATGTATGTTATATTCATGTGTAGAGTTGAATAATATTGGTGTACTTGAGTTATGTGATGGTGTTGTGCTTAATGATGTCATGTGCTTACGTCGTGTGGTTCTGTTGTGATCAGTGATATCGTGAGGTTGTTTTGCGATCAGTGAGGTCGTGTGCTTAGGTTATGTTCAGCTACATGTATGTTATGTCCTTGTGTTGCGTTGAGTGATATTGTGTGATTGTGCTGTGTTCAATGGTGTAGTATGCTTGTGTTGTGCTCAGTGATGCCGTGTGCTTGTTTTGTTTTTAGTGATGTCGTGTGATAGTGTTATGTTCAATGTGCTTGTGTTGTGTTCAGCGATGTCGTGTGCTTGCGTTATGTTCATCTACATGTATGTTATGTCCATGTGTAGGGTTGAGTAATATTGTGTGATGGTGTTGTGTTTAGTGATGTCGTGTGCTTAAGTTGTGGTTAGTGATTTGGTGTGCTCGTGTTTTGCGTAGTGATTTTATGTCCTTGTTGTTGAGTGTTATTAGGTCACAGTGCTTTCCTCAGTAATGTCTTGCGGTTTCCTTCCAGTGGGTTTTTTGCTGACTTTTTCAGAGATTTGTCCATTGTTTCTGCCTGCCTCTGAGGTGTAAAAGCTGTGGATTTTAGGTACTCGAGTAATATTTGAACATTCTCCTGTAACAAACGACCGCCTTGAACAAATGACCGCCTTGTGTGATTTAACAGTAAGTTCTCGAATCTCATTTTAATCTTCCACCCACAATTCAGCCCTTTATAAAAACTGAAAATCATGAGTACACCGACGACGTTCAACAACGTTTGAGTGTGATAATTACCCCTTAACGGGCTAAATTCTAGTGCTCTTTCTCACATCGTTCAAGTTCGGCAACCGTGATCAGTTTCGGAAAGTTGGCCCTGGGAAAATTGAGAGACGGCTTTTGAGATTGTCGACTTTGAGCGCCCGTTTCATGATTACGAGGGGTGCATTACCAATGTCAGATCTTACCGTTAGAATAGAGCTTACACATAAAAATGTGGTATAAACTTCGGAATTCTAACTTCAAGATGGTTGCAGATATCATATCTTTACCACCTCTAAATTTTCAACAGCTATTGGTATGTAAGATGTGTACTTGAAAGTATAGATCAGCAAAGGAACACAAGTGCGCGAATTAAGGAACTATATTACATGTGTATTACGAGATAATGTTTCTAGTTTGAATCAGTGAGCAGTGAAAAATTGAACAGTAAGCCCAAAGGACAGACAGTCATACTGTACCGGTATTGCAAAACAGGGTTAAACAAATAAATTTTATATTCATTTATTTATTTGATTAGTGTTTTACGCGGTACGCGGTAAGAATATCTCATCTTCACGACTGCAACCAGAATTATGATCGGAAGGAAACGGGCAGAGCCGGGCGGAAATCCACGACTGTCCTCAGGTTGCCGGTATACCTTACTACATGCGGTCTGAGATGAAGCCAACACGAACTGGGTAGCATTGGTTAGAATCTCTTGGTTCATCACGCTGCTCTTGCGCGCTACCCAACTGAGCAGTACATTATTTAAGGATGGCTCTGCTGTGGTGTTACCAGCACAGCATCAATATGTTTATGAATTGGTTACCTGATAGGTATACTCATTCTTGGGTTTAATACAGTGTACACGAAGGTCGTTAATAAGTCTTGAAAAAATAGGGGAAAACGAACGTTAAAATAAGACTGTTAATGGTTATTTTAGAAATCGCCGTTCAAATACAGCTCGCCAAAGTAACTTTGTCAGACTTGGACCCAACTGTTTGATAACAAAGTGCCCTTCTGTCTATTCTTTTCAAAATTACGCTAACGTTTGGTTCAAAAAGTCTTTTGTTGTCACATCGAACCATTCCTATACCCTCTGGTGATTTTCCTTTCTCTGTAGTTTCAAACTCTTTAGCGGACAATACAGATACATATGACGACTAATATCGGGTAGCAGAAATGCTAAGTTGCTTACGAAAGACGAACAAAAGAACGGCGATCGTTCCCATCAACATACAGCAGCAGAAAGATGCGGGACAAAAGAGGCGATGCTTGGGTGGACAATAGGTGAACTGGTAAAGCAAAGCCCACAATGACTAGTTGAACATATGGCACAATCCACTGGTGTATAAATACAACAGGTATTTCCACAGATAGAACATCCAAGAATCAAGATGGTTACTGCTCCTCTGTTGAGTTCTGGCCATAGCGTCCGGTAAGTATAGCGAGCAGAAATTGATTTTATTGGTATTTTACTCCGTCCAGACACTCACTAGGGCATGTGATCAACATTATGAGGCCTTATTGCCATTCATGAGTCCGTCCTATCCTTTTAAACAAAATTCAAGTTGAGAAGCGAGATTTCGCATAAATGAATTGTATCCCATCATCACATTGTGTTTTCGACAGGGTATTTTCCAGTTTAATTTATTTTGTGTTTACAGCTATATCTGTCCTCATGGACAATGACACAGCGCCTTATGGGAACCACGGAGTTCAGGACATCGTTGATGGGTTTGATTCCAAATACGAGCACTTTAATTGGATGCTATCCTTGAAAATTTGGGGCTCTCATTTTTGTGGTGCCTCGCTGATCAGTCCAACAAGGGCCATCACAGCGGCTCATTGCATAGATAGCGTGAGTAAAGATATCTTGATCGATACACTGATAATACATACGAGAAATAAATAGGCAGTGTGCAAGTCATGTGAAATGTGTGCTCACAATGAACGTATATAATGGAGCGGTGATATCCTTTAGGATTCTTTGTTTGGTGGAAAAGTGACATTAGAATGGTTCTTTTAGTGTCAAGATTGCACTGTATCAGTAAAGTCTGTTGTCCGGTTATTTTTAAGATATGGATGCCATGAACAAAACAATAATATATGTAACGGTGTGTTTAAATATTTGGCTGAACAAACAGAAAGACAGGAAAGCAGAGACACATATACACAGACTGTTTTTCCCGAGAGCTAAAACCGAGCCAACGTTTTACATGCTCAAGTAAAAGCCTATGAATAAAGTTTGCGGTTTTAACAGTTATTTTTTTTTTCTGCACCATGGTTGATAAACTGTTGATAAACGCTGGGCCTTTTATTGAAATTCCAGTCCTATCCGTACACAGTCCAAGCTGGAGAGCTCCACTTTGACCAGAGTAGTGAGCACGAAGTATAGAGCGCGGTCAACGAAATTATCGTGGTATGAGCGGCTGGTGCGGATACTTTTGACCTAATATTCTTACCTGTGGTTCATCACGTTACAAAGGGACCTCCGTATCCTAGGGGATTAGCGAGCCTGGGCGGCGGAAGGACCCAGTGCCTCTCGCCAATGCGATCGCTGTGAGTTCAAACTCCAGTCAGCAACCTGTGGATGGTCGTGGCTTTTTCCATGGGTTCTGCCCGGTTTCCTCCCAACACAATGCTGGACGCCGTCACATAATCGAAATAAATAAATAAATAAGTAGATAAATAAAATCCTGCTACATAACTGCATTCTTCACTGCAGCTCCAATGACAACATATGACCCTAACCACTGTAGCCATCAAAATTCAAACCAAAATACGTCTGGAAAATCTGGCAATGGGCTCTGTTATTCCTAGATAAAATGGCAAGCTTTTTAAAAAATTTCATATGATATAGTTGACTGGATTTAATCATGCTCAAATGTTTATTGAGATTCCTTCGGGCAGATTATTGTTTTGTGACAATTGTCAGAGAGTGAAATGCTTTCTTTCCTCAACATGAAAGACTCCAACATGGTGATTTTAACTGGAGTAGTGACGACAGTGTGTTTGTTGGCAAATGATCACACATAACCCGTGAAAGGCGGCATCTTGTGGGTTTACCTCAGTTATGGTATTAGCCTAATCTAATAGTTCATGTTAATGTTTAGAAGTGACAACTTGCAAGTCCCCAGCACCTTTGCTAAGGAAATCAGTGGAAAAGATGCTTTGATGTTAAATCCATCATGAGGGCTGACAAAATTAGATATTTATAAGTTATGGTCAGTCAAAGTAACTGACTAACCAGCAGAAACCAAGAGGAAATGGCTGCTAAGTTAAGGCGTTCCTCTCAAATGAGAATGTACTCGTCACACTTTTGTACTCAGAACGAAAACACATCAACTTATTACGACAACTAATCTGCTTTTTCAACATCCTCAGTATAATGAAAAGGACTCCTAGAGAAACGATATTGCAATCCTGAATTTTGTCGCTATTCCACTGGGTACATACGTACAGCCTGGGTACATACGTACAGACGGGGATCTGGCAGACAAGCTGTGTTATATTGCTGGGTGGGGAAGAACTTCCGGTAAAAGATGCGCATGGGGTTCATGTTCACGTTTTAACAATCACGGCATGGTCCCACAAATTCTCGTACTCTGTCACCTGACCTTGACGTTCATGGGACAGCGAGGGATCGAAAGTGTTAACATACTTATAACACGCCATGAACAAACAAGGGGTGGAGACCAGTATTTGCTTAGAAGGGGATTGGCTCACAAGTATTGTCTAGGACGTGTTTACATCGTCCTGTAGAATCGCTAGGTGAATAGCTAGTAAACATTTTGTTAAAATCTACATGATAGGAAATCTAGACACAATGGGGATATTTTCAGACCAAACCTATTATTAACCTGTAGTTTCGAATAGCAGGTAAATGTTCAGCCTTAAGGTTTAATAGGTCAAGCTAAAGGTGCATCGCGAATGGTTAAGTACTCTGAAATACTCGTGATGAAGAACAGCGATTGCAGCAATCATTGGAGCGGCATTCGTGACACAAACATTTTTCTGCAATATTTCCAATAGAAAGTATCCGCCTGTGAGGTATGTTCTTTTCATTTGTCTCCTAAACAACGGAAATCTGTAGGGGTATTGTCACACAGAGATTTGCTGTTAAATTATGTATGCAAGATAGAATTTGTGTTGATCACACCATTAACGAAGAGTGAGGAAAATGGTTTGTGCATTTAGACTTATGTATCTTATTTCTCTCTACACAAAACGTTCGTTACAGTTTGACAGCGGCGGTCCGTTAACCTGCTCTCTCGCTGCTGGGACGAAGCTGGCCGGGGTAACCTCTTGGGGACAAAAGGACTGTCCTGGCACAAAGCCCAGTGTTTACACCAATATCTCTAAATACCAAGATTGGATTGCACAGAACATTTAAATACTGATCAAAATCTTGAATTTTGTATGTAATCGTTGGCGACGAGAAAGTAAAAGGAGATAAAGTGTTATAAATGGTGATTGAATATGGATATGCCCATATTAGAAATTCTTAATGAGGTGTTTCCGTACGGCTTCGACGTTGGCTTGACGATCAGTGGATCTACTCGTGGAAGACTTATGTTGTTTACCTTGTGGTTTTCTGACACAAATGTGAAACAAAATGTCGATGAAATAAATAAAACGACTCAAGCGAGAAGGTGAACATTCCCTGACCTACTTGTTTTAGTGTCCATCTCGTGATTCGGACATATTCATTACATGACCGTCTATAAAACAGGTATATCAGCGTACCACGGTTTGGGGGAAAATGGAAGGTGTGTCACTGGAAGAAAAATACACTAAGAGAAAAGTAAGCGGGGAAATAAATGACATACATTATTCCGTTTTCGAAAAAAAAAGGTAAGATGAATAAATTACATTATTTCGTTTTCCAATAAGAGTTGCACTTTTCAAGTGGCGACATTATATGACTTAAGTTTTTTTAAACATAGAGAATGTCAGATCATTCAGATAGGAAGACAACAAGGCGGTGACATGGACACATGGTTTGTAAAATATGGCCTCATTGTCACTTAACCCAACATCGGTCCGCCTTCGATGCGATATTTGGACATCGCCTTAACCGACGTACGTAACATACGATGTTCCATTTGCTTTTCATGGAGAGATTTGCCAGATTTCTACCGGCTTGCACCCCAGTCTGTTATTGTGTGTTATCTGTGAAGGTACAGATTTGTACAAACATCCCAGCTACAATTTCCACGGCTTCACATTGATGACGAGACAAGTACCCATTCCATGTTTAAATCGCAATGACTCTGGATTTAGCTGATGGGGCGCAAGCCAAATGATATATGCACATCGGCATGTTCTCTCTGCTGCCTATAATGTTCGGGAAAATCCAGTCACAAATGCAGAAGATGAGTTGATAATATGCAGATTACGGCCAGACAGAGAGATTGACAACCTAATCGCTATGTCTCCTGCATAATATGCAGAGGTGGAGAACAGGGTCGAGGGCAAGCTTTAACACAAGATTTGCTTGTCGCTAGGATCAAGTGTGTTGGCAAGGACATGGGCTTTGTCCCAAACTTTTGTGCCACACGGTGAGTGAAAAATGTATTAAACCTAGGCGTTGAAACCGATATTTGTTTACCACCCTTCACCTGAAAACAATACAGTCTGGCCAGATGGACACAAGCATTGTTGAAACAGAAGATTGTCTTTACATAAGTATTCTCACACAGGGTGGGGCGAAGCATTCTGTTGTACGATTATAGCGGAGATTATCACCTAGGCCAGATAAAGCAGATACTAACGTGATTATCATTTCCGTCATGCCAGACGGAGTGGGTGCGGGGGGTGAGAACGCGACCAGATCATGGACACTTCCGCCGCAGTTGTCGTCCTTGTTTCGATCGGTTGTGGCTATTGAATTCTTAAATATTTTTGGTCCGCTGTCAGCTCTCAGTCATCCTGACATCGCTGCATTGCTTTCCACCTAGTTTTGCTACAGCCGTGGTGCTAGGTGGAATGTAGGTTGCTACTGTTTAGGAATTCACACGAAGAATTAAAATAAACGCCTAACTAAGGAATATAGGCTGAGTTTCACCGGGTATGCGTGTTGACATGCCAACTGTCACACTTTCGCGGCTACTCTGGTTTGACTGTCTAGACTGTAAGCTTCCATGCTGTATACCCTCATAAGCCAGAATTATTCCGGTGGAGAGAGTCCCCCAGGACATGGTCCCTTCGCATTGCTCTTTTGTAGGTGTTTATTAAATGCAACGACAAGACAACATTTTTAGAAATCCTAGACCAGTGACATATAATAGTCAAATTGCAACTGACATCACTGCATTTTCTATTATATACCTAATTCTCCTGCGTGATGTCGCTACGGGCGTTAGGGGACTGTTTAATCCCTTGCCTTTACTGCTACACTTCATAAAATAAACCTTTTAAAGGAACATAAAGTGTGCCACTAAACATGCGCGTGAAAAAAAAGAAATGGACAGCAGGTTGCCCAGAAAAAAAATATTCTAAGAATTCAATCGCTTTTTAAACTTCGAGAAAATAGAATTCAACTCTATAAACGGACATCATCGGGCACCGCAGTTGTCGCGATTTTTTTGACCGGTTGGGGTTATCTGTCCACAGTAAGCGGTCAGTCATCCTCATATCACCGCATTGCTTTTATACTGAGAAAAAGCAAACAGAAGTATTCCACTGACATCAGAGAAAAATGTTTTAGGAATTAAATCATGTTTTAAAAGCCTAGAAGATGTAAGAGGACATTATCGACTACCGAGTAGCGATGTTGTAGGAGACCTGTAGGACGTGGTCAATTACCAGCCCTTAAAACCTCACATGACACTTCGGCTGCTACATCACATCGCCTCAGCTCGTGGTAATTCATAGCGGAGGTGAGCTCGTGGTGATTGTTAATGGGCGTGGTGTGGTGAAATGACAGACATCACAGCAATAAATCGGAATTTCGGGTTATTTCAAGGATTATATTGAAGTATATGGGTCTGAATGGGCATTCATAGATTTATTATTGGAATTGAGAACAGCTACCCGTTTTACAATGTTTACGTGTTGGGAGGGCTGATGCGATAATTTGTTGGGGTGAGTTGACAAGAAATCTGCCTGGGGACAACTTGAGAACCAAAGATTTTGTGACACCTGATTTTGTTACCTGCTGGGGAAGCCAAACATATAAAGGAAATGTGTTCCTAACATCGACAAAAATGAATCTGTCCCAAATACCCTGGTGTGTTCGGGATGTTGTCAGCTAATGCTGATATACGTTTGAAGGTCCGAGGCAATGTGACGTCAATTTAGTTAGACGGCTAACCTAGCAATACAGCCTCATCAAAAGAGTTACTAGGCACTGACGATCATTTGCAATTTGTTCTGTTGCTAAGCGTTGTAGAATTTTAAAAATCTTTTATAACACCTGTGGAAAACTTCTTTGGGGTGTAATTCGAGTTTATAGTGGCTGACTATATGTTCACTCTACCTGAGGTCAATTGACAAGAGGCCGTTACTTGTGAATATTTTCCAAATATCGCACAGACATCGCTGCTCTCATGTTGCTGTGTATCCTATAGTCATTTAGGCCTATAACGTGAGTAATTTTCATGGAGACATTTCGCAGAAATGAATGTGGGTAACTTACGGCGGTGCAGACTTTGGTTATAATTGAAAAGCCTTGCACATTTATGTGCATCGTCTATAGCTTTTGGCCGTTTCGATTTAGATCCAAGATATATAATATTTCGTACAGTTAGCTGCGCGCGATCTCCATCATGTGAAGTATAGGCCGATAGGCCGTATAAACCTGTGAAATGCGCCATGGTATGTGAGTACAAATGACTCTTGAGTGTGCATGCAGTTAATCAACTATAAAATAAATACATATGTGGATGCAACAGGGCTTAGGCTATTGTGATTATTCTCGATGTAAATTTCGTATGAATGTATGATTATATCCTTAATATGGTACTCATAAAAGTTACAGTATCCGTTTTCTCTGTCGTTAAACTGCTCAAACCCATCTGGCTGCAAGCGTGTTAGAAAAACAACAGCAACGATATACATGTTCTCCTAAGGGAAACCTTATCGCTCCACTTCAGTGTGGAAACCATGGCCCCTAATAATTTTACTGCCGCCATGAGAAAAATCGGCATTAAAAATCAATGCTTAAGCTTCCGCGATAGAAACAGAATTGCACTTTTCTTTAGCGACAAAAGGATTTATTGTCGCTTAAAATGTTAAATAAGCACTTTTTGAAGGGTTCAGGAAAGGTTCCCACCCAACTTGTGGTAGCTTGTGTTGTGTGAAGTGGAGTATGGAAGAGAATGATGGTTGTGAGTACTAGTGTTGTGTGAAGTGTTGTCTGGAAGAGAACGATGGTTGTGAGTACTAGTGTTGTATGAAGTGTTGTCTGGAAGAGAACGATGGTTGTGAGTCCTAGTGTTGTGTGAAGTGTTGTCTGGAAGAGAACGATGGTTGTGAGTCCTAGTGCTGTGTGAAGTGTTGTCTGGAAGAGAACGATGGTTGTGAGTCCTAGTGTTGTGTGAAGTGTTGTCTGGAAGGGAATGATGGTTGTGAGTGCTGATGTTGTGTGAAGTGTTGTCTGGAAGAGAACGATGGTTGTGAGTCCTAGTGCTGTGTGAAGTGTTGTCTGGAAGGGAATGATGGTTGTGAGTCCTAGTGCTGTGTGAAGTGTTGTCTGGAAGGGAATGATGGTTGTGAGTCCTAGTGTTGGGTGAAGTGTTAGTAGCATATAATGTTGCCTACAGGTCCCCTTCCTATCTTTTAACCTGGGAGTGACCGAAGGGACCGGAGGGACGGGAGCCGCCGGAGGGACCGTTATGAAGTCATAAAGGCCGCGTGGACGCGTGGTTGTGTGATGTAAGGAGTTTGGCAAGGTTTCAGGTTTGCAAGGTGCCAGGGAACTGGGAGTTTAAAAGGTCTATTAACGCAAGAATATCTTGTTATAAATTATATTGAGTTATTATATAAATTAAATTATATTAAATAATAGATTAAAGTTTTGTTTCATTATGAATTAATCGCATTGTGGGCTGGGGTAAGACTTATGTTGGAATTAATAAGGTTGTTTTAACAATGAATGGAAGGACTTATTTTTGGGTTTGTTACACATACATGGACAATTAGAGACAATCACAGAAAAACAAAATAACTAGACATTACATAAAACAGATTTGTGCTCAGATTTGAAAGATCACTTTCCGTAGGTTTGACAGCTCAGTTTTCGTGTTCAGACAATCACGTAGTAGAAAAAAATGACGGAACATACAAACATAAAACGTAGGTTGTGCTCACATTTTGAAAGATACTTTCGGAAGGTTTGTTAGTCCTGAAAAAAAGACTTTTGGAAGGGCTTTTTTCTCGCCAGTGGAAAAAAATCACTGGTGTATCGACGACGATGATGCTTCGGTCGCCATTAGCCATTCTTCATCGCTCTGGTATACTGTCACTTCTGCCAAGGCGATGTCCTGCTGTCCAGCCCGGTACCCTGCTTCATAACTTTTCAGCTGGCCGTAATGGCCAGCATTTTGGACTACATAAGGTTATTCAGAATGGCATGGTCCCTCTGTATATGAAAATACATAGGTCTACATGTAAAACATAACCTGCACGAACGCTCTGGCACATAATGCATATAGGCCTATAGCGTGCCTGTCAGTCAAACGGCTACGTGTGGCAGACGACAAACTCCCCACCAGGCGTGACGTCACACATCAGGGCGTCGCATGACAAGCCCAGCACGGGATTCCCACACGAGCTGGCATTATGCCCAGATCTGAAAAGAAAAACAAACTATTGTGTGATATTACTAGAATTATGCCAAACTTTGAAAACGCATGCTCACGAACGTGTTCGTTTAGTTTTCTGTATAAAGCCGTTCGTTTCCAGACCTCGGCTGTGAGTTTACCTCGGGGCCTCGGATCATCAACTAGCACTGTCTGAATTTAGGCGTGATAAGGTTCGAGACATCGGGTTAAAAAGTATATAAGGTTGGGGGAGGTTGTCATTTTTGGTCTGTTTTCTGGTGTATGCGCACGCTGAGCTGGGTGAGACGGAAGAAGTTGAATGATGGGATGTACCTGCGATTTGTGTTTGCGTGCGTTTAAGCAGCGTCAACACCTAAATCGTCACAAGCGGGAAATTCACCGGTCGGGGAGATCTACGTATAGTTTTTAGGACTGCTAAGCAATTTACCCGTGTATCATACATGCAAGGTTATCATCGTCGGATACATCATGGGGAGGAGGGTCATATGGATCGAGAAAAGACGGTAAATATATACTTTTTTATACTGTTGATGGCACACATTTATAGCATTGGGTGTAGTGTTATTTTTATATGATAAGTGAAGGGATTGTTTATGAAAAGAGTCAATGGTAGGGGCTGATCTTTGTTTGATTATGCGACATCACGGTGTGTGATGTCATGATAATCCCAGACACACACACACACACACACATATATATATATATATATATATATATAGATATATATAACAAAGACATGCGTAACCGCTATACATAACAAAAGACAATACATAAAGACACATATATCCAAGGAGTCGAGCGGTTCACTGCGACTGCTACGACTGGTTCGACAGCTAGGACGGTGCTGTGGCTGGCCCGACCGGGGCTGCCTCGGCTTGCCGTTGACTCTAGCTGTCTTGCCGTCGCTGTGCTGCGGCCGGTCTTTCCTCTCCCAGTCTCACGATCATGTCTGCCCTCCCTGCTGTGCAGGCTTCCAGGGGCCGCTCCCAGTCGTGTTTCTTCACCGCTTTACTATTGCCGAGTTCTTCCTCCCGTATTGAGGCGATGTAGTTATATTTTTACATCTCTGTTACAAACTGTGCACAGGCTCTACCGTATCCTATACCACACAGTTCCAGTTCGTCTGCCATGTCGATGTGTGCAGTGGCAAGTGAGTGAGTTTCCCTTTTATATGATTGAGCATGCCTTGTGGATTCGGCTAGTTTCTGACAGCGCGCCAATAATTCCTAACCGACGAGAGAAACCGAATTCTTGTTGGTAGGTTGGTAGGGGTTATACTTCGGAGATGGTCGTGAATTTTCGCCATTTTGTCTTGGGTTTTAATTCTGAGAAATATGATTTTAATTTAATACAACAACAGCTGTATCCACACTTGTTGAAAACGGACAGGTTAAAATACGTTATGAAGCGGAAAAATGCCCACATGAGCGTGTCTACGGGTCAGCTGAGATTTTTAGACGTGTGAAATTATTTGGCTCCGAAATATAGTTATGATAAATGGGTCAAAGCTTATGAATGTCAGGTGACCAAAGGAGAGTTTTGGTACGGTTACGTGGATAGTTTAACACGTTTAGATGAGATAACTCAGCGACCAAAGCTGTGAAGCTTTCCATAACAAGTTAACAGGTACTTTTTGCTCTGATCAAGCCTACTGTGCTTTGCAGAATGTGTGGGAATCACACGGAATGCAGACCTTTCGTGATTTTCTGATTTTGTACAATAATCTCGACGTCACTCCATTCCTTGAAGCTTTGGGAAAGATGTCACCATTTTATCAAACCATGCGTGTAGATATTTTTAAAGACTGTATTAGTATTTCGGGGGTGACTTTACATTACCTGTTTCAAAATCTCTCTACTTACTTTTCCTTAGTAGGCGACAAAGACCTTTATGAATGTCTGAGATCAAATATTATCGGGCGACCGAGCATTGTATTCCATCGTTGTCATGAGAAGGAAGTGACAGGTATTCGGAGTGGGAAATTGTGCCAGGGTATCGTCGGTTTTGAGCCTAGTGCGTTATACATAGTCTGCTTAGCATCACTTACGCCTGCTGGACATTATATTCGTTGGTTACCCATATAAGAAGAAGAAAGAAAAGACACTATAAATATTTGTGGAAAGGAATCCAAAAAACCTCGACTGGCCGAGCAGTGGTTAGACTGACAAGCAGTTCAGCTGGGGATGAATATTCGTCATCCCATGAACGACGTGGAAAAGAGAATTGAACATCGCCAGCTCCCTGTTGACAGTTGCGCTGTGGTGAATGGTCAACGTACTATTTTCCAGGCAATGTATTATGATATATATATAAAATACACATATAAAATAATTATGTATTATGTCATATATAAAATATATAAAAACCATTATGTATGTATGAAAAAAGATTGGGTAAATGTAGCGCTATATTATATATGTTATACACACCCATATATATACATGTGTGTGGCGCGGGTTCAAATCCCGATGCAGGTAGTGAATTTTTTCTTTTTTATTTCTTTTTAACAATGTACATGCTCTGTTTTTATGTATATATGTATGCTTGTATCGTTGAAGTTCCACGGATGTTAGTGGCATTTCCACGGGCGTCTTCTCAACTACACTTCAACAGGAGAGCTCCGTTATAACAAAAAGCGCGGTCTTTCACCCGAACAACTTCAGAACGAAACGAATGATCACCGAACTTATTTCGAACATCTGAACTTTCATGTCGTCGAAATGTGGGAATGTTTTTTTTCTTCACCAAAAGCGAACTGACCCTTCCCTTCAGGCATTTCTGCAACATTATTATAACCCTCCTCCGTGCCACCTTACTGAAGATCAGTTATTAAAATCAGCTATTGACCAGCAACTGCATGGGTTTGTGGAATGTGACATTCATGTCCCCCAAGAATTGTTCTCGGCTTTTGCTGAATGTCCGCCCATGTTTAAAAACGAAGATGTCACCCTAGAAAATATTGGTCCCACTATGAGAGAATATGCCAAGGCCAATAATACAATGACCCAGCCCCGCCGCACATTGCTTGGAAGTATGTATGGAACGAAAATTTTCTCGGGCTCGCCTCTCTTGAGATGGTATTTAGCTCACGGACTGGTTGTAACTGAGGTGTATCAAGCTGTGCAATACACACCTGAAACCTGCTTTCGAAACTTTGCTGATCACGTGACCCAGGCGCGACGTCAAGGTGATGTACATCCGAGCAAGGCGTTAATAGATGAAAGGATAAAGCTGTTAGGAAATTCTGGGTAAGGAAAGACAATTACTAATCAAGATCGGCATGTGAAGGTAAAAGTGTGTACGCTACAGAAGCCTTGCAAATTGGTCAATTCAGACTCTTGTATTGATGACGATACCTATGAGGTCACGTGCACCAAGAAACGAATCTCATATAATTTACCCTTACAGATAGGGTGTATGATATATCAGTATGCCAAACTCCACATGCAGGAGTTCTATTACGATTCCCTAGCGAAATATTCTCATTCCAGCGATTTTCATCTCGTCGACACAGATACGGATTCAGCTTATATTGCATGGTCTGGCCCCGATTGGAAATCCTTGGTTAAACCAGAGCTACGAGAAGTTCACGAGGCCGAACATGACCGTTGGTTACCATGTCGTGATTATTATCAACACGACAAACGTACCCCTGGTATGTCTAAAGTAGAATGGAGTGGAGATGGCATTATCGCTTTATGTTGCAAAACATATCACTGCTAGTCTGTGGACAGTAGAGATGGTGACAAGTTTTCCTGCAAACCGGTGAACCGTCACAGCGCTCAATAGGACTTACATCTCCCTGTGCTCCAGGGTCGACAAGGTGCAGTTGGAGTGAATCGTGGCATCCGTGTACGTGCTCATCAAATGTGCTGCTATACACAGTTTAAGGACGCTTTCACGTATTTTTTAAATGTAAAATTATGCCAGATGGAGTAAGCACGATTTACCTCGATATTTAGACACAATTCTAAATATATTTTCAGAATCCGACCATTTTGTGAAGTGCAAAGTTAAAATGAAAAAAAGAGAACATGTTTTTTTTGTGAGATCTCATTTTTATTATTTCTTTTCAAGAGTAAAACAAGAGCAAACAAGTCGAATTAAACATGTCATATTTTTTACAATGTCCCTCACTGTATATATATATGCATAATACTAATCACCAAACACCCATCTGTTCAACGCTGTACATATATATGCATTGTTATAATCACGTTTGTATAACAGAATTCCGTCTTTTTGTATAACAATAAACATCAACGAATAAAAAACAAGTCTGATTAACTTGTGATTTAATTCGATTATGACTCTTACAATCCTCGTAAATGCATACATATTTTTTTTAATGAGCACAAAAAAAGGTGATGAATACCGAACATTTGCTCTGACCAGTCATAAACCAGAAGATCATTGGTATAGTCCGTAAGTGGAGAATTAAATGTTTTTGTAATACAGTTTATTGTTCGTCCTCTAGCTCGATGAAGAGCAACATACAAACAATATTGACCGCACACAGCGGTATTTAAACATTGCACAGGGTGGTGATTCGATTGCCAATGGTGCGTACCGTGATTTAGCCACGTCTCTACCTCCTTACGCCAGGGTGGCAGACCGTAAGAGCCAAAATAATACCCAAACAAGTGACGAAGTGTTTCCTCATAATCTATGTATAGTGCAATCCAATGGGTACCAGGTTTCGCCCAGGTGTCCGTGTTTAAAATATACATAGCAGGTTGATGTGGCGTTCGTGCAGGTAAATCATTCCAAGTTAGCACACCTTGGACCACGTCGTGTGTTTAGGGTCGGTTTGAAGACATTGTAATAATTGCTAGCCGTTCATGACGTCATCCGTTTGGAGTAAGTAATGACTGTGAATTTTGTGAGTTCAAATCCTGGGGCCGTCAACGTGTTTTTTTTTTAATTGGTGAAATTACACAACACAGTGCGAGTCTTATCAGTCTCAATGATATTTTGAAATTCGGCTAGCAAATGACGGTAGCAAATTGAAGTAGAGGTTGGGAAAATCGTATTTCTAAGCGATTTCCACCTTTCTGACCGACGAACTGCTGGTCGTCTTGTTGGTCGGCAGTCAAATCAAAGGCAAACAGAGTGAACCCTGCACCGAAATTGGTATATTTGATATCGTTTAATTCATTTAACACAGCTTTACCCGTAGCAGCAAATAAATTTATATAAGAACGAATGTAATTATCATTAGGAAAATTTGCAGTGAGTGGCTTGGCTGGTATCTGACGTCCGCTCGCGTGTAAGGCTATGTAGTTTATGTAACGATGGTTGAAGTCAAAGGGATTTTCTACGTATTGTCCGTTAAAGGTCGTGTTTTGTACACACCCTATGACGAAACGCAGAGGAAGAGTGCCTAAAAATAGGTTTTGTTCGTTCTCTGTGGTATGTCTTATACCTACGTTGAAATACTTGGTCAAGACACCACGAATCGGGTACTTGGCTGGGGCTTTCTCCAAGGCTTTCAAATGCCCTAGCAGAACAACTGGGGCGACTTTGATTTTCCGTACAAACATTGTCACTTCCTTAAGGATTCTCTGGTAATCAGTCTCTTCATTGTCTCCTTCCCCGTGTTGGCCAGTTTGGGATAATTGCAAAACTGTCTCCGCTTCGGGGCAGACGCACTCTAACCGTGACATTGTTTAACAAATAACGGTCTTATAGAAACAAGTCGCATTGTAACCTCTCCATCATATTAATTGACCGACTTCCAACGGCCAAGGCCCTCCGTTTCTGAAATCCATTATTTTAATTTCCTTTAGTCTCCATTTGTCCAGCAGTATCCTTATACCGCAGACTCCCTGTCAACTGAGTTTCTTTAGGATCCCTCCCATAGCTAAGTAAGGTTTCTATATACGCACGGTAAAGGTACATATTTGTTGATGGCGTAAACAATTTATCATTGATAGCAACGTATACTTGCTGCCACAGAGAATGCGACCACAGATTAAGGAGTGCCACAGCGGCATTCTCCAGCAAATCATCCCCATTACCTTTCACTATTTTGGCTTTCACATTCAAATACAAGTTAGCCAAGTCCAAGTACGTGTCCGGATCTCCGTTGCTAATAAAAAATTGTACAGGCCCGTCATCCATAATGTTGGCAATAGGTTTGTAGGTATCCCATCGTCCTTCCTGTACACTTCTTTGAGTCGGAGGTAAATCAGCAAATCAAATTCACTGTTCACCGACCGACAGGAATTTGGGTGCTGTGAAGCCATGGTAGGACGAATATAGGCGTTATGCAAAAATATCTCTGGGGAGTCTGGTTGACCGCTTGCGGGCCGTGTGTGTTCCAGCACGTCTTTTACGCTGGTTAATGGGGTGGCGTGCAGCGGGGCATTTTATAGACCCCAGGTTAGCTGGGTTACCTGGTGGGCGTCGACCCGGCCCAGGTGTAGATACACCGATACACCATTTAAAATGTTCTTACATACTTCGCATACTTCAGCATTAGGTTCGCGAAGAACTGTCTCCTTCACCCGTGGGTAACCATTGACCAGAAGTTTTAGCAAAGGTGCAAAGCGACGTAATCGTGTTGACATTGTTGGTGTCTAATTACATAAAGACTTACTAACCGAAATGCAGGGAGTTTTATTTCATATGTCTGTAAGAGTTATTCCCCCCTGAAAGTTAATATTTTATGATTTGAGCAGAAAGACAGACTGCACCTCATCCTGAAATACGTGTGTACACAAACGGAGATGATCAGGTGTCGTTTGCTTCAAATCAACAAGCAAATATCCGTAAGGTTCGAATGTGGCATCTTTAAAGGCCTCTTGCACGTACTGAGTTTTACCTAGGGCCTTTTGTTTGCCGATGGTAGAAATTTGAGAGGAATCTCGGGGTTTTTTTTAAATACGACCAAGTAATGAACGTTTAAGCTAATGGTCCTATGGTCTTTGCTTTTGTGAAAGAGATTCTGCACAATGTAGATCACACTGATATTACGATGATGACTTCCCTTGGTAAAGAGTGCTGTTGCACGGTCGTCTGTTTCGGTCATTAAATCAACAACAATTACTGAAGTTGGTTCATCCGGATTTAATGTTGTCGGGCGAGGTACTCCACATTTAGTAAAGTAGTGTACATGGGCTACCATTCACCGTAACACCATACTACACGCTCGGGTGATGGATGGATGAGTTCGCTAGCTTGCTCTGTGACAAGTTTGACTGGTCCGCTGACAAGACAGGCAAATGGGTGGCTCCATCGTACATCAATGGGTCTAGTGGCAAGGTCAAGTTGAAGGAAAATGGCTGAGATTGACGAGGCTTGGGCAGATAAGATTCGGTACTGTGTTGAGATGAATTCACCTGTGCAAGGGGGCTCGCAGGTTCAGTCTTTTACGTTACTGTGTTGAGGATGAATTCATTTGTACAGGGCTATTGTGAGTTCAGTCTTGTGCTTAGCTTCCTCGGTAACATCGCTGGGCCAAATTTGCCTAGTAATATCTCGAATACTAGATGATGTGTTCGGTCTTTGTTAAGCCCAAGACTGAGTAGGTACCGGAGAAGAAGGTATCGACGTAATGTCAGTCGCCGCAAGCAGTCTGTTACGCCTGATACATAACGAGGGAAACTTGTTCGTTTCATTCCCCCATAACTTGGGGAATAATAACTCGAATAGTGTCTTGTTCGATCGCTCTTGCAGGATGCGTAACAAATATTTGTCATCGGTCAGTTGAGATGTGAAATCAATTCCCAATCCGCCTATTAACCATCAGATATACAACACCACGACACCAGCAATTATAGTGGTGCGTTTAATCTCATCTACACACTTAGGCATCGCGAAAGGAGACTGCGCACAGGTAGGATGAAAACCATTTTAAAATACGTTTCTGTCGCTGGCACCTACGAATCAAAACCTGCCGGCTTGTCTCGCCATTTCACCAAGTAATATGTTTTGCCACGTTCCTTTTTGCTGTCTAATACAGTCTCCACATGATAGTACGTATCAGGCGTAGTTTTAATGGGGTGAAGTTCTGTTTCGCACGTATCAGGCGTAGTTTTAATGGGGTGAAGTTCTGTTTCGCAAAACGTCCCCGTCAGTCTTTCACCATTCAAATCAGTTAATGTATACATCACAGGCTCCCGGGGAGGACGTGCTACAAGACGGAAAATTTCTTAACTCCAGTTAGATAGGTAAGACTTCTCAAAATGTCTCCTGACTTTACTAATCCGAACGAGATTTTATACCGATGAATTCTCCGACTGCACCATGACTACATAGAGCTATATAATATAGCCCGAACTTCGTGTTGATTGTCAGCTGCAACGGTAATCGGAGCTCGCCGAAAGCTGTGGTGATAAGCTCGATTGTAATCTCGTGTTAAGGCAAGAAAAACATCCAGGTAACGTCGAACGTTATTAGAGGTGAAATGTTTATACATGCGAGTTTTAAAGGCCCAATTAAACCGCTCAGCTACGGAGGCTTTCATATCATTAAATGTGTGAAAATAAAAAATCCCATGCTCCTTTAAAAATGCCCGAAATGCCTTGTTGAGAAACTCTTTCCCTTCGTCTGTTTATAAAGTAATGGCTTTCGTCCAGACTTGAAAATTTTTTAGAACGCTTCAGTAAGATTAGCACCTGTCATGGTAGGAACGGGAACTACCCAAGCATATTTAGAAAGGATATCGATGCATGCGAGCAGGTAACGGTTGGCAGAATTATACATGGCTAGTCTGTTCATGTCAACGAAATCAGCTTGCCACTGACTGTCTATCCCGCCCATAATAACTCTGTTATGATCATAGTGTCGCTGAGCTGGACGATGAGGTGTATACGTCCCCTGTTTGGCTAACCAAGTCTTTATGCCATCACGTGACACAAGCAGATCATGCTGACGTGCTGTCTGTAATAAAGCACCTACCCTGCTATAAACAGCTGGGCTCTGGAGGTCATAATATAACTGTTCTAAAACTTTAGGGACGGTATCCTGACATTTTGTTTTGTTCGCCTTTTTCTTTGCCTTTTTATAGAATCGAACTCTCTTTCTCCGTCGGCTGTAAGTCATATTGGATAGGTACGTTTATTTTCTACCCATTTCACTAAACACCAACAAGTAGCAGCTCAAGTGATACAGACACTTATACTGAGAGATATTGACTCGGGTTTTATATGGGTTGTACTGCCGACTTGCGCTGTAAGCTCATGAGTTTGGGTATAGCTTCACGGTAATAGTATTTACGAATCGGATGAGAATTCTCTAAGCGGTCACAAACGCATTTGGTGAATAGTCGGAGAATAGTACATCGGCCCTCGTTCACCAGCTGATCTTCAAACATAGATTCCACTACGCCCTTATATGATTGGAGATCGGGTACTGAATCAACAAGTTCTATCCAGCCTAAAACCATAGATTTCATCGTAGAATGTTATCACCTCTCTAGCCATGGAAATAATAATGAAATGCTGAAGAGTACCATACGTCTTATACTATCCTCGACAAACATATATATATATATATATATATATATATATATATATATATATATATATATACAGATCTTCAATATTTTTCCAGGTACATGTACAACGAACAGAGTGGGGTTTGGCATGAGTTATCTCCCATTGACCGTGACTCACAGATTTTGGTGTTGCAAGGGGAAATACACTTTGCACCATAATCACCGTGTGAGCATGAGCAACGTAGGCTGTGAATAACTCCAAATCAACATCAATCTTTTAGCGCATGATAAACAATAATAAACATCAATCAGATCAAGATGAACTATCTGGGTAAACTGCTAAGTAATAAAACAAACACATAGTTTTCCAGAATTTTTTTCTTTTGTTTTTACTTGAACATTACAAACACTCTGAACGGTATAACGATATTTTATAGTATTCAACCTTCATTGTGGTATATGTACAGAAAAATAAATGAAGAACCCATAAACTGGAACTATTAGTTAACAACAACTTTTTTCACCAAATCTTAAAACTCAATAAATCTTCCATATAATGGCTTAGTCTTGTTGTACTCTCAGTCTCTACACAGCCGCTCCCCTGAAATCTATAGAACTTTGACACCGATGTGTGAATGAAAACCCGTACAATTGTCGAGGTTGAGTATTCTTATATTCCCTCCACGACCTGAGTTGAATCGAAATCGCTTGGGAGGGGAAGGAGGTGGTCTGCAAATAAATAAATAAATAAAATAACTATTCATGTGCATAATTGAGCATAAGGTGACATGATTTTCCACAAGAGTACATAGTATACCTGGAAACATTAGTGTGTAAGTTAATTGAGCTTCACCCCATCTTCCTGTGAAACGCAGCAAGTACATTTTGTTGAAATCAGGATTACCCTTCTGTACATTACTCCCTTGTAGATACTGGCGGACTTTATCATCTGGTCATCCACCCTATGTAGCCCCATTCTGAAAATCGATGATCACCTTACATTCATCCAAACGCAATGTTTCTCGGTCAGCTGTAATTCCGGCTGGTGAGGAAAATGTCCTCACTGAGATGAAACAGCTGTTCTGACGGTAGGGTAATCTCATCATCTTCACTAGCTGGTATAGGAACGGTTTCTGTCCGGCGGGTTTGTGATTGAAAGAGGTTTTCAAACTTGTCCGAAGCATCCACTGGAATGGCTACACTGCGCTGGAAGGGCTCTAAGGTCTCATCGGTTTCCTGCAAGGTCATTTATTCCCCAAGGTCTCGTCGGTTTCCTACAAGGTTTCATTGGTTTCCTCAAATACCTCACCGGTTTCTTCAAGGCCTTGTCGGTTTCCACAAAGGTGCCATCGGTTTTCTCTTCTCCTAACCTTGACAGTAACTGATTAGTATGTAATACGATCTAATGCACTAACCAAATACCTATATGTATGCAGACACATGCTGAAATTTTCCAGACAGTCATACATCGCTTGGCTGGCTCTGGCGCTTAATGCGAGTATTCACTGCGACTAATGTGCCCATGACCAAAGTGGTCGCATGTTCAATTCCCGGACTGGCTTTATTTTACATGTATTCAACCATGTGTTTATTGGTGAAGAAAATAAAAATCATCAAGGGCTAGCAAATTCCGTATCTAAACATGAACGTGCATAGTGCCATCGCTTACACCACCTGATTGCATAAGACATAGGCACATGCGTGAAAGTGTGTTTACAGGTACATGACTGGTCTCTACGCAGGTTTTCACGAGGGCGGGAAGGAGATCGAACAGACAGACAGACATTTACATAACTGTAAAACATCAGGCCCACGTGATCTGCATAGGCCTGCCATGCGAATTCCCCTTCAGTATTTTATGACGAAGAATCAATTACAAGAATTTCTTGGTATGTCAATCCACTATATGATATATAGTTATTACTTGATTCAGGGCGCCATCTATGGTTGAGTAGCAGACTTGCGTGACTGAAAGCAGTGGTAATGAAAGGCGATGGTTTAATAAAGCCGTAAGCACTGCAGATTTTTGTGGATAAAAGGCGGCCAGCAGTTGCCCAGAAGAGCACTCCTTGACAGGAAGTCCCAATCGACGGAGCAGTGGAGACTTCTGTAAGTGGCAGTATTTTCTTCAGTAAACCAAATCCACACACTTTATAAAGCTGTG